>QEOT01000135.1:426521-439321 GCA_003123785.1 Pterocarya stenoptera | reverse complement strand
GCTTAAATAAATCACAAGTTATAAAATCAAGCATAAACTATGCTTTTAATCAATTTAATTCACAACTTGGATTTATGCCTCTTAATCAATTTTTTCATCTAAAACTAATGATAAAATAATAAAACAATTAAAAATATATTGGTTTTAAATGTATAAAATATGCAATAATGCAGCTTAATCACATATCTTAGTAAGCTATGGTCCCTATTAAATCAACTCTTAGGCCTTCTCCAAATGCATCTAGTATTTTAACCAAGTTACCTAGCCCACCAAGGTGGCAAGCCTCCAATATGTCACTTGTAATTCTTCCATTGGCCTCTTGGCACATTTTTCTTAAAATAACAATAGCACTAGAATTCTCTAAAATACCAACTAAATCAATAGTGTAAGTGACGTAGGACCTCACAATCATAAATAAATTAGAACTTGTACACTTCTAGTATCTCACCAGATTTCTCCCATCTTAGGATGCAATATGAAAATTTCATTATTGTATATCTTAGATCCTTAAATTGACCAAACAATTGACTCAAACAATAACTGTAAATATACTAGGACTCCCAACGATAAGTACCACTAGACTCCGAAAGCAAATAGACTCCTGAAGCAAAACATCAACTAGTAATATCATGGCATCGGTATTCATCCCCTTATTGATAACTACTAACATGGGAATTCACTCCCTTATTGACAACTACGACTCCTACATTATCCTCGTAAGCTAGGAGACTCCTCTTTGCACTTGGACTCGGTCAATTCTCCCCTCCTCCGAAAGAGTCTGACTCCAACGGATGTTGGGCCTGGTAAAACTCGTACAAGTCTGGATCCTAACGTTAAACTTCTTCTATCTTTAGCCAACAACAATCCGACATTGGTCTATCTTTACACTTGACAAGAAATTTCTAGTATCCTCTCATCGGGTGGACACTATTTGTTCATTGAGTATAACTTTCGTGGCTTCCAACTTCTGGGCAGCATGGCGGCTTGGTTGTCCTCTACTGGGAAAGCATCATCTCCTAGGTAAGCCGTCAAGTCTTCTATGTTGAAAATGGGGCTAAACAAAACATTTGAAGGCAACTCGTGTAGATACACATTCTGACCCAATTTGCCTAGCACTTTGAAAGGCCCAGCCTTCTATGAAGGGAGTTTGGTCAATGTACCATCGGGAAACCTCTCAGGTCTGATATGCGTGAGTACTAAGGCCCCAGGTTGGAACTCTACGTGCCGACAGTGCACATCCACATATTGCTTGTATGTTGCATTGCTGTGGGTTATGCAGTTTCGTACCCTTTTGTGGACTTCTTGTAAATGCCTACAGAAGTCATCAGCTCCTTCACTGACTCTCGGTGGTAAAGGCAATGGCGTAAGGTCGAGTGGTGCTCTTGGTTTAGTCATTGTGACGATTTCGAAAGGGGAGCGTCCCATGCTGCGATTAACTGAATTGTTGTAAGCAAACTCAACATGAGGGAGGACGAGATCCTAGGTGGTAGCGTGCTCAACTACGAGACAACACAATAAATTTCCCAAATTGCTGTTGACCGATTCCATTTGTCTGTTCGTATGGGGATGGATTGCTCTCGAATATTGGAGCTTCGTTCCTGTCTTCAACCCTTAGCTTTAATATTGGAGCTTCGTTCTTGTCTTCGCCCAAAGGGTCTTCCAGAAATAGTTAATGAATTTAACGTTGCAATCGAAAATGAAGGTTTTAGGAATGCCATGCAATCGTAACACTTCGGCAAAAACTATTGTAGCGATTTGGGACGCATCATAAGTTCGGTTGCATGGAAGGAAATGAGCCATTTTCAAGAATCGTTCTACCACCATGAAAATAGAATCATGTCCCCATACAGTTCAAGGCAGACCAAGTACAAAGTCCATGCTAACGTCTTCCCATGGCTGAACCGGTACGGATAAGGGCATGTTCAAGCCCATGTTCCTATTCCGTCCTTTGGAGAGCTGGCACACTCGATAGCACTGGACTACCTGTTGGACATCTCGTTTAAGGCTCGGCCACCAAAATTTATATTCCACCAGCTGAATATTTTATCGCATACAAAGTGACCAGCAATGCCTCCCCAATGTAGCTCTCAGATGACGAATGCTCGCATGCTTATGTTGGGCAAACAGAGCCTATTACGGAAAAAGAGAAATCCATCTATGAGGGTGAAGTCCACGTACTACAAAAAGAGTCCTAACTGCAACACTGTATACATAGGGCTAAGTTTGGCAGCGGCAACGTATTCTGCCTTAATGGATTCAAACCCTGTTGTCGACACTGCCATAGTGGTAAGTAATGTCGCTTTGCAGCTGAGGGCTATAGCTACTCGATTCTTAGAACCGGCTTTGTGTTTGAGCTCCAAGGAGAACTATTGGAGAAAATCTACCCAGCGAGCATGTTTGGCATTCAAGTGCTTTTACAATTGTAGGTGGCGAAGGGCATTCGTGGTCTATGTATAGGATGAATTCTCGATGGATGAGATAGTGCCGCCAGTGGCATAGAGACTGAACAAGAGCATAAAAGTCAAGGTCGTACGTGGAGTAATGTTGCTGAGTTTCGTTTAGTTTCTCATTGAAGTACACGATGGGGTGGCCCTGCTGGCTGAGTACTCCTCCTATGCCCATGTGAGATACGTCGCAAGCTACTTAGAAGGGTTGCTCGAAGTTGGGAAGCCGAAGGACAAGGTCTTCTATAAGGATTTGCTTGATGTCCCAGAATGCTTGTTCAACCGCTGGGGTCCACACAAAGGACCCACCTTTTGTGCATTCGGTAATTGGGGTCATGATGCTGCTAAAACTCGTGATGAAACTCTAGTAGAATGATGCTAGGCCGTGAAAGCTACATGCCTCATGCACGTTACTTGGGGTGGGCCAGTCCCGAATGGCTTGCACCTTGGCAGGGTTGGTGGAAACTCCGCGATAAGATATGATGAACCCGAGGAAGATCACTGAGTTCTGGCCAAAGGTGCACTTCTTCAAATGTATGGAGAAACTCTCAAAATGGAGGACTTGTAACACTTAGCATAAATGCTATAGGTGGGAAGGGTAGTCCCGGCTGAACACCAGAATGTTGTCAAAATACACACTGACAAACTTTTTAATGAAGGGCCGTAGGACTTGGGTCATTACCATCAGGAATGTGATGGTGGTGTGCATAAGTCTGTATGGCATCACGAGCCATTTGAAAAGGCCCTCCTTCGTTTTAAAGGTGGTTTTCCATTTGTCTCAAAGACGTACTCGAATCTGGTGGTAGCAACTCTAAAGGTCGATCTTTGAGAATATTTACTCACCATGTAACACATCTAGCATGTCATCTAATCGAGGAATGGGCAACCGATATTTTACCGTGATTTTATTGATGGTGTGGCTGTCGATACACATTCTCCAGCTGCCGTCCTTCTTGGGCATGAGTAACTTTGGTATGGCGCAGGGACTGAGGCTCTCATGAATAAAACCGTCGTCAAGCAAGTCTTGCACTTGTCGTTGTAACTCCTTGTGCTCGGTAGGATTCATTCGATAAGCGGGCAAGTTGGGCAATGTTGCACTAGGTACTAAGTCTATGGCATACTGGATGTCCCTCATGGGAGGAAGGGATTGAGGCAACTCTTCTGGTGTGATTTCAATGAATTCCTCCAAGAGTTCCTTTATTTCTGGTAGTGGCTCATTTGTTGCAGGGGTTGAGGTGGAGGTCTTGGTGATTAGATCGAAAATAACTCCACGGTCATGACTAGCCTGAGAGATAATGTCAATGTTCGATCCTCACCCGCTGGATGGTCGAAATCATGAATCTTCATGGATTATAAGACCACTTTTTGGTTACCAAACAAAAATTAGTACGTATTCTTATGGCCATCATACCAAACTCGTCTCTCATATAGCCATAGGTGGCCCAGTAATAGATGGCAAGCTTTCATAGGGATCATGTCACAATGTATGGTGTCAACATAGTGTTACTCGAGGGAAAATGTGATTAGGCACTGATGCTTCACAGGGATGGAGGTATCATCTACCCAACTCAGTTTGTACGATTGAGAGTGTCTTTCCATTGGGAGTCTGAACAACTTCTTGGGATATCACGTCAATGCCACTTCTGTTATCAATGATCAAGTTCAGGGACCTCCCCTGGTGTTCCACTCGAGTATGGAAGATGTTGGTATGTAACTAGTCCTCTTCGGCTGGCTCTTCTTTCTTTTGACCTGTTAGTACTCGGTGGATCATGCAAAGAGGCAGCTGGGACCCTTCCGATATTTCTTCAGGACCTGTGGTTTCGCCGTCGTCGTCAATACCCGACATTATTTCCTCTTCTGCAGCTTTAGGTGTACTCTAGCATGGTAAGGTTATCCTCTGCTACTTTATAAGGCATACTACCGCAAAATGTCCACGCCCACCACATTTGTAGCATTCCTTGGGTCTACTTTTGCCAGTATCACGCTCTGGGGTTTTTTTTCCGAGGGTCATCGGTGTTTTCTGCCAAGTGCGCTCCGATGGAGAGGCTTAAATTCTCTAGTTTAGATTGCCATTTGGCGTGGGGCTGTTCCAATTATTGCTGACCCTTCGTGATGTAAGAGCCTTGTGTTGCTACTCCAAACAAAGTGCTAGCTAGAACGCCTCTTCGATGCTTGTCAAATGGACGATGATCAACTCTTTACGGATGTCTTTGCGTAGGCCCACTTTGTAGCGAGCAATGGATTGGCGTTCTGTTTCGGATACGCGGCTACGGATGCTAAGTTTGTGGAATTTGTTGGTGTAGTTATCTACGGACTTTGCCCCTTGCATTAATAATAATAGTTCCTCAAATAACATCTCTTCATAGTCAATCAGCAAATACTTTTCTTGCAGCTTTAGTTTCATCTCTTCCTAGTCACTAATGGGTGGTTGATGGAGCCTATGTTATTGTTCTTCAACGCTTTGCCACCAGACCCTCGTCTACCCCTTCAACTTCATCCTTACAAAACAGACCTTACGATCAGCTATCATCCCAAACCAATCGATGTAATCTTCATGGGCTATAATCCAATCTTGCAAAGCATGTGGATCTAACTTTCCATAAAAATCGGGTACTTCCACTTGGATTCAATGTGTGGCCTCATCGAGATGATTCTCGAAAGACTCCGCTCAGTTTATAAGTGAGTCAATGCGGTGTGCAAAATGTTTTTCGCCGCTATGACCTCGTTGGGATCCTTGGAACGGGGTGAAAGGTGGTAGGTGCAAGTGGTATTCTATGCTGCCTCTTCCTTCCAGGTGTAGTTTGGACTCCCCACCTTTTGGCGTATCCTCCTGCTTGTTAATGCCTGAGCCTTCCGGTTTAGTAGTTCCAAACTACGTCAACTTTCTTATTAAGGGAACCTAGTTGGTTAATCACTTCCAATAGGAGATCAACATGTTGTTGTGGTGTTAGGTGGTTGGTGGCAGCATGTTTGCTGCTTCGTGTATGTATAGTGGTGAACGGTATGAACTTTGGCTCTTGATACCAAATTGACGTAGGACCTCACAATAGCATAAACAAATTAGAACTTGTACACTTCTGGCGTCTCACCAGATTTCTCCCATCTCAGGATCCAATATGCGAATTTCATTGAATGATCAAAAGTGTCTACAATTGTACATCTTAGATCCTTAAATAGGCCAAACAATTGACTCAAACAATAGCTGTAGATATACTAGGACTCCAAATGATAACTACCACTAGACTCTGAAAGCAAATAGACTCCTGAAGTGAAACATCAACTACTACTAAACTCCAAAAGCAAATAGACTCCTGAAGCAAAACATCAACTAGTAATAACACGGCATGGGTATTCATCCCCTTATTGATAACTACTAACATGGGAATTTACTCCCTTATTGACAACTACAACTCCTACATTATCCTCGTATGCTAGGAGATTCCTCTTTGCACTTGGACTACATCAGTAAGCTTCTTTGCCAACTCAAACTCCACAATTTTCTTTTTTCTCAAGGATTACAACTTCTACTTAGCTAGGGTCATGGTTACTATGGCCAAGGCCTAAGGTGCGTTTGAGTCGGGTGGTACAATCAGTGTTTATGAAATATCACTCCATTATTTTTTAGATTCTATTTTGTTCTACATTCTGTAACCGACTCATGTTTATACACTAGTATAGATTCATTGCTTATTGAGTCGGTGGACTCACCCTTTCATCTTCACTATATTTTTTTTCATATAGCTTTGATGGCTGTGACAACTGGAATAGATGGCAAGTGACAAAATTATAAGTAAAATGTGAAATAAGTGTTAAGTGGCATAGGTGGATTTGGCTTGAAATTTTTTGCCAATGTTTAGTTTAGTTTATTTGAAAGAAATTTTTAGCCATCTAATTTTAAAGGACTTTTTGTATTTAAGTTCTCATTATTATGAAATACACAAGCTAGGGGTTGGGAAACTCAAGTTTAGTTGGGTTACAATTGGGCGATTATGCTAGGGTTACTATGGTGCACGCCGCTGGCACTTTGCTGCCACCGGCAGGGCAAGGAGATGGGATTATGTGCATTGAGTAGTCGTTAACGTTGAAGGGAAATTTGCGTCCTGCAGGGGCATCATCTGTGAAGGCATTCGTCGATGTGGTGGCTTCAATGCCACAATTGCCTTTAGAGGTTGGTATGCCTCTACGGGAAGCTCGATTTCATAATGGGGACATGTTTTTTCTGTTCTCAAAGGAAGAAAACATTGGGGTTTAAAGTCTCTACCGGTGGTGGGCCAACTTTGTAATCCAAGAAATGTTTTGGTGAGGATGTCAATAGAAGATGATTTTATCAATGCTATGGTGAGGGGAAATTCGGAGATTCATGGGGTTCATTTTCGGGTTTCTCATTGGACTCCAGATTTTGTGGAAGAGGAAGACTCACCTTGGGTTCTTGTGTGGGTTACCTTGCCGGGATTGCCGCCAAATTATTTCCAAGAATCGATGTTGAGCAGTATTGGTAATGGATTTGGCAGGTATTTGAAGAGAGATAATGCTATGGCGTGTGTGACTCATCCAATGGTAGCTCATATTTGTGTTGAGATAGATGTTTCTAAGCCACTTCGTAAATCATTTTGGCTGGGGCCTCCAGGTTTGGTTTCTAGCCATTATCAAGAGGTAATTTTTTATTCAATTCCATTGTTTTGTGCGTGCTATATGAAGTAGGGGCATTTGGAGATTAATTGAGAAATCAGAGGATAAAAAAGATAAGAAAGTTGATATGAAGGATGAAGGTAGAAAAGATCAAGGGGGAAAATATGGAAGGTTGTGGGGAATCGGGTGGACAATCTTCAAATCCCAGTTGCTGAGAAGGTTGTTGGAGAGTCTTCAAAGTCGAGGATAGAGTTTATTCTTGAGTCCATCCAGAATTGGAGAGCATTAAATATAGAGGTTTCTAAGGAAACGTTGCATGTTTCACATTTGGGAATGGTGTTTAACTCCTGTCCTATTGCTGTGGAACAAAATGCTGAATTGGAGCTGAATGATAGTGGAGTTATTGAGCAAATGAATGCTCCAAGGAAAAAGGTGAACTGGTGTGATATTGTAGAGGAGGAGGTTGATGTTGAATCTCTGAAATCTTCCAAAAAATCTGAACCTAGAAGCTCACTGCGTCTAGTTGATGAGGCCTTGGAATTTGAGTTGGCTTTGGCTGATTTGGGAGGTTTGAGTATAGAAGAGTTGGAAGAGGAGGGAGTGAGGAGTCGGGCTGTTACTAATGGGGAAGCAGAGGATGATCTTAATGAATTAGCTGCTAAGTGTTTTGACTATGATCCTGATATGCATGTCCCATTGAAAAAAGTTAAGGGGATAAGGAAAGACAAATTAATTGTGGTTTTGGAAAGCCGTACTCATTCCCAAAAATTCCTTTAATTCTTTTATAAATATTCTTGCTTGGAATATTAGGGGGATTGTTTCGTCAAAAAGTAGACTTCGACATATTTTGAATAAAAGTCGACCTTCTGTGGTGGCTCTTTTAGAACCTTTTGTATATTCTAAGAAATGTAGTAGATGGGCAAGATGGATGAATTTTCTATTTCATTTTAATAATGCGTATTGTGGAGGAAAAATCTGGATTTTTTGGACTGTGGATTTTGATTTCGAATTGACCTCAATGTCAGATCAAGCTATTAGTGGTTGGTTTGTCCATGGAGGATATCGGGTACTTGCAACTTTTGTTTATGCCAATTGTTTTTTACCTAGGTGCATGGAACTGTGGGATTTTCTGAAAAGTCAGCAACCTTGTGGTCGCCCCTAGTTCATTGGGGGGGGGACTTTAACATTATTTGAAATGATAGTGAGAAGGTGGGAGGTCTTTTACAAGCTTCTCGAGCTAAATCGGATTTTAATGAATATATTCATGATTGCGCTTTGGTGGATTTGCCTTCTGAGGCAAATCGTTTATCTTGGTGTAATGGAAGGTTAGGTGGAAGAAGAATATGGGGTCGGTTGGATAGGGTGCGCATTAATATTTAGTTCTTAAATTGTTTTAGGGATATTCATGTTAAGTATTTGCCTCGAACTTCTTCAGATCATGCTCCCATGATGGTTCAGTTGCTTAAAGACCAAGAGATGATTATTCGGCCTTTTTGTTTTCTTCGCATGTGGGGTTCACATGATGATTTCATTCCTCTTGTTCAAGAGGTGTGGAATACTAGGTGAATGGTTGTGCAATGGTGCGGATAACACAAAAGTTGAAATTATTAAAAGGGGCTTTGAAAAAATTGAACAAAGATGTTTTTGGCCGAGTGGAAGTGGAATTGAAAAGATTAGAAGACCGAATTATTGGCTTGGAGGAAAATGTTGTAGGTAATTTTTCTTCTCAGGCTAAAGTTGATTCATTGACATGTAAGCAAGATCATTTGGAGTGGGTGCACCGTGAGGAAATTCTAGCTAGTCAAATATCTCGGGTTAAGTGGCTTGCTGAAGGAGATTCTTATACAAGTTTCTTCCATGCTACTATGAGAATAAAGAAAAAGAATAAAAAGATTGAGAGGATGAGACTTCATGATGGTACTACTCTAAATACAGCAGATGAGGTGCATGAAGGGGTGGTAGATTTTTTCAAGAATTTGCTTTCAGTTTCTCAAGTGACATGAGATTCAGCTTGGCTGGATTTAATTGAGTCGGTGGTTTCCTTGGATGAAAAGGAGGCATTGTGTTCAACGCCTACTATGGAGGAGGTTCAGACTTCACTTTGGTCTATTCCTACGGATAGTAGCCCAGGTCCAAATGGATTTTCAGCTAGTTTTTTCATGTTGACTTGGGATGTTGTTAAATTTGATCTTTTGGAAATGGCCAAGGATTTCTTTGAAGGGCAGCCGCCATCGATTTTTTTTGGGGCTACAAATTGGTCTTAATTTCGAAGGTTGACGAGCCTTTGGGTTTTGGTCCAATAAGTTTATGTTTGGTGGTTTATAAAATTATGGCAAAGATTATGGTGTTTCGCTTGGCTCCGATCTTTGATAAAAGTATTTCTCCTGAGCAAGCAGCATTCATTCGAGGTTGTTCTATATTTGACAATATTTCTTTAGCTTTAGAATTGGTACAAGGCATTAATCGGAAAGTACGAGGTGGAAATGTAATGTTGAAAATAGATATGGCGAAAGCATACAATCGAGTAAATTGGAGCTATCTTTTAGAGATTCTTTGTAGATTGGGTTTCTCTGAGAAATGGAGGAGTATTGTGTTTAATGCTATATCATCTCCTTTTTATTCGGTAATGTTGAATGGTTGCTCCAAAGGATTCTTTAAGGCATCGTGTGGACTTCGGCAAGGTGAACTACTTTCCCTTATTTGTTTATATTATCTGAAGAGGTTCTTTCTCGCATGATTAATCAAGAGTTCAGTTTGGGGCGTATTCTTCCTTTTCATCCTAGTGGAGGTTCGTTGATTTCTCATTTATTTTATGTGGACGATCTCCTGATTTTTGCAAATGGGGGAAGCCCGTCTATGAGAAATATTATGGAAGTATTACATAGATATGTAGTGATGTCGGGACAGTTGATCAATCCAAGTAAGTCTTCATTGTTTTTCTCTAATTCCATTTCAACTAACAGGAAGAACAGTTTGAAAATGATGTCAGGATTTGAGGAAGGAAATTGGCCATGCACATATTTGGGAGTTCCGTTATTTGCAGGAGGTATGAAAATAAGAATGTTTGATTCCCTCTTGGTAGAAGTTCAGAAGAAATTGTCAGAGTGGAAAAGCAAAGTTCTTTCTTTTGGCAACAAAATTGTGTTGATTAAACATGTTTTGAATAGTATGCCTATTCACATGCTCTCTGCTTTAAACTTGCCAAAAGGTGTGTTATCAAAACTTGAGAAATTATTTTCTCATTTCCTTTGGAGTTCGTCGATGGAAAATAAAAATAAAAAGGAAATGGATAGCGTGGAAAAAAATATGTTTGCCGGTTGAGGAGTGGGGGCTTGGAATTAGAAATCTTTATGATGTTCAAGAGTCATTGATGATGAAATTTGCTTGGAAATTGATTAAAGGGGGTTCCATGTGGTCAAGATTTTTTTACTACTAAATACATTGGTAATTCTCATTTGTATTCAGTGATGCATTTAAGAAAGGGTTTCAGATTTTGGAAGGGTGTAATGGTTTTAATGCCAAAAGTGATATGTAATTCGAAGTGGCTTATTCGGGAAGGAAAATGTAATTTTTGGATGGATAATTGGTTAGGAACTGAACCTTTGATGGGTTCAATTCCTGCAGTAGGAGATTTGAATTTGAAAGTTGCAGATGTTTTTGATGCTATAGGGTCGAATTTACAGGAATTGCAACACTTGATTCCAGATGAGATGATTCGAAATATTATTGAGTCTAGAATTCAGCTTCGGTAGGGACATGATATTTGTGTATGGAAGCATGAGGTTGACGGCAAATTCACCACGAAATCAGCCTAGGAATTAATTCGACAAAGAGGTGAAATATGTCCCTAGAAAAATGGTTACGGCAAAATGGAATAAAAAAGAAGATGTCTTTTTTCTTATGGCGAGCTAAGAGAAGGGCTATTCCGGTGGATGACATTATTTGGAACATAGGCATTCTGATGGTATCGAGATGTGAATGTTGTGTTAAACCTCAAGTGGAGACCTTGCATCATATTTTATGTGAGGGAGAAGGAGCTCAAAAGGTATGGTCTTTCTTTGCAAAATCTTGTAACATTAATGTTTCACACATTCGGAATTGGGAGGGCATGTTGATGAATATTTTGTGGCAAAGAGCGTCTTTGAGTTCGCAGGTGGGTTGGCTTAAAGGGTTCCTTCCTATTGTTATTTCTTAGGAACTCTGGAAAGCTAGATGTGTGGCTAGAATGGAAGGTTTTAAATTTAAACCTAAGAATGTGATTCTGGAGGTAAAAGTGGGGCTAAGGAATATTTCTAGTAATATGAAGATGTTTCGGCACATGGGTGGAAATGATAAGGTGTTCTGGAAAGTTTGTCTTGTCCAGTTTTACCTATTGTTAAAAAAAAAAAACCTTTGTTAATTTTGTGGAGGAAGCCAATGAGATGGAGACTAAAGTTAAATGTGGAAGGAAGATGTTGTGGTAATCCAGGGGCCTCAAGAGGAGGAGGAATTATTCGGGATTCAATGGAGATGTGATTGCCAGGTTCTCCCATTCTTTTGGTCATGCCACTAACACTATTGCTGAATGTAAAGCAGTTTTGGATGGTCTTCGATTATGTAATAGTTGAGGTTGCGGGATATTTTGATTGAGTTAGATTCTTTAGTTATAATTCAATGGTTGGCATCGGGTGTGTGTAAATATTGGTTTCTTTGGGACTATTGGGAAGAGATCAAAATATTAGCATGTGAAATGAATGTTTGGTTTAGGCACATATTTAGAGAAGCAAATATGGTGGCTGATTTTTTGGCAAAACAAGGGACAAGAGGCTTGGTTTCAGAATTTTCTGGTTCGGAATCCATTCAAGGTTGAATTCGAGAACTTATTCGCATGGACAAACTTGGTATTCCTTATGTTAGAACTTAATTTCATGTATTTATTTTATGGTGTTATTCTAGTTGGGCAGATTTATTTTGGTAAGAGATGTGAAGTGGTTCTTTGTAAAGGTTTGGTTAATGGGGATTTTGATTTACAGAACCTGAGTTCTAGAATAATATTGATTATTTGTAAGTTCTCAGGTGACTTGATTTGTTTACAACAGTATTCCTCTACCATAAGTGAGGATTATTAATAATTTTGGTTCGAGGTCATTCTTGGACATGTGACTTTTGTCTCTTAAAAAAAAAGTTCATTATTATGGATTTTAGATTACAGGGTTCACCCACGAGTATGAGGCATATTATATATATATGATACAATATTGCATCAAAATGTTGCCCCAGTTGAAGTGACAATCTATATATTATAAGAGTTACTCTATTTAGCAGTCCTACACCACACACCTGTTGAGAGAAAAAATAAAAAATAAAAGTAGGCATGAGTGTACTAGAACTGCTTAATAGAATTTTTCATATTATAATTTATTCTAGAAGTGGGTGAGCACATGAAAAGAAGCTAGGTAATTGGAAACTAGTCTTGCACTCTTGGAAATGAACTTTTACAATCTGAAAATTAATATATATGGAGTGCGTACTATAATTAATAGAAAATGAAAATCCATTAAAGATGACTAGCTAGATAATGACTCTTACACCACTTTTGTCAACTTTTTCTAGTGAAAGCCGGTAAATACGAGCTAGCTAGCCCTGTGGTATGCCAACTGCTTGCCTGAAACTGGAATGCACTTGATTAGCCAACCAATCGGCCATGACAAAGCTGCGAGTCCAATGCAAGCACCCCACTGCCCCCAA
>QEOT01000135.1:408543-426511 GCA_003123785.1 Pterocarya stenoptera | reverse complement strand
AGCTGCGAGTCCAATGCAAGCACCCCACTGCCCCCAATCCAGTCTCTCAGTACTGGCAAACCTCCTCAGAAACTCCACCATCACAAGTTGAAGAACTATTGTAATCCCAATGATTGCCAAGAACAATTTGTTATTGAATAGTCCCTGGAATATATTCTTCTTCTCTAGTTTCCTTGCATTGAATTCGTTGAAGACTTGGCAGAAGACAAAAGTATTAAAAATGATTGTGCTCTTAACCTTTTCATCTACACCAAAGATGGATCTTCCTTTGAATTGTAAAACCAGTAAGATAATTACCTGATACAAAGCTTGAGCAATGAGATTCCTCCACATGATTAGGGTTATAAGTGGTTCTGATCGGCCAACAGGTGGCTTTGCCATGAGATTGTTGGTGGGTTTATCAGTAGCCAAGGCTAAAGCTCCCAAGGTATCCATTATCAGGTTCACCCATAGCAGCTGCACTGCAGTCAATGGAACCTTCCCGGCTGAAACAGCTGCAACAAAGTTGATGACAAGGGCGGCAGCGTTCACCGTGAGTTGAAACTGAAGGAACTTCTGAATGTTGTTGTATACACACCTTCCCCACCTCAACACTGTCACCACAGAGGTAAAGTTATCGTCCAGGATTACTATATCTGAGCTTTCTTTTGCAACCTCAGTTCCTTGGATTCCCATGGAAAGTCCAATGTCTGCTTCCTTTAAAGCTGGCGCATCATTTGTTCCATCACCTGTAACTGCAACCACATGGCCTTTTCGCTTTAAGCATTGTACCATCAAAAGCTTGTCGAAAGGGGATGACCTGGCCATTACATGGATTCTATTGATCTTTTCCATTCTCTCCTCGGGTGAGTAATTTCTAAATTTTACTCCTTCAATTACAGCTTCATTGTCCAGATTCCCATCTGGATTAAGAATCCCACATTCAATAGCTATAGCCCTTGCTGTGTGCACATTGTCACCGGTGATCATTTTGATATGAACTCCAGCGGCTTTGCAAGATTCCACAGCTGTTTTGACTCCTGGCCGACATGGATCCTTCAAGCCAACCAACCCTAAAAATGTGAGTCCATTTTCTTCAAGATTCTTAGGAACCTGTCCACCTTCATCTACCCTTTCTTTGTGGGCAAAGGCAATGCATCGGAGGCTTTTGGCTGCCATGTTTTTAATAATAATCTCAAACTGTAGTCTTTCTTCCTCATCCAGGGCTTTCAGCATCCCGGCACTGTCATAGAAGGTTGAACACAAGGCCAGTATCATCTCAGCAGCTCCCTTCCAGTGAGTATGAATAGACTTATCGCTCTTCCTCTTCACCAAAACCCCGCTTCTCTTTTTCTCTGAATTAAATGCCTCAACACGGATTGTCTCATAGTTCTGCTTAACTTCTTCCATATTCATTCCCAAATCTATCACTGCCCATGAAAGTATTGCTTTCTCAGTTGGGCTACCAGAAATTTCAGGAACTGATGCAGAATGTGCTTTGTAAATTGCTCCAGTTGTGTTTAAAGCAACTGCTTGTTGGAGTAGTTTGTGAATGTTACTTGCCATATCCAAAGATGTATCATCATTCACTTCTTTTCCAAGCCAAACCTCGGTTACTTTCATTTCGTTTAAAGTAAGGGTTCCAGTTTTGTCGGTGCAAATGATTGTGGCCGACCCCATTGTCTCACAAGCAGATAGTTTCCGGACCATGGCATGATCAGCCATCATGCGCTTCATTGAATAAGCCAGCGTTAGAGTGACAGCCAAAGGCAAGCCTTCGGGAATAGCCACCACGATGATGGTGACAGCAGCAGCAACAATTCCCACAACTGAATTCATAATGTCACCAGAGTCTGTATGGCTGCCATTGAATTCCCTTTTTCCCATGTCATCTTTCGTGTTTCCTGTAAAGTATCGAATTAGTAGAACTAAAAGAACAAGTGCAGCCACCGATAATCCAACCTTCCCAATATACGAAGACAGCTTGTTGAGGCGAGCCTGCAATGGCGTCTCCTCATTCAAGTCGCGGTTTATCGAACTCATCATCTGGCCCCATGCAGTGTTCATGCCGACAGAAGTGACCAGCATGAAACCAAAGCCATCAGTCACCTTCGTGCCTGACAACATAAAAGGAGTCCTTTCATTGATCTCAATGTGGTCGCTTTCCCCTGTCATGCTTGACTCGTCCACCTTCAAGGAATGCCCTTCCAAGAACAACCCATCTGCGGGAATCTGATCACCAATCTTCAAATACACAATATCACCCACAACAACTTCAAAGATCGACATTGGTCGGCGCCTCCCATCCCGCACAACTTCCACTCTTATATCGCTACTCTTTTCCGAAAGCTTCTCAAATTGCCTTGATTGTCGAAAATTGCTCACCGCTGACACAATGACAACCAAAAAGACAGCAACAATAATACTTCCACCATCGTACCACCCATCTTTCCAGCCATGTTGTTTGATACCGAAAGCAAGCGAGAGTAAAGCACAAGCGACAAGTATAAGAATTATTTTATCTTTAAATGCCTCTAACAAGAAGCTAAGAAATCTTTTTGCTGGTGGCTTTTGGAATTTATTAACACCAAACACATTCTTTCTTTGATTAAGATCTGCCTCGCTACCATTAACACCATTTTTTACATCAGTTCGAAGAATTAAGGCAATTTCTTTAACCCCTCCAAACTGACTGATCAAAGATTCAAAGTTTTTGTCCCTTACCATCTCAGCAAACGTATTTGGATCAACGTTGAGAAATGTCGCGGGCTGGTCGGCCGAGGAAATAGCCTCGTCGATGGGCGGTTGCACCTCGATGGCAACGTAAGAGAGGGAGCGCAGAAATGGGCCCTTCTTGTCAAGAACTAATTTCTTGGGAATAGAAGTAAGAGCCCTTGTAAAGTATATGACCGTGAAAGCCAAACGCCACCTTCTTTTGTGGGTCTTCGAGACAGACCAATCAGCTTCTTGATCACAGATAGCCATCCCCGCAGGCCTTCGCAACCTCATGGTGGAAACGAAAATGGACGATAAGAGTGAAAGAGAGAGATGGTTTTGGGGAAATTGGAAATTATCAGTATTCGTACGTAATAGCCAGTAGAGAAGTTATATACAAACTATCACAATTTCTTCAATATATAGTGGTTACAAAGCGCAAGTATCATGATCACGAAGTTTCAAGGTAGTTTCAAAGTATTTTATCAGAAAGTTTCAAAGTATGTCTCAAAACGGTAAAAATTAAGAGAGTATTAATGTTGCAGATTCGAATTTCACTTCAACGCACGTCTTGCACTGGAATTGATGCAGCTTATTATTGTGTTAACGTCTTTCTCGGAATTAGCATCTAAGTATATATATTTAACTTTTTATTGTGCTTATTATTAATATCATTTACTGATTTGTCTATAATTAATATCAATAGAAAATTATCTAATTATGATCAAATATTCTCTAGCCTGTCTTTGCCATTAATTGAAACATGCGGAAATTCAGTGTGCGTAGGGTCGATTGATATTATTTTCCAAACTTGACTCGGATCTTGCTTCAATAGAAACTCCACTCGATGGATGAGGGATACATGTCTTTAATGCTAGGTTTGGATATAAAGAGTATTTCAACTCATTTTATCTCATCTAATTATTATAATTTTTTTAAATCTTCATACAAAATATAATAAATATTCAATTTTTATAAATCTCAAAACAATAATATATTAAAAAATAATATTTTAATAATATTTTATTCAACTTTCAACTTTTATCTCAACTCATTGATCCCATCTCAACTCACGCGGTATCTTTCGTGTAATGCGTTTGTTTCCAAGAGAAATCAGAGTTGAGTCAAACCGTTATTTCTAGCAAATTAGCAATAGGCTAGGCCGCGTCCGCATAAACACAAAATAAAGTTACGTACGTTCAATTGGATTCATCTATACCTGAAAACAGAATATTTAAAGATAAAGATAAAGATATATATTCACGGGAGATCATAGAGTTTAAGTTGGTTGAAGGAATCCTGTAAATGCGTGAATAATGTGAATAACCGGCCAACTCGCAATTTCGCGTAACTTTAAGTTGGTTGAAGGAATCCTATAAATGCGAGGCGTCGTGTTACCCTAATAGGAAAGATGTTTTTTTCGACTCATTTTAAATCAACCAATACAATCGTGACTTATAAGTATATCATTTTACTTATTCTAATTAATTACGTCCTTTTGCGCGTCGTCGGCCTTCTCCATTATTTTGCTTCCATCACAGAGAAAGAAACTCTTTTATTTTTCCTTTCTGTCTACTTAGCCTTCAAGCAAATTAGCAATCATGATTTATTGGTCACCTAGCAATATTTGATGGATGAAAGATGCGACATTCTAAAAATTATGAACAAAATGATTACCCTTTTCAATATGTATAAAATATATATGATCCATCCTCGACTTTAATTGGTGTGCGGATGGATATTTTAGTTTTAGTATAGATTATCAAATTTTGGTAATATACATTCAAAATTAAGATCAAACCATCAAAATAGTTTGGATTATTCTATTTTTCATTGATCTTGGTAGTTGGATCCTACTCAAAGATTGTTTTCAAAATTTGGAAATTCAGGATATATGTTAATAGTCGGATCTTAAGTCATTATTTCTAACCATAAAAATCAATCATATTTTGAGGTGGAAATGCTAATTTCCTAGAAAAGCATTTTCAATTTTGATTTTCGAGCACCATAATGGCATAGTTGGTCTACTAGACCTAAAAGGAAGTTCTTTTTGTTTATGAAAAATTTTAATGGGTGACGTAAGTCGAAATTTCTGAGAAATAATCTATTTTAGAAAAGCGTGTGTATCGCCAAAGGCCTATGACTTGATGGCATAACACCCAAGTCCCCAAAATGGAGGTCTTGAAATCGACCCCCCTCCCCCTAATGTATCAAAAGAAAAGAAAAGCGTGTGGATCAACAATATCGTTTTTTGTTTCCTTTATTCAAACTTCGGGTGGAGGTAATCTTTTAGGACATTTATAAAAGTGGAGGGATAATGGAAATCCATCCCAAACGCCTTCCTCAATTGGAACATTCCTTTTTATAAAGGGCTGGTGTGGATGTTTTGATGACAAAATAATCTCAAATCTTTAGCTTTTTCATCTAATTATTATCTAATTATTATAACTTTTCTGAATTTTTAAACAAAACACAAAAACCAATTCAACATTTTCAAATCTCAAAGTAAAAATTATATTAAAAAATTATATTCTAACAATATCTTAACTTTATAAATTTGTATTCAACTTTTTCAACTTTATAAACTTTTTCTCATGTACTTTACGCATGTATGTAACATTATTTTTTCAAATATTTGTTTCAAAGCAATAATAAGTTTAACTTTTGTAGATCGTTCTAGGAAAAATATTGCAACACTTACAAACTCTGTGAAGTATTTTATTTTTGTTAATTATAAGAAAAAAAGAAAAGCACGTTGAATTCTAAAAGTATAACTGAGGCAAAGAAAAGAACTGATTCGATTACAATGAAAGGAATAAAGGGGTATGCAGTACACAAGAATAGCCAAATGAAAGCCATTGATTCCTTACTGTACTGTTGTATCTTAGAGGGAAAAACTCTTCAATTGATTCCTTACTGTTTTTTTTTCCCTTCTCAAGGCTTCTCATTCACAATATCTTATGCCTCTCATTTCCTGGTTTAGCAAATTGAGTCACTCGCTTCATTAATCAAGGGGAAAAGACTATGGTACTAAGTCTAGGAGTGTTGTTTAAAGGCTAGTTTGGGTAGTGGAGTATATTCTACTACTATTCAATATTTTATTATTACTTTTCATTATTTTTACTACTATTCAATATTCTATCATTATTTTTTTATTACTTTTTCACTATTATTCACATAATATCTAAAATCACCACACTATCCAAGTGCTACTTAAATAACTTTTTTTAAATATCATGCTTTTATCACCATATTATATGTCGTCGAAGACTTGAAAAATTATTTATTATTTTCAGTTAATATCACATCAAAAAATAAACGTGGTTAAAAGACTTTCAAATATTATTTTTTGAATTTTGAGAAGTTGTAGGTTTAGCTTCCAATGCAGAAAAGCTGCAAAAATTCATATAAAATCAATTAATTAAGTGCATGTTTGGGATTGTGGTGGGAAATATACCTTATAACTTTAGGGTTTATAGCTTATAATTTAAATAATAAGCTCTATACTTCAAAAGTTGTTTACTGTTTGATAAACATATATTTAAAGCACTTTTAAAATTAGTTACATTAATTTTTTAAAAATATACAATTATCTGCAAGAGTTTTTCGATAAAAAGCTTCAATTTGATGCTTTTTAAAAAATTAGACTTTCAGTTTTTTTAGACGATTAAAGCACTTTTTATAAATTTATCATTTTTTCTTTAAAAGAGCTTTTAAACAGTTCAAAGCAATTTTTAAGCTTTCAAACTCAATCCCAAACAAGCTCTAAGTCTTGTTTGGCAACGCGAACTAGTAACTTGTTTTATCATTATAATAGTGGAATCAACTTTTGCCAAGTCTATATATGAGTGCCCATCACTGTTGGAAGGCCATCTTTTTTCTTTTGTTAAGTTGGAATGAAATTTTAGAGGTGCATTTTTTTCATTATATTTTGTCCTTTGGAAAGATTGTATTGGATGGAACAAATTATGGTGAAGTCTATGAGTGCATATTTGATCTATTAGAATGGATTTTTCTTTTCAATAAGTTATAACGAAGTTGCAGTACTGCATCTTGAATTTGAACCTGCTAGAATTCTTATCCAAACTCTAGGACCTAGAGTGAGAGAGATAGACAAACAAAGTGAGTCTCCCAATATTTATAGTTGTCCAATTGAATTTCTTGGACAATATTGAATACCCAATAAATGATGTGGGACTAACTTTCTGTGTCTATCTCTGTCTCACTTTAAGTTCTAGTGTTTGAACACGAATTCTATAAGTTCAAAGTCCATGCATCTTCCTAAGCCACAATGAAACTTGCCCATCACTTCTGGAATGACATCTTTTTTCTTTTGTTAAGTTGGAATGGAATTTCAGAGGTGCATTTTTTTTATTATTTTTTATGTCCTTTGGAAAGGTTTTATTGGATGGAACAAATTATGGTCAAGTCTACGATTGTATATCTAATCTGTTAGAATGGATTTTTCATTTCAATAATTTATAACAAAGTTTCAGTACTGCATCTTGAATTTGAACCTACTAGAATTCTTATCCGAACTCTAAGACCTAGAGTGAAAGAGATAGACAAATAAAGTGAGTCTCACAATATTTATAGTTGCCCAAGTGAATTTCTTGGACAATATTGAATACTCAATAAATGATGTGGGACTCATTTTCTGTGTCTATCTCTGTCTCACTTTAAATTCTAGAGTTTGAACACGAATTCTATAAGATCAAAATCCATGCATCTTCCTAAGCCACAATGAAACCTGCCCATCACTCTTGGAATGGCATCTTTTTTTCTTTTGTTAAGTTGGAATGAAACTTCAGAGGTGCATTTTTTTCATTATTTTTTATTTCCTTTGGAAAGGTTGTGTTGGATGGAACAAATTATGGTCAAGTCTATGAGTGTATATCTGATCTGTTAGAATGGGTTTTTCTTTTCAATAATTTATAACGAAATTTCAATACTACGTCTTGAATTTGATCCTGCTAGAATTCTTATCCGAACTATAATACCTAGAGTGAGAGAGATAAATAAACAAAGTGAGTCTCACAATATTTATAGTTGCCCTAAGTGAATTTCTTGGACAATATTGAATACTCAATAAATGATGTGGGACTAACTTTCTGTGTCTATCTCTGTCTCACTTTAAGTTCTAGAGTTTGAATACGAATTCTATAAGATCAAAATCCATGCATCTTACTAACCCACAATGAAACCACCTCTTTTGCCAACACCAATATGCAACTAGATCCTTGAATGAAATACTATATCAATAACCAATAATGAGATAGTATTTCACATCGAAAAGGCACAACCTCCTTCCTTTTATATATCATACGTTTCAAAAAGAAGATATGCACACTACTTTAATATGAATATTGTGTTACACATGTATGTATATGTGTGCGTGCATGCGCCATATACTATATTTTCTTTTATTTCAATAAATTATAAGAAATTTTAAATATACGCGCGATCAATACCCTTTTCACTAATACCTTCATCGCTCCTCAATCCCTAATTAGAATCTACGACTAATATGTTAAAAAAAATTTAACAATAATTGAACCCCAAAAAACTAAATTTAGTATCATGCACTACAATAGAAACGATTTTTTGGGATGAAATTTTTCATCCCAAATTATAGTCATTTCGTCCCAAAAAATTTTTTGGGATGAGAAAAATTCGTCCCGACCTCGTCCCAATCACACTGTCTCAAAAGATATATTGGGACGAAAATCACCATTTCATCCCAAAAAATATCTTTTGGGACGAATTTGATGGAAACCGTTCGAACACGTTCGAATGGGGAAGCTTTTTTGTCACGGTTGAAATTCGTCCTAGAATATCGTTCGAACTGTATGAATTGATGTTTGAACAGTTTAAATCTACGTTCAAACAACGAAGACATTAGCTATACCCATTCGAATGGTAAAAATATAGCTTTCCGTTCGAACGTTAAACGGACAGATCGAACGGCATAAATATAGATTTCCATTCGAACAAGGTGAAATTTTCATTCGAACGTTAAGTAAGCGTTCTAACGATAACTATTTTATTTAAATTCAATAATAAAAAATCAAATAGACATTCATAATATTTGAAAAAATACATTAGAAACTGTTTAATAGTCACAAAAGTTTTATAATAAGTGCAAACTAAATAAACAACCATGAAACTAGCATTGTTCGTACATAAATAGACAATCCCAAAATGTGTACATAAAAAACCATTAGTTACTTGGAGGCCTGTACTGTGCAAAAGCTGCTGCATTTGGAGTTGCATCTGTCTCCTGAACTCTTCTTGTTGTTCTTCATGTTATTTGAAACGCATCTCCATGTCTGCTTGTTTCACCAATTGAGCCTCTAACTCATGCTGCATTGCAGTCAATTCTTCGATTTTAGAATTCGTATTCTCTAGCGCTATAGAAGTCGTAGAAGCAAACCCGGAAGAAGGAGAAGGCTTTACACAGTGACTCATACCCCTTAAATATCTTGAACGTTGTCCCAGGACTTGTGTAAAAATATCAATATTACTTGTTGAGGAATTTTGATCTGATGCAGATTCAGCACGAAGGGCAACTATTTTATCCTAGACATATATAAAATAAAGAATTAATAGCGTCATAAATATTATAATATATTTAATTAAGGTTATAATACTTACATAATTTTCATGGGCATCAGGATGAGTCCACTCTCCATTACGATCAGTGTGCAATGCAGCATATAATTTTGTCAGATCATAATTGGTATCTGAATCTTGCTACAATAAATATGTGTTAAGACATAAAGTCATTATGATTCATCCAAACAATTAACTATATCCGATAAAAAAAAATAACAATACCAATTTCTTAGAAAGGCGATGGAAAGATCTTGAACCTGCATGATGATTAATCTTCAATTTTAACCTATTTGTTTTGTTTATAGAACTTCTCTCCTACGAAGAAATTGAAAAACTTATGAAGCAAAATAACAAATAAGATAAGTAAAATAATTAATTTAATTATACTTGATATGATGGATCCTCAAACATGTCACAAAATTTTTTCTACTCAGAAGGTCGGACATCCTGAAAGGGATGTTGGCGTACATCTTCCTTGTTCTCAAACTTATTATAATGCTCATGACACCTCGCCTTGTATTTACAAAATGAATTACTCATAAGTTCTTTCACAGTCTTATGCTCTTTTCTCCGACCAAAATTTAATTCAAAATCATATTTGAAAAAAATAATCACAAACATATTATCATTTATAATATTCTAAATTTAAGTAAAATATAGAAATTTATTCTACTAAATCAATGTTTTAAACATTACCAAACAATGCTTCTTAATAAGCTCTTTAACATCTTGGGAGATTTTCTTCCATAAAGTTATTGCCAAAGGTGTCTAAGTTCGTGTAAGAGCACCCACATGTGATGCAAGCCAAGCTGCTGGTTGTCCTTTGCTTTCGCTACGTTCGTCAGGAATGTTAACTTTGATCTTACCCATCTTGTGATATTTTTCCAACATCATACCTCTAGTGGTGCCTTGACCTTGACAAGATTGTATTGTGGACTCTATAAAATATAATATTGTAATCAATCTCTATTATATGTCTATCATACTACCTTAATTAATAACTTTTATGAGTATTAGATTTTTACCTTGTTATGTAGAGTCAATCTCTAATGGTGAGTCTGAATGAGAGCTAGGAACAGGTGGAGATGGGTTGCGAACTTCCTTCCTCTTTGGTGGCATAATTTCAAACCAATGATACATTCAATAAGTAAAATATTTGTCATCAAGTGTAATGTTAACACATAATTGGTCAATCGTAATCTGTATGAGTTTCATTTGACAATTTGCTCTCATCATCTGTAGATACTTTAGATGATTCAACATTTTTTTCAGTTAACGTATCAATAATTTCAACTTCAATATCTTCTCTATTTAATGGAATCATTTCGTACTGGCTCAAATCTACAAACAAATTTAAGGCGGGTTGACTCCCTTGGTATGCTTCTTTAGTAGAGGGATCATCTTCTTCTTCATCTTGTCCTTCCGCTTGAGGGATAACATCATATATATTTCTTGGAGAATATTTTTGTACTACTCGCCATTGATGTCCTAACTCCGGATCATCTAAGTAGAATACTTGAGATGCTTGAGAAGCCAAACTAAAAGGATCATCTTCATACCATTTTTTTGATGTATTAACACTAAAAAAATATTCATCATCACGGACGTCAGTTCGAGAATTGCTTAAATCCCACCAATCACACTTAAACAGATACATTGCAAGCTCCCCTAAATATTTCATTCCAATTATATCGACAATAACCCCATAGAAATCAATGTTTTCTCCATCATGACTCCCTTCGACTAGGACACCACTATTATGGGTTTTCCTATAACAATCTCGATCCATTGTGTGATACCTACTTCCCCGAGAAATACATGCAGAATATCGAGCAGCGCGTCTCAATGGGCCACGCGCCAATGTATATAGTTCATCTGATATATTGTTTGGATTATTTGCATGCATTTGTACAACCTACATATTGAATAAAACATATATTATATCAAAATTTACATCAATTATTTTTTATTGGTTATTGAGTAAAGCATATGTAATGTCATTACCCGTTCTTCAAACCACCTCGGGAACTCCTCTTCATGTTTCTGGTTTATATCATTTACTCTCAGTTCTTTTAGCACGTTAATATAATCACTGAAATTGATGATTACCAAAAAATATTTTATATTCTTATAATTTTTCTAAAGTAAATGAGCGAATTTACTTTAAGAAAAAGTTATAACTTACTTCAAGTAGTTCTCTATTTCAGGGCAATTGTTGAGCACATGCCACTGAGCTTTCTCGAACTCTCTTCCACATAAGTCATAACCACGCACAGCACCAATTAGACGTACTTGCTGGGAAAACACAGAAAATATATTCCGCTGTCTTGCTCGGTCAACGTCAAAGTTTCTTTCCGGTCAATCAAACCTAGTGTCAACTCCATGGAAATATTTGGAACAGAATGTATGCCACTTATCGTCAATATATGCTTCTGCAATTGATCCTTCTGGGCAGGCCTTGTTACCCACTGTACGTTTCAATTTTTTAAGAAACCGTTCAATGGAATACATCCATCTATATTGAACTGGTCCTGCAAGTCGAGCCTCACTCGGCAAATGAACGGCTAGGTGAACCATGACGTTGAAGAATGACGGTGGGTAAATACTTTATAGCTTACACAATATTATGGCAATTTCTCGTTCCATTTTATCCAAAGCTTCTACATTCAATGTCCTAGCACATAAGTCTTTAAAAAATGCACCCAACTCAGTCAAAGCCACGTGCACGTCTCTCGTCAAGTACCCACGGATACCAATAGGCAAGATACGCTGTAAGAAGACATGACAATCATGACTGTTTAATCCAGTTATTTTCTAATCATTTGTTCTCACACACCTTGCTAGATTCGACACATAACCATCCGATAATTTAATCTTCATTAGCCATTCACAAAATGTAGCCCTTTCGATCCTTGACAATGTATACCACCCAATCAGCATGTAGACAAATGAACCATTTTCTTGCAATTGCATTTCCGATCTTATTCCCTATCGCTTCAGATCCTTTCTTGAGTTTAATGTATCCTTTGTTTTTCCTTCTATTGACATCAATGTTCCCAATATGGATTCGCATATATTTTTTTCAATATGCATAACATCAAGACTATGTTGCAATTTTAACTTCGACCAGTACGGGAGTTCAAAAAATATACTCTTCTTGGTCTAATTCAACTCATTCATGGCTCGTTTTCTCTTTCATTGTCTTTTTTTAAAATTCATTACAACCAACATCTATAAATTGTGCAAGTACATCTTCGCCAAACAAATATGGTGGAGGTTGGCCCCATTCAACAGTTCCATTAAATATTCTAGAATTTTCACGCCATCTATGGTTACCAGGTAAAAATCGACAATGCCCCATGAAACACAATTTCCTCCCGTACTAAGCCATTTAGATGTGGTATGTTACAAGTTGGACATGCCATTTTCCCCTTAGTACTCCAACCAGACAAGTTTCCATAAGCGAGAAAATCATTTATTATCCATAACACCGCAACATGCATCTTGAACGACTTGCTTGTTGATGAATCAAATGTGACAACCCCATTCTCCCACAAATCTTTCAATTCTACAATTAATGGCTGTAAGTGTATGTCTATATCATTTCCAGGTGATCTCGGACCTGGAATGAACAAACTCATTATGAAATATGGATCTTTCATACACTTCCACGGTGGTAGATTATACGATACAAGTACAACTGGCCAAGTACTATGACTAGTACTCATGTTCCCAAATGGATTAAATCTATCTGTTGCCAACCTAAGTCGCACATTACGCGATTTTTCAGCAAACCATGGATGGTCCTGATCAAATTGCTTCCACACTTGAGAGTTAGCAGGATGTGACAAAATATCATCGTTCCTTACTCTGCCTGATGAGTGCCATGTCATGTCAATAGCCGTTGCACATGACATAAATAATCTTTGTAATCTAGGTATTAATGAAAATTGGCATACGACCTTTTGTGGCACATTTTGCTTGTCCGATGTCCATCTTGATTCGTGACATATGGGGCACTTGTTCAACAGCTCATTCTCTCACCAAAATAATATGCAGTTATTCTTACATGCATGTATTACGTTGTAATCAAATCCGAGTCCTCATTTCAACTTTTATGCTTCTTAGAAGTTACGAGGTAAAATATTTTCTGTCGGCAGTGCCTCGTTAATCAGCTCAAGTAACATATTCACCATCTTAATAGATAATCGATACATTGATTTATGTGAAGCAGTCTTATAGTAAATGACAACTTACTATGTCTTCTACATCCTGGATATAGCTCACGCTATAAATCATCCCACAATAGTGCAAAGTGTTATGGCCCCCATCATTTGAACTTGATGTGTCCGCATCACCTTCATTCATAAACATTCCCGCACTGATGTCACCTAACATTTGCTCCATATCCTCATCATATTCATCTCCAACAACCTTTGGTTGTACATCTTCATGAATCTCATCTTCTTCATGTAAAGCCTCATTTGAAGTTGGATATGGTTCGTGATTGAGCTGCATTATTGCATATTTTACACATTTAAAACCAATAAATTTTAATTGTTTTATTATTTTATCATTGGTTTTAGATGAAAAAATTGATTAAGAGGCATAAATCCAAGTTGTGAATTAAATTGATTAAAAGCATAGTTTATGTTTGATTTTATAACTTGTGATTTATTTGAGCAATAAATTCTTCAAATGCACAACACACTCTTAAATTTTATTTTTCATCTTTTGTTTAATTTTATTTATTTTAGTTTCTTTATTTTATTTTATTTTATTTTATTTGTCTAAGTTTTATTTTTATTTTTATTTAATTTTGCTTGTCTAATTTGTATTTTATTTTATTTTATTTTATTTTTATTTTTATTTATTTTTATTTTTTGATTTTCTGCGTTGACTAAACGACATGTCGTTTGGTCAGCAGACCAAAACGACATGTCATTTTAAGCTAAATTGATTTCTGCCGTTTGAGCTAAACGACGTGCCGTTTTGTCTAAGGACAAAACAACATGTCGTTTTGAACGTTGATGGTTTCCTACCGTTTGAGCTAAACGACGCCGTTTTGTCTACAGACACAAACGACGTCGTTTTGCGTCGTCTTCTACCTCCCGACTGCTTCTTTTCGATGAACAATGCAGCCGTGCACAGCAGCCTCACCACGCCACCGTGGGCCGTCTTCCGCCCACCATCAGCACCAGACGACGCCGGCGATCCATCCTCCACCCCATGCACGGCCAAGAATCGACCTACGGCACGGCAGCACCTCCTGCAACTCCGCACGTCCAAACGGCACTCCATACACGTACAGCTCATCCACAGCCGTGCCCGCCGCCTGAAACCACAACAGACGACGCCGGAGATCATCCTCCACTGCCCAGGATGCACGGGCCAGCCACACTCCCACCGTCTGCAACTCAGCCGAACATCACCCATGCACGGCACGTCCCCATGCACGCCGCATGCAACGGGAAGAAGAAAAAAGAAGAAGACGTGCATGCGGGAAGAAAGAAGATGAAGACGAAGCCGAAGAAAAAGAAAAGAAAAAAAGGAAGGCTGCTGGGCGAGGAAAGCTTCTGAGCTGGGATGAGCCCGACGCGAGAAGAAAGAAGAAGAAAAAAAAAAAAGAGAGAGAAAGAAGAGGCTGGCTGAACGAAAAAGGAAAGAAAAAAGAAAGAAGCAGAATGTGGGAGATGAGATGCTCGACGGGCTGGAAGCAGAACGTGGGAAGAAGAGGAAGAAAGAAAAAAAAGAAAGAAAAAGAAGAGAAAGAGAGAGAGGCCGACGCGGGAAAAAGAAAGAAAAAAGAAAAGAAGAAAGAGAGAAGAGAGACAGCGAACGTGGAATGCAGAAGAAAGAAGAAGAAAATAAAAAGAAAGAAGAGGAAAGAAGAAAGATGCTGCATGTGGGAAACAGGACAGATCAAGAAGCACATGGACAGTGCGGCATAGCGCAAATGCAGATTCCTTTTGAAGCCTATATAAGGCTTGTAGATGAATGAGAACAGGAGGCTGAGGTTAGACGCCCAGTAGAGTAGGGAGCAGATGTTATAAGCTCACTAGAGTAGTCTAGGAGTAGTTTGTAGAATTTTAGGAGAAAATGCAGATGAAGTGAGGGAGTTTGGTGATGCAGTTGAGAGCCTAATGGGCCAACTGTGTTATCAAACTATTCTCCTTTATCTGCAGTCTCCACTTTTATTTTATTTTATTTTTATTTTTATTTATGTCATTTATTTTTATGCACTTTAAATTAATGTCATTTATTTTTCAGTACTTTTAATTTCTGCACTTTTATTTTACTGTCCTTTATTTTACCGTCCTTTATTTTTTGCACTTTAATTTTCTGCACTTTAATTTCCAGCACTTTTATTTTATTGTCATGTAATTTTCTGTTATTTATTTTCTGCAATTTATTTGATGTCATTTAATTTTTCAGTTCATTTAAATTTCAGTCTTTTAATTTTCAGGAATTTAAATTCACAGTCTCGCACTTTAATTTCTTTAATTTTCACTGCAATCTCAAAGACTCAAATCAATCAAAATGAATCTGGTTTGCGACCAGTAAATTTTCTTTTCACTGCACTCTTCCATCCATTGTACATATCATCACTTTTTATTTTTATTTTCCCATCGTAAATATTTTCACCATTTTTCACGAGTTTATTTTTAGCACTTTTCCTGTGGAGACGATCTAGGAATTCATTCCTAATTACTACGCGACACGCTCCTGCACTTGGGATAGCCTTTTGTGCTACTCATTTCCTTTTATAACACGCATAATACTAAATAAAAAAATATGCAAGGGAAAAAAAATATAAATATAATAAGCAGAACACTAAATAAAAACATGCAAAGGAAAAAAATCATTTTTTTTCTTTGCATTTGTTTATTTGGTGTTTTGCGTGTTATATTTATCTATATATAAATAAAAAAAAAATAAATAAATAAGGAAAGGAGATTTGTTGTGACTGTAATACTCGAAGACTAATTTTATTGAGTTGGAAAGAAAATAAACAAACAAACTTTATAATAAAACCAGCAGACTAAACAGCAGACGGACCCCCCATTTCTTGTAAACGTTGAAACTCTGCTGTTAAACGCTGCTGATCATTTTGTAATTGTTCCGTTTTTCGTTCCATCTCGTCTATGTGTGGTTGAAGTCTTCGAGCATACTGTTCCACACATCTCCACAACTCCTTATTTTCACTTTTTAAATCTTCAATTTTTTTTCGTTTACTTGCAAGTTTTTCTTGCAATTCAAGAACCTGAAGTTTAAGTTCGTCCACTTCATTCTCTCGTGAAAGAAATCTCCTGGACATAGTATTAACGACAGCAGCATACTGGGAACCCAACATTCTTGTACCTGCAACCACCTCAGCATCGGATCGGGTAGAGAAATATAACTCTGCCCCAACCATGGCAGTGACGGCCTCAGGACAGAAAGACCGGTTGAGGGGTAGGTAATGCCTGATTCAGATCAGGAATGTTGCTAGCAGAATGTTGGCTGGCCATTTAAAGAGTAGAGAGATCGAGAGAAGTTGAGAGAATTGAGCAAGAGAAAGCGAAATATGAGAAATGCAGAGATTGTTCTGTGTTACGAGAGGGTGGGAATGGTCTCTTATATAGAGGTCCGGAGCATTCAAATGCTCAGCAATGATCAAACCAGTCGGGACCAAAGCAGAGATCGAGGCCATAAAGCATTTGTCCATTTGCACATAATCCGGATCCAGGACTCCATGATTTATGGCAAATTGTCGAACTTCGGGATTTACGACACCCAGGATTTATGGCAAGTGGGTGCTTAACTCNACACTCAACACTTAGCTGGAAAGAGACACATGAAAATTTTTCACCCCAAGCATTTCTCTCTGGGCCAGGAAGTTTTTCTCTAACTCTCGCATACTTACTTAAACACTGTTTCTGCAATTGCAATTATTTTGTTTATTTTGCGTTGTTTCTTTTATTGCCTTTCTTTGTTTACTGTTTGTATCATAATTTGTTTACTTTTTGCGTGTGTATAATGGATTTCATGATTGTTCTTTTATGTTGTTGTTTGTTGATTGTTTTTCTCTCTTTATTTTCTGTGGTAGCTTTTCTTTTATTGCTCATCTTTTCTATATTAGTGTGTGTGCACTGGTTAAACGATATTGTGCCTTAATGCGATATGCACTGTTATGAACTTAATTGACACTACTCCATTTCAATCGATTTGAGCATCTTGGTGGTGTAGTTGAGCGGGATTATTTTATGAAGAGGTTGGAGCAAAGTGGCATTGTTAAGAGGTTGGATGATTTTTCTCGCGGGCTTCCTATGGCACAACCATAACCTTCTGGTAAGTATGTCCCGTACCCGGACAATTCGGAGCACGACTTGGTTTTACGACTATGGCCATGCATAGTTGAAAGTGAAATGAGGGCCAGGTGGCATAGTTAAGAGGTTGGAGTTTTTCGCTCACGGGCGTCCTGTGGTACTACAAGAACCTCTTAGTATGTATTTCCTGACCCCAGGTAAGTTGGAGCACCTCTTATTTTTACCACTTTGCCCTTGCTTAGTAGAAAGCCAACTGTGGGCAAAGTGGCAGTCTTAAGAGGTTGGAAGTTTCTTCTCGCGGGATTCCTATGGTACAACCATAACCTTCTGGTATGTATGTCCCGTCCCCG
>QEOT01000135.1:392044-408289 GCA_003123785.1 Pterocarya stenoptera | reverse complement strand
ATTAAATTGATTAAAAGCATAGTTTATGTTTGATTTTATAACTTGTGATTTATTTGAGCAATAAATTCTTCAAATGCACAACACACTCTTAAATTTTATTTTTCATCTTTTGTTTAATTTTATTTATTTTAGTTTCTTTATTTTATTTTATTTTATTTTATTTGTCTAAGTTTTATTTTTATTTTTATTTAATTTTGCTTGTCTAATTTTTATTTTATTTTATTTTATTTTATTTTATTTTATTTTATTTTATTTATTTTTATTTTTATTTTTTGATTTTCTGCGTTGACTAAACGACATGTCGTTTGGTCAGCAGACCAAAACGACATGTCGTTTCAAGCTAAATTGATTTCTGCCGTTTGAGCTAAACGACGTGCCGTTTTGTCTAAGGACAAAACAACATGTCGTTTTGAACGTTGATGGTTTCCTACCGTTTGAGCTAAACGACGCCGTTTTGTCTACAGACACAAACGACGTCGTTTTGCGTCGTCTTCTACCTCCCGACTGCTGCTTTTCGATGAACAGTGTAGCCGTGCACAGCAGCCTCACCACGCCACCGTGGGCCGTCTTCCACCCATCATCAGCACCAGACGACGCCGGCGATCCATCCTCCATCCCATGCACGGCCAAGAATCGACCGACGGCACGGCAGCACCTCCTGCAACTCCGCACGTCCAGACGGCATTCCATGCACGTACAGCTCATCCACAGCCGTGCCCGCCGCCTGAAACCGCAATAGACGACGCCGGAGATCATCCTCCACTGCCCAGGATGCACGGGCCAGCCACCCTCCCACCGTCTGCAACTCAGCCGAACATCACCCATGCACGGCACGTCCCCATGCACGCCGCATGCAACGGGAAGAAGAAAAAAGAAGAAGACGTGCATGCGGGAAGAAAGAAGATGAAGACGAAGCCGAAGAAAAAGAAAAGAAAAAAAGGAAGGCTGCTGGGCGAGGAAAGCTTCTGAGCTGGGATGAGCCCGACGCGAGAAGAAAGAAGAAGAAAAAAAAAAAAAAAAAAGAGAGAGAAAGAAGAGGCTGGCCGAACAAAAAAGGAAAGAAAAAAAGAAAAAGCAGAATGTGGGAGATGAGATGCTCGACGGGCTGGAAGCAGAACGTGGGAAGAAGAGGAAGAAAGAAAAAAAAAGAAAAAGAAGAGAAACAGAGAGAGGCCGACGCGGGAAAAAGAAAGAAAAAAGAAAAGAAGAAAGAGAGAAGAGAGACAGCGAACGTGGAATGCAGAAGAAAGAAGAAGAAAATAAAAAGAAAGAAGAGGAAAGAAGAAAGATGCTGCATGTGGGAAACAGGACAGATCAAGAAGCACATGGACAGTGCGGCATAGCGCAAATGCAGATTCCTTTTGAAGCCTATATAAGGCTTGTAGATGAATGAGAACAGGAGGCTGAGGTTAGACACCCAGTAGAGTAGGGAGCACAGATGTTAGAAGCTCACTAGAGTAGTCTAGGAGTAGTTTGTAGAATTTTAGGAGAAAATGCAGATGAAGTGAGGGAGTTTGGTGATGCAGTTGAGAGCCTAATGGGCCAACTGTGTTATCAAACTGTTCTCCTTTATCTGCAGTCTCCACTTTTGTTTTATTTTATTTTTATTTTAATTTATGTCATTTATTTTTATGCACTTTAAATTAATGTCATTTATTTTTCAGTACTTTTAATTTCTGCACTTTTATTTTACTGTCCTTTATTTTACTGTCCTTTATTTTTTACACTTTAATTTTCTGCACTTTAATTTCCAGCACTTTTATTTTATTGTCATGTAATTTTCTGTTATTTATTTTCTGCAATTTATTTGATGTCATTTAATTTTCCAGTTCATTTAAATTTCAGTCTTTTAATTTTCGGCAATTTAAATTCACAGTCTTGCACTTTAATTTCTTTAATTTTCACTGCAATCTCAAAAACGCAAATCAATCAAAATGAATCTGGTTTGCGACCAGTAAATTTTCTTTTCACTGCACTCTTCCATCCATTGTACATATCATCACTTTTTATTTTTATATTCCCATCGTAAATATTTCCACCATTTTTCACGAGTTTATTTTTAGCACTTTCCCTGTGGAGACGATCTAGGAATTCGTTCCTAATTACTACGCGACACGCTCCTGCACTTGGGATAGCCTTTTGTGCTGCTCATTTCCGAACGAGTCAGTTCGCCATGTAAGACCCAATGAGTATAACTCTTGTCAATACCTTTGACAAACAGATGCTTTCTCACCAAGTCTATCTTATGAGAACGCAAATTTCTGCATTCTCTGCATGCCCATCACTATCGCATGCACCCAATGCGAACTCCAAGAATTTCTTAACACCTTCAGCATATTGACACCAGACAGAATAGCGATTATTCTGCAGGTAAGTTTCAACAGATGATTCATAGAAAAGTAAACAAGAGACTCGCCCAAGAACATAGAGAAAATGTCTCTGATGTCAATTCAAATTATCAATAATCAAGAATGATCCAAAATCAACCCACAAGCCAGGCTATAATAGCTGAAAATCAACTGTATTTAAATTTTACCAAAAATAGCAAAATCCCAATAATAGTGCAATTAAATACATAATAAAAGAAATATTCGTATTTTAGCTCAATCAATGTGCAATTTGACAACTCAGCATCATCTGACTCTAATCTTCCTACATCACATATACATCATAGTTCTGACCCAATCAATCGCTAACTTGTATCCAAATCTTATCCATGCCGACTATATTCATTATAAACAGTCACGTATGCATCAATTGGGATTATGTATGTATCATGTATCAATCAAAGAGTATGCCACCTTTCACTGGGTACTTGGTCCTATCCCATCCGGGATTGTAAGATCATAGTCGCCAACTTATGATCTATTATCTGTCACGTCTAACAAAATTTCGACAGTATCTCCTCATAGTTCTCCAAATATGCTCGTTTGGTTATGTGCACTGACGATTAACACATCATTGCACTGTGATTGAAACTACATATCCGAAGAATAAGGGATGAATCTACCAAAATCGTAATATTAGACGATAACAGATATAGTTCGATAGTTTGCGAGAATGATCTTACAATCCCAAACTGTCCATTCTGGACAATTCAAGAGTTATCAATCAAGCATTCATCCAGACTGATAACTCTTGAATGGGTCTAAGGTTTATTTTGATGAAATACAAATAATGCAAGATATGCTAACATATGTTAGATAATAAGAACATATTATTTATACAACAATATAACAACAACATCAATATTATTAAATCTTAACTATATTTGTTAAAATTTTCCAAGATTATGTAGTATTTTAATTAAAATACAAATTTCATAGTATTTAGAATTAACTATTTCAATATTCTTAAATCTTAGCTATATTTCTTAAAATTTAAAGATTATGTAGTATTTTAATTAAACTACAAATTTTATAGTATTTAGAATTAACTATTTCAATATTATTATTATTTTTTTTTTGAAAATAGAGATCTCGTTCCATTCATTAAACGGACATACAAGATTGACTTAAACAAGCCAATTACAAACATTAACAGCTTCCCAACACACAACCGTGGCTGACATGGTCTAGTCCGGCACATCTCTTCAGACCTAAGTCTAAGAGAGTGCACACCCCTGTCCAAGACAGAGGTAACAGTAACCCACTAAACAAAACTCCATACCCGACTAAACGGGATATGGAGGGGAAATACCCCGCCAACTCCGCCTACGCGGAGGGGGGAGAAACTCCATTCCGGACCTAGTCCGAATGGGAAACAGTAAGGGATATAAATAACTAGAAAATAAAACAAGATAAAAGAAAATTACATTGTGAAAACACTGTAAAACGGAAAACCAGTGCACAAAAACAACAGGTGGAGAAAAACCGATGGTCGAGCTATGAAGATCCAGAGACGCCTGCTCGGGAACTGCCGCGCGTTTCCGCTTTAGAGGGTTCCTTGGTGGCGCGTGAGGCCCACTCGCCGACGAGCTCCGAAAATTTTGACCCGCGCATGTGGGCTACGCGCCGCTCCGGAGGAGGCCGCATTCGGAGGTTAAGCAGATCGGCGACAGGTAAAGCTCCTGGAGGGGCGCGTGTAGGAAGCTGATGACCGGAGAAGCTCGAACCGGCTACCCTCCCTTATTCGCCGAAATCTGAAAAAAACCAAAAAAACCCAAAATAAACCACCGGAGACGAAGGGCCGGCGGGGAGAGGGAGGAGAGGAAGAGGAAGAAGGAGCCGAAGCTCCCCTTCCCCCCAACTGGATTCGGACGAGAGGGTTTTTAGAGAGAGAGGGTCTGGGTTAGAGAGAGGGTCCCAATATTATTAAATCTTAGCTATATTTGTTAAAATTTAAAGATTATGTGGTATTTTAATTAAACTACAAATTTTATAGTATTTAGACTTAACTATTTCAATATTATTAAATCTTAGCTATATTTATTAAAATTTAAAGATTATGTCGTATTTTAATTAAGCTACAAATTTTATAGTATTTAGAATTAACTATTTCAATATTATTAAATCTTAGCTATATTTGTTAAAATTTAAAGATTATGTAGTATTTTAATTAAACTACAAAGTTTATAGTATTTAGAATTAACTATTTCAATATTATTAAATCTTAGCTATTGTATTTTAATTTAATGATTATGTAGTATTTTAATTAAACTACAAATTTTATAGTATTTAGAATTAACTATTTCAATATTATTAAATCTTAGCTATTTGTATTTTAATTTAAAGATTATGTAGTATTTTGATTAAACTACAAATTTTATAGTATTTAGAATTAACTATTTCAATATTATTAAATCTTAGCTATTTGTATTTTAATTTAAAGATTATGTAGTATTTTAATTAACATACAAATTTTATAATATTTATAATTAACTATTTCAATATTGTTATGTATTGTAAGTTCCCGTTCGAACGGTGTTAAACCTACCGTTCGAAAATAACATACATGTTCGAACGGTGATCTCAAACCATTCGAATGTGTTCATTCCAAATTTCCAGTCATCTTCAACAACGAAAAACACAAATATATCAACAACAAATAAACCATGACGGGTATAATAACAACATGCCAACAAACAACAATATCAATGAACCCTCAAATTTTCAAGATGGAGATTAAAACTTAGATAAAACTTAGATAAAAAATTATAAAAGTAGATTATAAAAAACATACATTAGATGAAAATCCAAGAAGAGATAAAAACTTAGAACAGAGAAAGAGCTCCACAAAAAAGCAGTAGAAATAACTTATTAATCCGAAAATACTTGAGTGAGATGAAAAGTAGTAGTATTTAGGGCTGGATTGAGGGAGAAAGGCTCGACTTTGTTCGTGAGGGACTGAGAAGGGCGGGAGGAAAGGGAGGATTTTGAGGTTCTGTCGTATATTTCAATAAAGTTTGCCGTTCAAACGGTTATTTACTAACCGTTCGAACGTGAAATGACGAGGCGGGAAAAATTTCTCTCCTAAAGTTTCATGTTCGAACGCTTAAATAGTATGTTCGAATGTGAAATGATGCATTCCTACTCTCATTCATAAACGTTTGAACTTTTAATATTTACCGTTCGAACGGTTTGCTAAATATTTAATAATATTTTTTTCTTACACTATAGTATTAAATAAAATAACAACATTAATATATATAGACATATTAAATGATACTATAGGTTAGTAATATAGTAATATCATATTATAATATATAGTTGCATATTATATATTACATTATAGTAAAGTATATATGAATATATAATATCAAACCAATTAAGTTATAAGTAACATATATATAGTATCACCATATTGTCTCATCTATAGTACTAGCTAGCATATATATAAGTGTCCTCTAATTGGACTATTACTAAAATATATTATGTTAATATATTAGACTATAGATAACATATATATTGTATCATATATAGTGTCATCTAATTAGACTATAATATCATATTTATTATAGTATAGTAAAGTAAAATACAATATATATTATTAACTATATATATCATATAAGTAACTATAATATATAGTACTATAGGAGGTCCATTAATATATCGTTAATATAAACTAATTATAGTATTTATTAATTATAGTATCATATATATATACAAATTATATGTATGTTCACCAAAATATTTATATAATGTTATAACATATATACTAGTTTATAATATAGTATTGATACTATATCATATAACTCATAGTATATATAAGTGCGTTCCGTTACTTTCTAGACAGAGAAGCTCTGCCTTCTCTCTAAAAAAAAGAATCTCGCCAAGTACTGTCACCGAAGAGGAAGGTGTGAGCCTTGGCTCCATCTTTCTCTCCATTTCCTTTTCTTTTTCCTCTTCCTTTTCACTACCTACTTGTGAATATGCTTTTAGGTTAGTGTTTTTCCACCAGCATGGATTTTCTCAGATCTGCTGCTCTCTGGCCATGAACAGTCGACACGCGTCCCACCACGACCTTCCTCTTCCGCCGATCAACTGGGACGACGCGGAACTGCACCCAAAATGTCAGCGTGTGGCCTTCAAGCACGGTTTGTTTCAGTGCGTGGCCTTCACGTGCCGCCGCCCTCTGATAGCTCCAACGGCTACACGCACCGGACTAGCAGATTCCCCACCTTCCGATCCTTCAGATCGGTCAGACGCCTCCTCCATTCCACCGACGCATGGCCCCCACGGGCCACTCCAGAGGCGTGGGTCGACTGTTCCTTCACTGCAGATCTATTCTTCCCTTGCCAGTTTATCCGAATTATTGATTTCCCTAACCGGTGATCTTGTGACAGAGACTAAGGATCTCACCAACAAATACCTCAAGACTTCCAACAACAGTGCAGCCACTTGCACCACTTCCAATGGTGGCTTACCTTCAAATCGTCTTTTAAGATGGTTCCCTCTTAGTAGGGACAGGGTAGAGACCAAGAAATTGGTCTCAGAACCCTTTTTTTTTTTTTTTCATCACATTTACATTGTGTTTGTTGTTTTGGGGTATCTTGTTGGGAACCCCACCCCCTCTAACTTGTATCATCTTTTATTTTTAATGAAGTTTGCTTGCTTAGAAAAAATATATAAATGACTCATAGTATATTATATATATAGTATATTAAATATAATAACTATATATTATAATATGCCATTAATAACATATATATATAATAATATATATTATAATATATACTAACATATATTATAATATATGAATCAAATATATAGTACTATATAGATATTAATATACCGTTAATATAAACTAATTATATTTATTAATTATAGTATCATATATATATATTATATATATATGTTCACCAAAATATTTATATAATGTTATAACATATATACTAGTATATAATATAGTATTGATACTATATCATATAACTATACTATATTATATATATAGTATATTAAATATAATAACTATATATTATAATATGCCATTAATAATATATATTATAATATATATATAATAACATAAATTACAATATACTATATATATAGTATATTGTACATAATAATATATATTAATTATATTATAATACCGTTCGAACGTATTAATTAACCGTTCGAACAGTATTGTATATATAACCTGTACCAGACGCCCATTTTCACGAACACCAAACTCTCTCTCAAAATCCCAAACCACTCACAAAACCTCCATCTCCGCCGTTTAATGCTGCCGTTGCCGTCGTGAATAGTACTATTAGGGACCCCGGTCTTGTCCCTAAACATTAAGTCCAGAAGCTCGCCTTGGTAGTGTTGATGACCGAGTATCACTTTTGCCAACTTGCTTGGCCTTTGTCTTCCGTGGTAAAGGAGGGTTCCTAGGTTGATGGAGGTATGGTTTGAGTGATGGAATGATGATTATGATGATGTAATAGGGTAATCTAAGTGTTTAGGTGAATATGGCTCAATGTGGTTCGGCTATGGTCAAGTCATTGAGTGTGTGCCGAGTGGATGGGAGCAAGGGTTGGTTGAGTGAGGTGAGACTAGGGTTTCGGCTATGATGGGAATTAGGGTTGTCGAGAATGAGGTGGAGGCTAGGGTTTTGGTTTGCAAGGCAACTAGGGTTGCCGAATCTTGAGTGGTGAGATGTTTTAGAAAAGATTCCTAAGTGTTAGGAATCTTGGTGGAAGAAGGGGGATTCAGTTTTGGCTTGTTTAGGCAAGTCAAAGGTTGACTTGAGTTATTTTAGGAAAGAGAGATTTAAGGAATTGAATGTGATTGACAATTCCTTAAATCAAGGGATTTGATTTGGAAGAGGTCAAGAGTGCAAATAAGGTAAGTGTTACCTTATTTGAACTAGGATTTCGGCTAGGGTAAGGATGGGATGGAATGAGGGTATTATGGGAAGTGGTTTATTTATGGAAGGTAGGGCAAACAAGTGTTGGTCGGATTATGCTAGTGATGGAGGATCAAATGGATGATGGGAATCTCTTGTTGGCCGAAACTCACAAGAACAATGATGAACAATGCAAGATCAATGCACATAAATAATAAGATCAGTGGAAAATGATGGAAGACAAGAGAGTGAATGGAAAATACTCACAAGATTGATAAAATGAATCACACTTATTCACGAATTGCAAAGTGTGATTCTCTCCTTAGGGATTCACGAATTGCACCCCAAAGAGCCCAAGTGCTAAGCACCGAAAATGATCTTAAGAACAATAGCCGTCCACAAAAGGAATTTTTCAAAAGATCCTAAAGTAAGAAAAAGATGTCCTATTTATAAGCAAAACAAGTTAGAAACCCTCAATAGGTCCATTTGAAATAAATGGAATAAAATAATTAAAATAAATAAAATAAATAAAGATAGTGGCATGGACCACATAACCGTGGCATGCATAAGCCAATGGTTTGGCTAAGGTGGTGCATGGGGGTCGAACTTTGGCTTGTTCTTATGCTGAAAATGCCATTTTTGATATCTGGCTTGACTGTGGCTCTACCCTGGCTCGAGCCAAGGTTCGCTCGACACTCCGCTCGAGCGAAAACAACCTGAGAGCTCCGCTCGAGCAATATTTGTGCGATTTTATGTGGGAGTCTAATCAGCATGGCCTGCATGCTGGGCGCCCCGTGCTTGTCAAGGCATGCATGTGGCCAGTCCATGGGCATGCTTGTGGCATGATCAAGGGGCATGTCCCGGACATGGCTAGGACATGTGCCGTAGTTTTAGAGGCAACTTTACAGGGGTCTAACACAGTACCCAGTTGTAGCCTCCAACTCTAAGCACCAGTATCATCTTTTCAAACTATTTTGCCATTTAAATTTAGGTTTTTGAAGGATTATTTATTTAAATTAGGATAAATCAATTTTTCCTTTAATACTCACCTTAGATTTGTTTAAATCTGTTGGAGGAATGTTTATTTAAGTTTATTTATGTTTTGTTTGTTGAAAAATCCATGGAATCGAAGGATTCCATGGATTTCAATGGTTGAGTCGACTCGGCGTCTTCTCCCTGGACGATTCGCATACCGTTCGAACGCTAATAGCCAAACAGATTAATTAGTTTTAACCCGTTCGAATGTTGTTTTATACATTCGAACGGGTTAACCCAAATAGTTTTGTATACCGTTCGAACCCTATTTTAGCGTTCGAACGGTATAAATTTAAATAAGAAAGTTATAATGATGAGATGAGATAAAATAAAACCATTAATGTAACCAAACGGGGCCTTAAGAAAAAATTAATAATGACCTCTGTTAAGAATTAATAAAAGCCCTTACAAATTATATTGATATTAACATTATTTATGAAATAATATTAGAAGGCCCACAAGAAATAAATTCTCTAAAAAATTAGAAATTTTATTAAGAAATAAAAACTTCTAAGAAAAAACTATTTATGATTAATGATTATAAATAACATTCTCCTTATTAGTTTATATAAGAGAAAAGATGGTTAGTGTAATTAAGAAAATGACTAAATGAAGACAAATGGAATCAATTACTATAGTTAGTGTGTAATTATTAACTAAAATTATAATTTTTAGTATTTATAGAACATGATAATTTATTATATTATTGGGAAGAGTTGAGGAATCGGGTGAGTAGAAGTTTGATTGGGAAAGTTTGGGCAGACAGGCACATAGGGTCAGATTTGCATGATAAGATCAACTATGCTGAAGGAATGGAAAGTGAACAAATCTGTCAATTTCAAGGAGATTAGGGCAAATATGTTTGTTATCACTTTCGCTAATTGTGAAGATAGACAACGAGTTTTGGATTCCTGCCTTTTTATTGTGAAATTGTTTCCGGGATTGGTTCAGATGCACCAGATTGACTTTGGATCAAACAAATTTTGGACTCAATTGCATGATCTCCCTATGGCATGTATGAATTGTCAGATTGGAGAACAGATTGGTAATAACCTAGGGAGAGTTATGGATGTTGATGTACTAGAAGACGATATAGGGTGGGGAAAATACCTAAGAGTAAGGGTAGAAGTTCATTTAAGTAAATCTGTTGCGAGGGGTAGAACAATAAACCTAAAAAAAAAAAAAGTATTTGGATGCTGATTAAGTACGAGAAACTACCAAAAATCTAATTCAGATGCGGTAATTTCATTCATGGGGATCAAGGCTATACTTTTGGTAGTGGGAACAAAAAACAGAGCAAGGGCAGTGAGAACCAATTTGGTTCAGAGTTACTGGCTTATATTAGTGAACGTAGAAGGGGAAGGGGTTTTCAATTTGATGAAGGTGGACACTCTAGCAATTCTACTTCTCCTCATGAAAGTGATTGGAATGGTGATTTCTGGTTGACAAGTCGAAAGCTCAGTCCAACAAAGTATGGTGATTATTGCTTAATAAAGTATGAAATTAACATAGCATAGCGAGTGTACGAAGAAAGTCTTCAATGGAGAATTGTTTCATTCATAGTGTGAAGCAGCATCCCTTCACACATCTGTACCGTGTATTCACAATGTATTTATAGAGCCTATTTACATCACAAAAATATATTCTACAGTTGGGATAGTTTATATCTCAATTACACAATAACAAAATCTGTTATGAGGAATATTTTCTAGAGTATTCCTTCTGACACCTAGCATAGGATTTCACCCTTTGATTGTGCAGCATTCTTTCTAGAACCTTCTAGAGCCATCTCCATATTTCTCTTGGTGCTTCTCAAACTATTATCATGTTCTAATTTAGAGGAAATCGTTTTCTTAACAGCCCCACACGAATGTAGCGGCATTGAGCAGATGGTGAGGCTTGAGCGTAAGAGTGAATCTAGCTGTGGAAAGTGGTTTAGTAAGAATGACAACAAGCTAATCCTTTCTAGACACAAAAGAAGCCTTAAGAGCTTTGGCTGCCACTCAATCATGGATAAAATGGTAATTAAGGTCAATGTTTTTAGTGTGAGAATGCATGATAGGATTTATAGATAAATAAGTTATACCCAAATTGTCAGACCATAGAGTAGGTGGCTTAGGAAGAAAAATGTCAAGTTCTTTCAATAGTTATTGTAACCATAGAATTTCACATGATGTATTAGCTACAACCTTATACTCAGACTCAGTAGAAGATCGAGTAGAGTGGGTTGCTTTTTAGAACCCCAAGAGATGAGGTGTGATCTAAAGTAGATATAAAAACTACCAGTAGACTTGCGGTCATCAGGGCAACTAGCCTAGTCAGCGTCAGAGTAGGCAGAAAAAGTGGAGGAAGAGGATGAAGAGAAATTATGACCCAACTGTTGAGTAAGATGTAAGTAATGAAGAATTCGTTTGACGACTTGCCAATGAGGAAGACGAGGACAATGCATAAACTGACACTTTGTTAACTGAAAATGAGATATCTGGCTACCCACCACACTACAGTATAATTGAGGATTTTCAAATGAGGAACCATCCAGGGCATTGAGTTTGATGGCGGAGGACATGGGGGTAGATACAGGTTTGGAATTATGCATATTGGTCCGATGTTGTAGATCATGAATATACTTGGATTGAGACATGAATAAACCAGACGACTTACGACAGACCTCAATGCCTAAGAAAAAAAGCAACGGGCCTTGATCTTTAACAAGGAAATAAGACCGAAAAGCATCAATGAAATCTAAAATAAGAGAAACATTAGATCCATTAACAATAATTTCATCTACATAAATTAAAATATAAATTGCATGAGAATGAGAATGAAGAATAAATAATGAGGAATCGAACCAAGAACCTTGCAAACCAAGAGAGAGAGTAGTTTATCACTCAGTTTAGAGAACCAAGCCCTAAGGGCTTTTATAAGTCCGTAAATGGACTTTTTCAATTTACAGACATGAGTGGGGAAGTCTGGATTGACAAACTCAGGGAGTAGCTGCATGCATATGGCTTCCTCAAGATCACAGTGTAGAAAGGCATTTTGTATGTCCAGCTGATGTAGCAGCCAATTGGAAGCAACGGCCAAAGAAATGAGAAGGCGTATTGTGATTGGCTTTAGAACATGGCTAAATGTTTCAGTATAATCTATGTCGACTTGCTGATGAAATCCCTTGGCCACCATACGTGCTTTGCGGTGTTCAAGGGTGCCATCAGCAATTTGTTTGGTTTTGAGAACCCATTTAGAACCCAAGAAGATTAAAGGAGAAGGGTACCAGATCCTAGGTTTGGTTGTGCAAGAGAGATTGAAACTCGATATCCTTGGCAATGTGCCACTCGGGGTACTTGGAGGCCTCTGTAGAGGAAGTTGGTTCTTCAGGGCTAGATGGAGACTGAAAGATCGTGAGAGAGAGAGAGGTGGGTTTTAGGAGGAAGCCATGGGACTGTGCCATCAGAGCAATGAAGCAAAAAAAACTTGTTTGCTTTAAAACAGGGGACCATAGGATGAGAGTGGGAGGCCGAGATTCTAAGTTAGGGCACGTGAGTGAGGAAGGAGATGGCGGAGAGAGAGAGGTGCCTGATTCGTGTAGGGAAGAGGTGGAAGGAGATGAAGAGGTATCGAGTAAGGTTGATAAATGAGAGAGAGTTCGGTGTGGGCTTAATTTTGAGTGGGCTTGATAAGGGAAGGCCCATAGAGGAAGATAGAGGTTTGGGAAAAATAGAGGCCCAGGGGCAGAAGAGACTGAGGATAAGGGGGATGAATTGGTGTGGTTGGTGGGCTGAGATGCAAATGGAAAATGTAATTCACCAAATCTTACATCCTGAGAGAGATAGATTCAACCCGTGGGAATATGTAGACAATTATAGCCCTTATAATCAGGATCTTAACCCATAAAAACACAGAGTTGAGACCGGAGATCCATTTTATGTTGATTGAAGGGCCGTAAATTGAGCCAGCTGGCAGATTCAAATATACGTAAAAACTTGTAATCAGGAGGATGATGAAAGAGTTTTTGAAAATGAGAAATGTTATTAAGGATGAGAGTGAGCATTTGATTAATTAGAAACACTGCGGTTTGAAAAGCCACAGACCAATATTTGGAAGGTACAGAAGCATGGGCTAAATAGAGAGTCCAATTTCAATGATATGGCGATGACACCGCTCAACACTTCCATTTTCAGCATGAGAATAGGGACAAGTTAGTCTATGATTGATTCCAAAGGATTTGAGTATTGAATTAAGAGGGTAAGATTCACCATCCCAATCTGATTGAACCGAAATAACGTTGGTAGAAAAAGAATTACTAACATAACGCAAAAAGGCCAAGAAAATGGAGGACATATCAGATTTTGATAGAAGCTGAAAGAGCCAAATTTATTTAGTGAAATCATCTACAATAGAAAAATAATAACGACAACAAAGAGTAGACAGCACAGGTGCTATCCCCCAAACATCAAGAAAAAAGAGTTCAAAAAGCTCGTGAGACTATGCAGGAGAAGATGGGTAAGGTAAAGCATGCAATTTTGCTTGAGAGTAGGCCAGACAAGGGTATGAAGCTGTGCCGTTAGTCACTAGAAGTTGAAAGTGTCAAAGAGTAAAGGATGTAGTCCGAGGAGATGGATGACCAAGTCGTGAATGCCAAATTTTAGGAGAGGTACGTTCACCCATGCAAACTTGCAGTGAAGAACACTTAGACCCAGTGGAGACAATGTCGGGAAAGGCCACTACATAAGTGGGGAGAACATACAATCCATTGTCAACGGTTCCCTAAAGAACCACCTCCTGAGTATGCAAATCCTTCACAAGAAAATAAGAGGAGTGAGATTCAAAGTATATAGAATTATCAACACAAAACTAATGCACGAACAATAAATTTCAAGAAATAGAGGGAACATGAAGAAGTTGATGGAGAAGAAACTTGCCAGAAGAGGTGTGCATTTGAGCCGAGCCAGTGTTCTGAATATGGAGTGAAGAGCCATTGCCAATGCTAACTTGGTCGGGACCTTGATAAGTTGTAGAGTCTAGGTTGAGATTAGAAAAATCTGTAGTGAAATGGTTAGTAGCGGCTGTATCAGGAAACCAAGTATTAGAGTGAGTTAAAGAAGATGGCAGAGCCATCAAGTGAGCAACCAAGGATGGTGGAGCTGGGGCTTGGTAAGTTTGATTGAAGCGGTGATAATAAAACAAAGCTGTGTGGCTTGGTTTCTGACAAACCTAACAGACGGTATCTGGTCTATTTGAGAAGAAATTGGAACTACCGCGACCAGTCCCATGACTACGACGGAATCCACGAGCTCCTCTGCCTCAACCTAAATGTGATATTGAGGATGCAGGCTTGGTGGTGGTGTTATGGGCCGATAGAGGACTACTTGAAAGAAGAGACTGTGTCTAGAGGGCTAGCTGTGATTCATGGTTGAGGAGATTGTTGTAGATTTGTTGAGGGGATAAGGGATCTGGTCGTGTAGTGATTGAGGTCACAAGAGAGTCATAATCAGTACCCAGTCCAGCTAAGAGATAAATGGAGAATTCGGAAGGGAAAAGAGGCTATCCTGCTGCACCAAGAGAAGCTGACAAGGATTTTGCCTTATGAAAATATTCAATAATAGCTTCAGATCCCTTTTTTAGGGTTGCTAGCTAGTATTGAGTTTGCATTACATGAGATGATGATTGAGCAGCAAATAGATTATGAAGAGTATTCCATACCTCGTGTGAAGTTGTACATTCCAAAACATGGGCTAAAACATGATCGAACAGAAGAGTTAATGGCTGAAATGATAAGTTGGTCTTGTAGAACCCATCTGGTATATGCAGGATTGGGGTTGCCTTCAAGGATAGGGGAGGGCATGGAAGTAGTCCCATCGGCATGGCCCAATAATTGATGGCCTTTGAGAAACGGAACTATTTGTGCTTTCCATAACCAATAGTTGTCAATGGTAAGTTTGATGAAGACAAAATGAGTAGCAGAGTTGATGATGGCAATGGTGTTGGAGGATGGTGGTGATGAGGTTTCGATAAATTTTTCTGAGGTATCTGAGGGATCCATACTATTTTACTGGTAGAGAGGTAGACGTGAGTCTTTTGGAAGCTCTTGTACCATAATAAAGTAGAAAATTAACATAGCACAACAAGTGTATGAAGAAAGTCCTCAAATGAGAATTGTTTCATTCATAATGTAAAGCAGCGTCCCTTCACACCTCTGTACCGTGTATTCACAATGTATTTATAGAGCCTATTTACATCACAAAAATATATTATACAGTTGGAATATTTTATATCTCAATTACATAATAACAAAATCTGTTATGAGGAATATTTTCTAGAGTATTCCTTATGACACCTAGCGTAGGATTTCACCCTTTGATTGTGCAACATTCTTTCTAGAGTCTTCTAGAGCCATCTCCATATTTATGTTGGTGCTTCTCAGACTATTATCATGTTCTGATCTAGATGAATTCTTTTCCTTAACATGTGAAATCACCACTATTCCCAAAAATTTAAACTGATGGAAAGAGATAAATTTTATTATTTATTTTATATCTTAACACTCACCCTCACGTGTGGGCCAGACTCTCCCTCATTGGGTAACCCAACACATGGAATATTTAATTAAATAGGATAGAGTGTAGAGTTAGGATTTGAACTCAGAATCTCTGCTCTGATACCATATGAAATCATCACTTGTCCCAAAAGTTTAAGCTGATAAGAAAAGGGAGATTTTATTATTTATTTTATATTTTAACAGTGCTTTACAGTTATGCTACCTGAAGATGAAGCTGAGATAATTGGGGAATTTGGTGAAAATTTGAGTGCAGCGAGAAAAGGGGCTGAGATCAGATATGGCTGGAGTTGAGTTTACTCCAGGAGAAAAAACAATAAAAAAAAAAAAAAAAAAAAAAAAAAAAAAAAAAAAAAAAAAAAAAAAAAAAAAAAAAAAAAAAAAAA
>QEOT01000135.1:350135-391813 GCA_003123785.1 Pterocarya stenoptera | reverse complement strand
AAAAAAAAAAAAAAAAAAAAAAAAAAAAAAAAAAAAAAAAAAAAAAAAAAAAAAAAAAAAAAGGAATAGAAAAGAAAAGAAAAGGGTGGGAGTTACAACTTACTACCGATCTGTCGGATTCAATTTCTGCTATTGGTGATGTGCAGAAGAAGGCCCCAAACATGGATCAAGTGGGCCTTACATATATCAGGCCTCAAGGCCAATTAAATGAGACAGAAGTTATGGTGCTCTCAAACGCTACTATTTTAGATGACAGAAGTATGGAAGGTGAGGCATCGAAGGAGCAGAGGGATTCCAGAGCTGTAAATGGTCAAGGGCCAAATGTGAGTTTAGGGGCAGATGGAATAGAAGAGCCAGGAATCAAGGAGGGTGCAAGTCAGTCTCAAAAAAAAAATTTCATCTAAAAAGAAATCTAGATTATTTTTTGTTGAAGAAGCTGTAGATGGTGAGAAAAGGAAAAGAATTAAGGCTGTTTTAGAAAATAATTTGATTGATGGTTCTGTTCAATTGGCGGAGGTTGCAAGTCAACCCCACCGAGCGCTAGGAATATTAAGTTAGAACTGTCAAGGGCTTAGAAAATCTTAGACAATTCATGATCTTCTACTGGTAAAGGATAAGTGTCCCAAGGTGGTTTTCTTAATGGAAACTTTCATAAAAATGAATAAATTGGAAGTGGTGAGGAGGAAATTTGGCTTTGATGGGTGTTTTGGGGTTGATTCAATGGGTAGAAGTAGGGTTTAGCAGTCATGTGGAAGACACAGATTAATTTTGAATCGGTTACTCTCTGAGACATATAAGTGGCTGGATTTATGTTGAGGGACAGAGGAATAGATGGTTAATGACTGGGTTTTGTGGCTATTCAGAAGTAAGTCAGAAGCATTTGTCTATGGATTTAATGTCAAGACTAAATCCTGGGGACTATCCTTGGTGCACTACTGGGGACTTTGAGATTTTAGTACATAATGAAAAGTGTGTGTGGGGGGGGTGGGGGGCGACCCGAGAGTCAAATGGTGTCATTTAGGGAAGCATTAGAAGATAATCAATTGTACGACTAGGCTATAAAGGTGATGGCTTCACACAGAGTAATGAGCAAGGAAATGAATGTTTTACCGGTGAGAGATTAGATAGAGCTGTTACCAATCCTACAGACCATAAAGCTATTGTTCTGTCAGTACATAGTGATAGGGAGCAGATTAGAAGACAAAGCAGGAAAAAGCTTTTTAGATTTGAAGCATGTTGGACAAAGGGTGAGGATTGTGGGAAGCTAATGGAAAAGGACTGGCTTTCAAGGTTTTCAGACAGAAATCTATTGGGAAGAGTACAAGCTTCTTTAAGTGTGTAGTGATACTCTTTCAATATGGAGCACATATAGAACACAAGACAATGAGAAACAGATAAGAGAAAAATCAGTCTTTATCAAAAGTCTGCAAGAAAATGAGGGTGCTCAAAATATTAATTTGATTAAGAAGCTGCCGTGTGAAGTTGGGAATTATTTGTTAAAACAAGAAGATATTAAATGGAGATAAAGAGCAAAGAGGAACTGATACCAACAGGGCGATTGATCAAACACTAGATTTTTTCATGCACGTGCAACTCAGAGGCATAAGAAAAATCAGATTTTGGAGATTAGGGACTCTCAGTCAATTACTAGATCAATTCAGGGGGATATTCAAAAAGCGTTCCAAGATCATTTTTATGAGGTTTACAACTCTAATATAATCCCTACACAAGAAGCATAGATAGATGATTATTAAATCTAGAAAGTAGAGTAACAAGAGAGATGAATGAGTGTTTACAGTAGGCATTTACTAGGCTGGAGGTGTTGAAATCTCTTAAGCAGATGGCCCCTTTAAAATCTCCAAGTCCTGATGGGTTTGGGTTATGCTTTTATCAAGAATATTTGAGCTTAATGGGTTATGATGTGAGGGTGCTGTTAACAGGGTTAGAAGATTGCATCAACTTGCACATCAATATAAAACCCAAAACGCAGCGCCTGATGATCAGGAAGTACTCGTCGTTTTTGCTTATTTAAAATCATTACAGTACCTTCATATTTCAATCTGGTAGACAGATCGTGAGACTTGAGTACTACATAATTCTGGGTCATACTATATATCACAAATATATAGAGATGTATTAATTATTAGCTAGGTAATTAATTAATAGGAAACTAAATATATATTTAATTCGATTCAAACAGCTAACATCATTCTCACGAATTCCTCGAAATTGACTAAACCATCGCCGTCCAAATCAGCATCTCTGATCATTTGATCCACCTCTTCATCTGTCAGCCTCTCTTCAAGATTTATCATTACATGCCTTAACTGCATGAATAAATTGCATGCGGAAAATTAGGAAATTATCAATATATAGGAGCACATGAACAAACTGGTCAAGGCCGTTTCTATTTTGCAAGTTCGGTGCTTGACCGCCATGTCAAATTAATATTTTGATCCCTGCATTAATTACTTCAAATTATTCTTGTTGACATCATTAGTTTGAATATTGCTGATTTGACAGAAAACGTCTTTGATCATCTTCTTGACTAACATAATTCTATTTGCAAGTTGGTGGAGAGGACGCATTCTCTACAAAGCTGACACGATAGATTAATTTAACTTGTAAAATTAAATTAAATTAAATCATTATATATTAATTAGTAAGTTGAAAATAGTTGAATAAGCAAGCTGTCTCAATTAATTAGTGACATCTTGTAAATTTGACCTTTTCTTTTTTGTTGACAAGAAAATTCATGGGCATGGTAATTAAAGAGATCAGAGAAGGCCGGGATATATAGAGTATTCAATATGCAACCTCATTTGGTGATATGTAACCATCTTGGTCCTGGTCAAACACTTTAAAAGCTTCTTTCAATTCCTCCTCAGCTTCATTTTCCTGCATGCAACGTAAAAGAGGAGAAAATTAAAACAAGGAAAAGAAATTAATTTGGGAATATATAATTTTAAGGATCGTTAATCTTTGGTACTACTTCTTCAGTACCTTCATTTTCCTTGCCATTAGATTCAAGAACTCCCCAAATTCAATGGTTCCGTTTCCATCAATGTCCACTTCGTTGATCATGCTCTGCAATTCCTCCTGAGTAGGATTTTGATCCAATGATCTGATTGCATTGGCTAATTCTTCAATGGTGATGCAGCCTGCATGCAGCCATTTTGTCAATGAAGTATTTATATCTAGTACTGGGAAAACACGTATAACATATATATAATCTTAGCTCAATTATGTTGACCATTAAAATGGGAAAAGTACACTTTGCACATTAATTCCAACTATTAGACCTTAATTTCCACTTTGCACCCTAAATTTCTAAAACAAAGATATTACATGTTAAACTAAAAAAAAACCTAGCACTTCATACCTTCATGATTTCGCACCGATCGACCTTTATGATGGAATAAAAATAAATGATATGGAATAATCTTGATAGTTAGATCGATCCCAACGAATAATACAAATTAGTATCAATTTTTTTTTTCTTTTAGTTTCACAAGAATATATATATATATATATATATATAATGTTTAGAAGTAATAATAATGCATGTCAACGGCAACATTAGGTCTCGTTTGTTTTTACAGATGAGATGAATTTAGATGAGTTGTAATAAAAGTTAAAAATTAAATAAAATATTGTTAGAATATTTTTTTTTAATATTACTATTATTTTAGAATTTGAAAATTTTGAACTATTTATTATATTTTGTGTGAGTTTGAAAAAATTGTAATGATTATATGAGATAATATGATTTTCAGAATATATATATATATACACACACATATTATACGCACACGATATATATATATACGCATACATATTGTATATATATGCCTGTGTATGTAACCGGACAAATAGTAAATCATTGAATAGTACTTATTTGGAAGATCTTTTTCAAATCTAGACTTGTTCAATGGGAAAGATCATTCGGTATATCAAACAAAGGGGTACTGACAATTTATTCAGGCAAGTTATTAGCCAACAAGAAGCCATTGTCTATGGTAAACCTAGGCAGATCCAACGAATTAATGCTTATGATGTACGTACCCCAAAGGACGGAACAAGAATTTTCCTTTTTCTTTTATTGTGGGGCCAACCGACGTAATACAGGTGCACAGGTGCATGTAGAATCATGTGTTCTCCATTTATACGAATATGACTAAAAATATATTCAAAAATCTTAAGTAAAATATTCTTATTAAATAGAGTTAAAATGAGTTAAGATGGTTTGTGAATAATAATAAGATGAGTTGAAATGATCTCAACTCATCTCTCAATCCAAATGGAGATTAAAGTATATTAAATTAATAAAATAAAATAAAATAAAATATGAAAAATCCAACATTAATGTTCAACAAATCCATCACAACATTAATAAATAAATAAATGACACTAAAAACAAAAACAAAAAAGGTGTAAGAAACTCATCGACAAAAAAACTTTTTATATGTGATCAGTTATTATTTATGAAAATAATTATTTTTTGTCAAAATGAATTTATTCTCGCCATAACTCATCACAAATGTTCATTGTTCATTTTTCTTGGAATGAAAAAATATTTTGAAATGATATTAATGTGCTAAAAGTTATATCTTGGGGACAAATAATCTTACTTTGTGGACATCTTAAAAAAATTAGATACATGGTAAGGTTTAAAAAAAAAAAAAAAAATTGGCCGGGGGCCCGGGGCCACCTCCAAACCGATCGAATATGTGCAGGTTCCGCACCTGCGTACCCAAGTCATGATATCCATCATACCCGCAAACCCAAAAGTGATGTAGAGACAGACGTACAGATCAGAGACAAAACAAAATATTACTTTATGAAAAGCAGAAACAACATACCATCTCCATCCTTGTCGAAGAGACAAAAAGCTTCTTGAAACTCTGCAATCTGTTCTTCAGACAGGACCTCTCCCATACTTGGTTTATCGCCGATGGATGCAAATAAACTAATTCAGCTCTGCACTTAAGTACGCACCCAAGACAATCCAGAAAACACTCAAAGAAATACTAAGCGCTAGCACACAAACACACGCACAGAGAGAGAGAGTACTTGTGGATGTTAAGAGTGGTACGATGCATGAACTTTATTTATAAAGCTAGTTATGAAGAGCTAGTGGTAATTGATGTTGATGATGAAGAGGGCTAGTAAAAGTTGTCCATTCTTTTGCGTCAGAATATGACAATGACATGATGAAGAGTCAAGGCCGTCTCGTTTCCCTTAAAATATAGTCAAAGTCCTTAATTGAAAATTTGCAAGCGAAGTTGGGGTTGAAATTATACCCGATCCAGCTAGTGCTACGGATCGAGAAGCATGCATGTGAAGATTATATTGCGCGCATATATGTCACCCATTGATCATTTTTTTCTCTTTTGTGGAATTTGTCTCTCGATCGACAACTTGTTAATCTTGACTCTTGTCCGCTATTCCATCGATTTTCTGATTTGCTGACTTTATGAAACAAACTGCAGGCAATGAGAACTGCACATTCAATTTGTGTTGGGTGTGAAACAGATCATAGGGATTCAATTTGTGGAATTCCTCGCAAACTTTTTCCACCCACATGCATGGTAGTTGAGCCTTGAGGGTCACGTGTACTTACAAATCCTGTACGTACACATTCTCGGGAGTTCATGCACTCTGCTCGTGCGTACCAACTCCTAGCAATTTGATTTTAGAGCATTGGTATTGGCTTCTTCAAACAGCATTTCATCTTCAAATTTTGCATATTTTTACAAAAGTTGCCCCACATCGGTTTAGTCAAACACTTTCCATTTAAAACTTCATCTACAGTAATTTCATATTTTTTTTCAAAGATGAAAAGCCCTGTTGCTTAGCTAAAGGTATTATTTATTATTTATTAAAGGTAGTGCATCTCTCTCTCTCTCTCCCCCGTTGATCCTGTGAGGTTCTTCTACGTAGCTTTTCTTCGATTTAGTGTTACTTGTCATGCATCTGGGTGGGTTTTGTTTGTGAGTGCGTGGGTTTCTATTAGGTTCTTTTCTATGTGGATATTGATATGCTATAAATTGTTCTTATTTTTCTTTAAAGCATTTCATGTATATAACAATATTCTTTTATTTATTGGATTGTGAAAATGAAAATGAATATGATTATTGGAGATTATGAAAAAAGAATTAATTAAAAATAAAAATTAATTAAAGAAATATAAAAATAAAAAAAATAATATTTTATTATTATAGAGAGTGTAATGGCTAATCCAATGTAGACTTCAAGTTTTAAATAATTAGCTAAAAGTGAAAAAGTTACATATTCTTCAAAATTTAAAGAATTGGATAGCTAATCCAATGCCAATGCTATTATTTTCTCGCAACCGATGTCCGATGATAAATTAGGGATGCCCCGGCTGCCCGCCCTAAACGCATATCATTGTTGAGGTCTGTAATGGCGGTCCAGTGGCGGTAGGCATAGATAGATAGGGGCCACCTAATTTCACCCTCACTGCCACCTCCCAGAAATATTTATATATATATATATATATATATATAGGATCCTATTGCATTAATTAAGCTTTATTGTAAGCCTAGCTAGTACGGTATTTATGATCCCTTCTAATGGTGCGGATTTGACTACGTCAAATGAATATTTTTATTTGAATTAATGTTGGTTTTAAAAATAAAATGTTCTGGATTCAATCACGTCGCGAATTCAAAAATGAGATTTAGACTACATTTGATTTGTTGAATGGGGTGTTGGAAAGGAAGTCATTCTATAGAAATAACTATTTTTTATTTCGTTGTCATTTTAACATAAAGAACAGTGAATTCTTTAATATGAGAAATAGCTATTACTTCAAAAAAAATATTAGAATGAATGACTATTTCTAAATACATATGTAGAAAACTTTTTAAAGAATAATTTTTTTTCTTTTAAATTATATTAGCAGACTAGCCACCACTTTTGATGCTTACCAGACTATCAAAACTCATGAGATGCCCAACTAACCACAAAATGTCATTCCGACGACCCTTAAGGCCATGAAGGGTAGAGGTGGACAGCAAGCCACCTCATTTGGCCCGTTCACCCTAGATTCATCTCCTGCTTGGGGCGACCAGGGGCACCCACCAGCACAACCGACATGTGGGCAAACCCCACATGGCTTTGGGTGTCAGGGGACACGGCTCAAGTCTGGCTTCCCTCTTTCTTTCGGCCCAACATATATATATAAATATGTGTTAAAAAATTATTTCTTTTAAGGAAAAAATGTTGTTTTGGGGAGAATTTCTCAAATCATCATCGTTTTACCTTAGGTTTTGTTTTAAAATATCTCTCTCTCTCTTTCTCTTTCTCTTTCTCTTTCTCTGAGCTTATCGTGGGTGTTGGCCAAACGGTCTTGGGACCCAATCTGCTCGAAACATTGAGACGGGGGCACCTGGGACCCCTACTTTCCTCCCACCCATGCGGGGGGAGGGGGGTAGGGCCGACGGCCACCTAGGACCGGACTTTTTTAAGAAAACCATCACAAAAAGCAGGCAAACCTTTATGGAAACCTTTTTGTGACGTTTTGAACCCGTCCCCACCATCGTTACCAAAAAGGTATCACATAAAGTATTTTGTGACGGTTTATTATACAACTGTCACTAAAAGTTGATTTTGTAATGGTTGGAAGTCTGCTGTGAGTTGCAACGTTCGAACATGAAGAGATTTTATGATAATCGAATTCTATCATAAAAAGTACGTTCGAACGTTCACCTGACTGAGTATCATTCGAACGATAAATATCTAATGTAAATCCCTCTAAAAATTCAATGGTATAATTTCTATACGCTTTAGGTATCTCATGAAATTACTGTAATTTTTTACAACTTGACCAATCTCTTAGGTTTTACTCTGTCAACATAGTCAGAATTATGACTCACTATGGTACAAGAAGTGCGATTTTATTTATTTGATATAGTTAGAAGTGTTAGATTGAGATATGGTCTACGCCATTAGACTCAATTGATTATTTAAGATTTTATAAAGCAACAATCTCACTCTCAGTTTTCGGATGAAATGATTGTTCGAAAACGTGTTTTGCTTATTTTGAGGTACTTTGGGATTGAATTTCAATAAGAAAAATTGCATAGTTAGGTTTGTGTGAATATTTAAGATTTTACAGTGCAAAGTTTATGTTTAACTTTTTCGAAGTGAATAGTAACCCCTATAGTAGCATCTAGTGCAGTATTTTCAAAATCACAGTGTGAAATATCCAAACTAGGTTAGAGAAGTTTTATTCGGACACTTGGTAGGATCTTAGCCACACTTGGTGAATAGTATTAGACACTTGACACAAAGAAGAACCATGAGTTGGATTATGAATGAATTAAGGTGTGAGATCATGCCACCTAAGTGAAACCCTATTCTTTTTTTCATATGATCAACCATTTTGTGCCAGACCAATAAGATCTCAACCCTAGTGAAACTTTAAATGGTTGGAATTCAATTGAAACCTCAAACGCTTGGTTGAAACTGAAACTTTAAACGGTTTCCCAAAACCTTAAAGTTGGCCTTCAAATCCCATTTGATTCAATTTCTAGTATTGTGTTTAATCACTTGATTAAATCAGTTTTACATATAATTAATTCTTCAAATTCATGTTATGACATCATTATCCCACCCTTAAAATCTTGAAATTTTGATTGGGTCAAAAATTAGATTTGGACTTAATAACATCTCAAACTTTAACCAACCCCTTTGAAACCCCAATTGAAATCCACTTGGTTGAGCCTACCAAGGCCCACGAATTTTGACTACCTTGACAAAACTTCTTAAGAAAGTTTCTACTCACCCATGGCTAACCATCCACTGCTCATGACACCTCAAAGTCGTGCTTGATGTGAGGGAAAAAAGTCACCTCATCACACCCCTTCTAGAAGGTAGCAGCAGCCCACTTCCCCTCCGCAATTTTTGTATTTTTGTATTTTTGTAACCTAAGCACCATTTCTCAAAGGTCATTCAAGCTCATACCTCATCCTCCATAAGTCTAGAAGCGTGCAAAGCATCCTTCTTTTTATTTCATCACTTCTCATTCCCATTCTAAAATGATATATAGTACGCACAAAGAGAGAGAGTACTTGTGGATGTTAAGAGTAGTACGATGCATCAACTTTATTTATAAAGCTAGGTATGCTAGTGGTAATTGATCTTGATGATCAGTGGGTTAGTAAAAGTTGTCCATTCTTTATGTCAGAATATGACAATGACATGATGAAGAGTCAAGGCCGTCTCGTTTCCGTTTATAAACAGTCAAAGTCCTTAATTGAAAATTTGCAAGCGAAGTTGGGGTTGAAATTATACCCGATCCAGCTAGTGCTACGGATCGAGAAGCATGTATGTGAAGATCATACATATTGCATATATATATATATATATATATGTCACCCATTCATTTTTTTCTCTTTTGTGGAATTTGTCTCTTGATCGACAACTTGTTAATCTTAACTCTTGTCCGTTATTTCCATCGATTTTCTGATTTGCTGACTTTATGAATACGCGGAGACAAACTGCAGTCAATGAGAACTGCACATTCAATTTCATGTGTTGGGTGTCGCGTACTTACAAACTCTGTTCGTATAAATTCTTTTTTTTTTTTTTAAATCTACTTTAAAATATGGCTCGCTCTTTTCAAATATCTCTCAGATGTTGCACATTCTCGGGCCTTCATGCACTCTGCTCGTACGTACCAACTCCTATCAATTTGATTTTATTTTCTCGCAACTAATGTCCGATGATAAATTAGGGAGGCCCGCTCTAAACGCATATCATTGTTGAGGTCTTAAATGGCGGTGATCCAGTGGCGGTAGGCATAGATAGGGGCCACCTAATTTCACCCTCACTGCCACCTCCCATAAATATTTATATATATAGGGGATCCGATCCTATTGCATTAAGCTCCACTTTTATTGTAAGCCTAGCTAGTACGGTATTTATGATCACTTATAATGGTGCGGATTTCACTCCGTCCAATGAATATTTTTATTTGAATTAATGTTGGTTTTAAAAATATAATGTTCTGGCTCCAATCACGTCGCGAATTCAAAAGGAAAAAAATGACCGAGATTTTTTATGGAGTGTTAGAAATGAAGTCCTTCTATAGAAATGAGAATGACTATTTTTTATTTGGTTGTCTTTTTAGGATAAAGAAAAGTCATTCTTTAATATTAGAAATAGCTATTACTTTATAAAAATAAAAAAAAAGGAATGAATCACTATTCTAAATACAAATGTGGAAAACTTTTTAATGTATAATTTTTCCTAATTTTAAATTACATTAACCGACTAGCCACCACTTCGGACCATCAAAACTCATGGGATGGCCCAACTAACCACATAATGTCATTCTGACCACCCTCAAGGCTATAAAGGATAGAGGTGGACAGCAGGCCACCGCATCTGGCCCGTTTGGCTCTAGGTTCATCTCCTGGGACGACTAGGGGGATCCACCAATACACGGCCGGTATGTGGGCAGACCCCACACAGCTTTGGGTGCTAAGGGACAGGGCTCAGGCCTAGCTTCCTTCGTTCATTCGGCCCAACATATATATATATATATAAACGTTTTTAAGAAAACAATGTTGTTTTTGGTAAGAATTCCTCAAATGTCATTGTTTTATCTTAAGTTTTGTTTTAAAATCTCTCTCTCTCTCTCTCTCTCTCTCTCTCTCTCTCTGTGTGTGTGTGTGTGTGTGGGGGCACCTGCCAATGAGGGGCAAGGATCGAGCTCAGGGTCCCAACTTTCCTCCTGCCCATGCGGGGGGAGGGGGTGGCGCCTGAGGAGTGCGAGTAGCACACCTAATTGAGGGTGGCCTAAGCCAAACCCATGGCCAATGGTGACTGAACCACCTTAGGAAGAGCTTTCAAGGGTGGTTTGGCCACCCTTAGGCTTTGATAAGTGGCATGGCCGCCCAAAAGTGCATTCACAGCCCCTATGGTATGATGAACTTAGGATTCAGTCCTTGTATAATTTTTTACAAGAAAACCATCTTGTAATATTTATCTTACATTCTATTTTTATAGTTAGGTGTTGTGGATTTATGGGTTCTTCTAAATCTGTTTGTATTGGGGAGTTTGGTTCTTCTTCTTTCATGTTTTCAGATCTGGTTGTATAACATGGGGTACTTATGTGAGATTAAATTTTTATTTCTTTTAGCTTAAGATTCTTATTTCTTCTTGGTAGTTTGGACTCTAAATGTCTTGTTCCTATTGTTCCTACATCACTTGACTTGCTGGATCCTTCTTCTCTAATCTTCAAAGGTCATCTATATCTTGATTGATCAAAACTGATCCTAATAGATACATCAAGGTGTTGTTGGATAAAAGATTTTGGAAAGTGCTGGGGACACAATGGGATCCCACAAAGTGACGTTAGGTATTTTTTTTAATGTTTTATTTCATTTATATCATTTTTTATTTTATTTGTGCCCTTAGTTCCCCTCCCCCAACTTTCATTTTTCTATTCTTTTTCCCACTCCCCCCCCTTCCCAGTCTCCCTGCCCCCACTTCACTATCCCTGAGCAAGCCCTCCTCCAGATAGAGACCTGTTCGTTAGTCCACCCATGCCCCATTCCTATCGAGCCTCCGACAACCCAAACGACGTCACCGACAGCCCTCTACCACATTCTTTATGTTTGGTTGTTGAGAAAATGAAAGGAAAATAATATTTGTTCTCTATTTAGTTGTTGAGAGGGAAAATAGCAACTTGTTCTTGTTGGATTGTTGAGAAAATGAATGCAAAGTAACATTTGTTCTGTGTTTGGTTGTTGAGAGGGAAAATCCTAATTTGTTTGGCTGTTAAAAAAATTGCAAAGGAAAATAGAATGAATATGAGAGAAAGAGAGACCGAGAAAAAGAGGTCTGTTCTTTGTTGCTGGTGAGGGATGGGAACAGCGGCGTCAGTTGTTTTCTAGGGCTAGCTCTGACAAATGCACTAACTCTTTGCTAGGGATAACGGCGTGGGTTTGCAACGGGGAAGGGAGGGGGAGGGGAAAGGGGATTGGGGTTGGGGAGGAAAAAAAGAAAGAAAGAAAAAAACTTAACTGGACTTGTGGTAGTGACACGTAAGTTTGTGGGATCCTTTGTGGGATTCCTATGTGTCTCTAGCAATCCTCCTCAAAGATTTTTTGTGCGTGGTTTTCATTATCTAAAACTCATTCTTTAGCTAAATTAATGTCTTTTCAAATGATTGATCTTGGTAAATTGATATTTGCATAATTTGTGTTTGTTTGGATTAGAAGAGTTTTGTCTTTGGGATTTTTACTAATGCATGAACATTAAGATTTATTTTCATGCACCTGTAATATATCCTATATTAAAGCTAAAGAATTACTTCCTTCTAACATTTCACACCATGATGTTTTGATATTTAGTGTCAAAGCTTGCAGGATGTGGAGATCTTATAGACTTGGAGTGAAATTTGGAAAACAATCAAAGTCCTAGAACTTGGAGAATTGGATCTAAACATCATATTCATTTTTAAAATCTAATTAACCCTAAATTTTATCAGAATCTTTTATCAAGAACCTTCCTCTGCCTGTACGTTATGCTTTGAACATAAGAACACAGAAAATGTTGTTTATTTACTAGAGAAGCCATTAAAAAACATAAAGAAAAGAAGTACAATTTCATACACGTTGGACTTGTACAAGTAGCGGTCAAGCCACTCACAAGAAAATGAATAAATGCTACAGTCTTGTTGTGCCTAAGAGATGCATAATCACGGATTATAGCACTAGTATTCTAGGTATATTAGAATCAAGTCTAGATTTTACTAGATTTAAAAATCTAGAGTAAAATCTAAGTCTACAAAATACCCACATCCTAAAAGCTTTGACACTAAATATCAAAACATCAGGATATGAAATGTTAGAAGGAAGTCAGCCTTCAACATTAATATAGGATATATTTCAAATGCATAAAAACAAATCTTAATATTTATGCATTAGTAAATATTGACGAAACTCAAATTTAAATTGTGTATATATATATATATATATCCTATTCTCTATTAGTAATTGGGGGACCCACGGGATGGCGGGTGAAGGAGCCGGAGGAGAAAAATGTACCAACCCTTGGCATTGCATTGTCCATTAATTGAATAATTTATTGTTGCTTTCTAATGTACGGTGATTCTCCCTTTTCTTATTCAACCCTTTTAGCATCCAAATCAAATACAGTGCACATGATTTGGAACATTAATTATTATTTTTCCTCGAGACTTCTCAATATCAATTTTAATCACAAATTATAGAATTATGTCGTAGTTAGAAGACATATGAGACACAACAATCAACCCCCTGAAGACCAGTTCTTCTGAGTCCAAAAAGCATATAATATATATAAGATCATTATGTTAATTAATCAAAGATTTTGCAAGGAACTTGTTTAAGCTAAATGCATCGTCACCCAATTGGTTAATTATTATATAGCCTCTTTTTTATATAAATAAAACCATTCAACTTTATTCATCAAATAGTTATTTGGCTTTCAGCCATTACAAGAGGCAATATACATGGCATTACATTTTCTAAGTCTATAATTCTAGTGCACAAAGATGTTGCTTGTTGAGCCAATTGAGGAGCCACCTTATTTCCTTCTCTCTTGATATGTTTTATGCCCCACACTGTATCCAGTAGAATGGCTTTTACATCTCTCAGCAAACAACCTATCATACCATGTTGTTCTCTATCATTCATCACTGCATTTACAACTTGCCTCGAGTCCCCTTCAAAGACCACATGTTGCAGTGATAGGCCATGATGTTCGAAGAGGAGCCCAAAGCCAAATCCCAAGTATCTGGGAAAGGGGTAGATGTAGGAGACGTGAAAGACGTTGCATGCACATGGAAAAAGGCGTTGCATGTACAAGGAAGACGTTGCATGAACGTAGAAGACGTGTATGCATGCAGCTGGGAATAAGGCATGGACTGGGTCATTTTCGGTTGCATATGTTTATTTCTGCATATTTATTTTCGTTAGTACATGTGTTTATTTCTATTCTACATGTGTTTGTGTTTCGGTGTTTCGGTTACTAGTTGTCAAGCAGTATGGTGTTATCCTTTATTTTCTGCTTTATGTACTTGGATTTTTAAGTGGTTTGCTATTTAAGTAGCCAAGAATATTAATGGATTATTATGCAAGTTTATCCAAATTTGTGGTACATTCTCACCCGAAGAGAATATTTTCCTTAGAATTCGTATTTGAGTATAGCGGGACCTATCATTGGCCTCAGAGCCAGGTTATTTATGGGAACTAATAAGGAATGTATTGAGCAGTTGGAGGCAGGTTTTGGTGGAGTGCAGGATGGGTTACACAGGATGGAGCTCGGCATGGCTGACAGGCTTCGTCATTTGGAAGAAACCCTCAATCGACTCTCTGATGTATTGCTCTCAAACTAGGAGCCTTCAAACCACGGTAACCAATACCGTGAAGGCCACAATGGAGGACGACAGGTTGTCTCCTCCAAAACGACAAAACTGGAGTTTCCTTGATTTTTCGGAGATGATTTGACAGAATGGTTCAATCGTGTGAACCAATTTTTTGAGTTCCAGAATACTTCCGAAGCCTAGAAAGTTTCTTTGGCCTCCTACCACTTGGAAGGAGAGGCCAACCAATGGTGGCAATGAATCCACAGGACATTCCAAGAGGAAGGACGCATTCTCTCCTAGGCAAATTTTGAAGATGAACTTTGGACGCGCTTTGGGCCTTCGAAGTGCGAAGATTTCGATGAAGCTCTTTCAAGGATCAGACAGACTCGCTCCCTACATGAATACCAGTGGGAATTTGAACTATTGGGCAATCAGGTTAGAGGCTGGACACAAAAGGCTCTTGTGGAAACATTTATGGGTGGCTTAAGGACGGACATCTCGGATTGGATTCGAATGTTTAAACCGCAGACATTAAAAGATGCTATTAGCTTCATGCGAATGAAAGATGACCAACTAGTGAGACAAAGGAGGTTCATAAGACCTGCACCATCGGTCCCTAGCTCTTCCCCCAGCAAATCAAGCAGCACCAGCAACACCTGTCGCTTCTGTTCAACAACTCAGTTAGGATGAAATGCAGCAGAGGTGACTCCAAGGCCTATGTTTTAATTGTAACGAACGTTTTACTGCAGGACATAAATGTCAAGGGCCACGAATACTTATGTTAGAGGGACACGATCATGGCGACAATGTTATTTGTGATGACGTAATCGAAAAAAATCCAGCTGAGGAGAACCATGAGGAGCTTCTCGAACCAGAGATTACGTTGAATGCATTAACGGGATGGACCGTGCCCAAGACCATGTGAGTAGCTACCAGGATCGGTTCCCACGACTTCATTACATTAATCGATAGTGGGTCAACTCACAATTTTATGAGTGAACGTATGGCCAACCTGCTGCGATTACCAGTGGTGCTAACTGAAGCCTTCATAGCAGGGGTAGCTAACGGAGAAAATCTCAGATGCCATGGGAGGTTCGATGAGGTACAAGTAGACCTATAAGGCACTTCTTTTTCCTTAACTCTATATTCTCTACCACTCACAGGGTTGGATTTAGTTCTTGGGATTCAATGGCTCGAGCTACTCCAGTCTGTGGTTTGCAGCTGGAAACAGTTAACCATGGAGTTTTCGTGGGAAAATCAGACCAGACGGTTGGTAGGGATCAATGGCCAAGATATTCAAGTAGTATCACTCAAAGAGATATCTAAAGGAGTTCGCCCAGGCCGTGTAATATTTGCTCTCTGTCTACAGGTCACCAAGAAGGACCCACAAGATAATATACATCCGAGCATGCAGGTGGTGTTGTAGGAGTTCTCTGATGTATTCACAGAGCCTTCAAGCTTACCACCTACCAGGGAGGTTGATCACAGCATTCTCCTTTAAGAAGGAACCGAGCTAGTTCATGTACGACCGTACTGATACGCGCATTATCAAAATTAGGAGATTGAGAAACAAGTCCAAGAAATGCTGAGCTTTGGACTGGGTCAACCTAGCACTAGCCCTTTCTCATCACTAGTATTGCTGGTGAAGAAAAAGGATGGCAATTGGCCTTTTTGCACAGATTATTGCACACTCAACGCTGCAACCATTAAGGATCGATTTTCGATCTCCACCTTCAAGGACATGTTGGACGAGCTCTACGGTGCCTCTTGTTTTACCAAGCTAGATTTGAGGGCTGGGTACCATCAAGTACGAGTACATCCTCCTGATATCCCTAAAACTGCTTTTTGAATGCATAATGGACATTATGAATACTTGGTTATACCATTTGGCCTATGTAATGAGCCGTTGACATTTCAAGCTATCATGAATTCTATCTTCCGTCTTCGTCTTAGAAAATTTATATTAGTTTTTTTTATGACATATTGGTTTATAGTCCTACTTGGGACATGTATTTAGTGCATGTAAAACAGACCTTGGAGATATTGAGGCAGCACCAATTCTTTGTCAAGGCTAGTAAATGTGCCTTTGGGCAACAAGAATTGGAGTACTTGGGGCACATTGTCACTAGCCAAGGAGTGAAGATGGACGAAAGTAAAATTACAGCGATGGTGGCCTGACTAAGGCCTACTAATATTTTGGCACTACGTGGTTTTTTAGGCTTGACAGGTTATTACAGAAAGTTCATCCAAAATTATGGCATTATAGCTCGACCTCTCACCAATCTCCTCAAGAAAGGCCAATTCGGATGGAATGACAAAGCCAAGTCTACTTTCCTTGGATTCAAACGTGCCATGACGACCACCCCTACACTAGCAATGCCAAATTTGAACGATTCTTTCACTATCGAAACTGATGCATCTAGTGATGGAATTGGAGCAGTAAGGCAAACTGGTGGTGTTCATGAGTCGAGCCCTCAGAGTGAACAAAGAAATGTTTGCCATCGTAGAGGCCATACGCTTATGGCGGCCTTACCTTCTCGGCCAAAAATTTTACATTCAAACTGATCAACACATAACCTTAAGTATTTTTTGGAGCAATAGATGGCCACACCAGAGTAGCAAGAATGGGTAGCGAAGCTCTTGGGCTATGAATACGAGATATTATACCTACCGGGATGTGAAAATTCTGTAGCCGATGCTCTCTCACATAAACAAGGTAGCCCCATTCTTCACCGTATCTTTATTCCACAAGTCAGTATATGGGAAGACATTAAGCAAGCGGCAACGAAGGATCAGTATATCGAGTAAATGGGTTGTATGGCAACTGACCATCCCAAGGGACCATATGTGTGGCGTCAAGGGCTACTTTTCTACAAAGGCAAGGTCATCATTCCAGACGATGGAGCCTTACGGACTAAACTGCTACATGAAATGCATGACACCAAAGTGGGCAGTCACTCAGGCATTTTACGCACATTCAAAAAATTAGGACAACAGTTCTATTGGCCTGGCATGCATAGATTAGTCCAAGAATATGCCAAAGGGTGCGAGGTATGCCAAAAGATCAAGGCTAAAACACTGGCTCTCAGCAAGACTCCTTCAACTGCTACCAATCCCGTGCCAGGTGTGAGACGACATCACCTTGGATTTTATTGAGGGATTACCGACCTCACTAGGCAAAGATACAATCATGGTGGTTGTCAACAGGTTGAGTAAATCAGCTCATTTTCTTACTTTAACCCATCCATTTACTACTAAAACTGTGGCAGAAAAATTTGTGGAAGGGATCATCAAGCTCCACGGGATGCCCAAGTCCATTATTAGTGACCAAGACCCAATTTTCATTAGCAAGTTCTGGTAAGAATTCTTCAAGATGTCGGGCACCAAATTGCAGCTCAGTTCCGCATACCACCTGCAGACCAATGGCCAGACAGAAGTCGTCAATCACTGCATCGAGCAGTATCTTAGATGTTTCAGTCACCAGTGGCCACTCAAATCAAGTTGTTATTTACAGGCAAAATATTGGTATAATACAACATACCATATTTCTACAGGGATGACCCCTTTCTAGGCGTTGTATGGAAGACTGCCCCCCTTAATTCCGTCATACAACGAAGGACTTTCACCCGTACATGAGGTTGATCAGCAACTCTTGACTCGAGATGAACTGCTCCAACAACTGAAGGCCAACTTAGCAAAATCAGTTAATCGAAAGAAGCAAATGGCTGATCGCAGGCGGAGGGATCTTTCGTTCGACATTTGTGAACGAGTGCTGTTGAAGCTGCACCCATACCGTCAACAAACAGCCTTCAAATGGGTCCACCAGAAATTGGCTAGCCATTCTTATGGACCCTACTTAATTCTGGAGAAATGCGGACTAGTCGCATACAAGTTACAATTACCAGAAGGAGCGGGCATCCACCTGGTGTTTCATGTGTCACTACTTAAATGATGCCAGGACAATGGCAGACGTGCGGAGCCGCAACATACAGAATTACCACCAGTCACCGATGAAGGGGTTGTCATACTGGAGCCTCAGACTATTATGGACACTCACTGGATCAAGCAAGGGGTCTAGCTTGTAGAAGAAAGCTCAGTGCAATGGAAGCATATCCCCATCGAAGAAGCCACTTGGGAACCAACAAAGAAGTTGCTGGACGAGTTCTCGCATACGGTCCTTGAGGATAAGGATCCACTGGATGGGAGGAGTAATGATAGGCCACGACATTTGGAGAGGAGCCCAAAGCCAAATCCCAAGTATCTAGGAAAAGGGTAGATGTAGGAGACTTGAAAGACATTGCATGCACATGGAAAAAGACGTTGCATGTACGAGGAAGATTCTACGTGCATGCGTGCAGCAGGGAATGAGGCATGGGTTGGGTCATTTTCGGTGGCATAAGTTTATTTTTGCATATTTATTTCCGTTACTATGTGTGTTTATTTCTATTCTACGTGTGGTTGGTGTTTCGGTTACTAGTTGTTACGCAGTATGGTGTTATCCTTTATTTTTGACTTTATGTACGTGGGTTGTTAAGTGATTTGCTATTTAGGCAGCCAAGAATTATTAATGGATTATTATGCAAGTTTATCCAAATTTGTGGTACATTCTCACTCGAAGAGAATATTTTTTCTTAGTATTCATACTTGAGTATAGCGGGACCTACCATGTAGCCCCATGGATTTACACCAACCTGCTATTGTAACTAAGTCCCGAGCCTCTGCAATAATAGGTTGCACACAAAAAGTTACAGGTTGCATTAATGTTGCCAAGACTTTCCCATCTTGATCCCTTAATACCATTCCTACTCCTATCTTCTGCTCTACCCTCTTTATTGATCCCTTAATACCACTCTTTATTGTCATATCCCAGGGTTGGCGAGTATGACTTCAAGCGAGTGAATCTCCTCGGGCTCATTGCCATACAACCATTTTTTGGAGTGGAAGAGAGGGTGGAATCGGAGATGGAATTTTTCCAAGGTTTGGTTTTGTCATTAGAATTGGTGGACTGGTTTCAATTCTATTTGTGAATTCTGAAGCCTTTTGATCGTTGAGTTTATATATAGATTTTTGTATACAAACGCGCATTGCAAACGACGCCCTTTGGGGGACTTTGAAGTCGGTCTAACATTTTTTCCTAGAAAGACTAAGCATTCGCAGAAAACAAAGACGATTTTCTTCAAGACCAATTACAAAACAGAGCCTCGCATATCTCAGTGAACGCCTCCACAATGATCTTATGATGATGGTTCAATTCTGAGACAGGAATCACTACAAGAGTTGCTCAAAATCTTTGGCCGTAAACATCTGCTTCTCAATGATCATTTCCAGTATTGATGGTCCTGAAATCATTGTACGGATCGCTAGACCTCTTCACCACAGATCATGGGGGACTTTGAAGTCGGAGATGAAACGGCAGAGAAATGGTCTGTCAAGTTGCTGGAGAAATGGACGGAGAAAGAGACTTCATTGGTGGCTTCAATGCCTATGCTTGCATGTTATGTTTTCGTATGATTGTCTTCCGATGAATATGCATACGTTTCCAAGAGATTTTAAGGACTATATAAACGGAGAAGAGTTCGAAAGTGTAACAAATTTAGAAGCCGTTTCGGACTGAAGCCATCACGATGATTTGTAAAATGGTTTAAAACCAAAACTGCATATTCTAAAACCGAAGGGCACGGGATGAATAACATGTTGGAAAACCTGAACTTGGCTTTTATATATAGTAATATATATATATATATGATACAATATTGCATCAAAATGTTGCCCCAGTTCAGGTGACAATATATATATTATAAGAATTATTCTTCTTTGCAGTCTTACACCACACATCTGTTGAGAGAAAAAATAAAAAATAAAAGCAGGTGTGTGGTGTAGAACTACTTAATCAAATTTTTCATATTATAATTTTAGAAGTGGGTGAGTACATGAAAAGAAGCTAGGTAATTGGAAACTTGTCTTGCGATCTTGGAAATGAACTTTTACAATCTTCTTCCACAAGGTATATGGAGTACTTACTATAATTTATAGAAAATGAAAATCCTTTAAAGCTGACTAGATAATGACTCTTACACCACTTTTTTCAACTTTTTCTGGTGAAAGCCGGTCAATCCGAGCTAGCTAGTCTTTCAAGACGTACTAGAAGCTCTGTGGTATGCCAACTGCTTGCCTGAAACTGGAATGCACTTGATTAGCCAACCAATCGGCCATGACAAAGCTGCGAGTCCAATTGAAGCACCCCACTGCCCCCAATCTAGTCTCTCAGTACTGGCAAACCTCCTCAGAAATTCCACCATCACAAGTTGAAGAACTATTGTAATTCCAATAATTGCCAAGAACAGTTTGTTATTGAATAGACCCAGGAATATATTCTTCTTCTCTAGTTTCCTTGCATTGAATTCGTTGAAGACTTGGCAGAGGACAAAAGTATTGAAAATGATGGTGCTCTTAACCTTTTCATCTACACCAAAGATGGATCTTCCTTTGAATTGTAAAACCAGTAAGATAATTACCTGATACAAAGCTTGAGCAATGAGATTCCTCCACATGATTAGGGTTATAAGTGGTTCTGATCGGCCAACAGGTGGCTTTGCCATGAGATCGTTGGTGGGTTTATCAGTAGCCAAGGCTAAAGCTCCCAAGGTATCCATTATCAGGTTCACCCATAGTAGCTGCACTGCAGTCAATGGAACCTTCCCGGATGAAACAGCTGCAACAAAGTTGATGACAAGGGCGGCAGCGTTCACCGTGAGTTGAAACTGAAGGAACTTTTGAATGTTGTTGTATACACACCTTCCCCACCTCAACACTGTCACCACAGAGGTAAAGTTATCGTCCAGGATTACTATATCTGAGCTTTCTTTTGCAACCTCAGTTCCTTGGATTCCCATGGAAAGTCCAATGTCTGCTTCCTTTAAAGCAGGCGCATCATTTGTGCCATCACCTGTAACTGCAACCACATGGCCTTTTCGCTTTAAGCATTGTACCATCAAAAGCTTGTCGAAAGGGGATGACCTGGCCATTACATGGATTCTATTGATCTTTTCCATTCTCTCCTCGGGTGAGTAATTTCTAAATTTTACTCCTTCAATTACAGCTTCATTGTCTAGATTCCCATCTGGATTAAGAATCCCACATTCAATAGCTATAGCCCTTGCTGTGTGCACATTGTCACCGGTGATCATTTTGATATGAACTCCAGCGGCTTTGCAAGACTCCACAGCTGTTTTGACTCCTGGCCGACATGGATCCTTCAAGCCAACCAACCCTAAAAATGTGAGTCCATTTTCTTCAAGATTCATAGGAACCTGTCCACCTTCATCTACCCTTTCTTTGTGGGCAAAGGCAATGCATCGGAGGCTTTTGGCTGCCATGTTTTTAATAATAATCTCAAACTGTAGTCTTTCTTCCTCATCCAGGGCTTTCAGCATCCCGGCACTGTCATAGAAGGTTGAACACAAGGCCAGTATCATCTCAGCAGCTCCCTTCCAGTGAGTATGAATAGTCTTATCGCTCTTCCTCTTCACCAAAACCCCGCTTCTCTTTTTCTCTGAATTAAATGCCTCAACACGGATCGTCTCATAGTTCTGCTTAACTTCTTCCATATTCATTTCCAAAACTATCACTCCCCATGAAAGTATTGCTTTCTCAGTTGGGCTACCAGAAATTTCAGGAACTGTTGCAGAATGTGCTTTGTAAATTGCTCCAGTTGTGTTTAAAGCAACTGCTTGTTGGAGTAGTTTGTGAATGTTACTTGCCATATCCAAAGATGTATCATCGCTCACTTCTTTTCCAAGCCAAACCTCGGTTACTTTCATTTCGTTTAAAGTAAGGGTTCCAGTTTTGTCGGTGCAAATGATGGTGGCCGACCCCATTGTCTCACAAGCAGATAGTTTCCGGACCATGGCATGATCAGCCATCATGCGCTTCATTGAATAAGCCAGCGTTAGAGTGACAGCCAAAGGCAAGCCTTCGGGAATAGCCACCACGATGATGGTGACAGCAGCAGCAACAATTCCCACAACTGAATTCATAATGTCACCAGAGTCTGTATGGCTGCCATTGAATTCCCTTTTTCCCATGTCATCTTTCGTGTTTCCTGTAAAGTATCGAATTAGTAGAACTAAAAGAACAAGTGCAGCCACCGATAATCCAACCTTCCCAATATGCGAAGACAGCTTGTTGAGGCGAGCCTGCAATGGCGTCTCCTCATTCAAGTCGCGGTTTATCGAACTCATCATCTGGCCCCATGCAGTGTTCATGCCAACAGAAGTGACCAGCATGAAACCAAAGCCATCAGTCACCTTCGTGCCTGACAACATAAAAGGAGTCCTTTCATTGATCTCAATGTGGTCGCTTTCCCCTGTCATGCTTGACTCGTCCACCTTCAAGGAATGCCCTTCCAAGAACAACCCATCTGCGGGAATCTGATCACCAATCTTCAAATACACAATATCACCCACAACAACTTCAAAGATCGATATTGGTCGGCGCCTCCCATCTCGCACAACTTCCACTCTTATATCGCTGCTCTTTTCTGAAAGCTTCTCAAATTGCCTTGATTGTCGAAAATTGCTCACTGCTGAAACAATGACAACCAAAAAGACAGCAACAATAATACTTCCACCATCGTACCACCCATCTTTCCAGCCATGTTGTTTGATACCGAAAGCAAGCGAGAGTACAGCACACGCGACAAGTATAAGAATTATTTTATCTTTAAATGCCTCTAACAAGAAGCTAAGAAATCTTTTTGCTGGTGGCTTTTGGAATTTATTAACACCAAAAACATTCTTTCTTTGATTAAGATCTGCCTCGCTACCGTTAACACCATCTTTTACATCAGTTCGAAGAATTAAGGCAATTTCTTTAACCCCTCCAAACCGACTCAAAGATTCAAAGTTTTTGTCCCTTACCATCTCAGTAAACGTATTTGGATCAACGTTGAGAAATGTCGCGGGCTGGTCTGCCGGGGAAATCGCGGCCTCGTCGATGGGCGGTTCCACCTCGATGGCAACGTAAGAGAGGGAGCGCAAAACAGGGCCCTTCTTGTCAAGAACTAATTTCTTAGGAATAGAAGTGATCAGAGCCCTTGTAAAGTAGATGACCGTGAAAGCCAACCGCCACCTTCGTTTGTGGGTCTTCGAGACAGACCAATAGGCTTCTTGATCACAGATAGCTATCTCCGCAGTCCTTCGCAACCTCATGGCTGGAATGAAAATGGAGGATAAGAGTGAAAGGGAGAGAGTTTTGGGGAATTGGAAACTAGCAATATTAGTAATAGTCAGTAGAGAAGGTATATACTACCTATCACAATTTCTTCAGAATATATAACGCCATATATCGGTTATAATAAAGTGCAAACTCAAGATCAAGAAGTTTCAAGGCAGTTTCATTTAAAAAAAAAAAAAAAAAGAATAGAAACGAAAAGAATTATTCATTACAATCAATAAATTATTTTCTCAAAAAATTCGTAGATAATGTCGGAATATTAATGGCGTGATTATATTCTTATCCGAGAAATTATATTTTTCAGTTTTCAAACGGACTGCATGTGTAAACCGTTCATTAAATGGAAATATATTATTATAATTTTAAAACATTTTAAAAATAAAATTGATTAAACTTACACATACAATCTCTATTTGAGAACTATACATATCATTGCACTTCTTATCCTAACGTAACATGTTATATGAGTATATATATTTCTCGGAATTAGCATCTCAGTATATATAACCCTTTATTGGGAAGTTAAAGACGTTGCTGGAAGAATCGACAAATTAAGTTATGAAAATTATATACTTTTCTATTGATCTTGATTATAGACCAACGAGTAAATCATATAAAAAGGCATGAGGTTGAACAATGTGAACAACCAACTCGCAGATCCAGTAGATTTGTCATTTGGATTGTGAATTGAGATGAAAAATTAAAATTGAATAAGATATTGTTAGAATATTATTTTTTAATATTATTATTGTTTCAAAATTTTGAAAAAGTTGAATTATTTATTATTTTTTGTGTGAGAATTTGAAAAAATTGTAATGATGAGATGAGATAAGATGCAATACTTTCACTATCGAAATGGGACCTATTGCGTTTGGGTAGTGAAAAATTAATAATAGAATATTGAATAATAGTAAATAGTAGTGAAAAGTAGATAAAAAGTAATAATAAAATAATGAATAGTAGACTATCCAAACTAGCCCTTACACTTCATTTGGGAGCACAAATTATCTCATCTCATCTCAAAATTTCTTTCCCAAATATCATGCAAACACATAGACTTTTCTATTCAAATATTTGACATTTTCATCTAATCATTATATCCTCATCATTATAACTTTCTCAAATTTTCAGAAAAAAAAAATAATTCAACTTTTTTCAAACGCCAAAACAAAAATTATCTTAAAAATTATATTTCAATAATATTTTAACTCTATAATATTTTTATTTAATTTTTTCTTTTTTATTTCTCAAAATCCAATAAAATAATATCTTAATTCAAATCATTTCGCTACTATTGATATATTTTTCATCTTATCTTGTTCTCCAAATGAGTCCTTAGTGAAATTAGTACTTGGCAATTTCATGCATCTAAAGTTAAAAGTAAAGATGAGATGACATGAGTTGATATTAAAATTAAAAATTGAATAAAATAATATTAAAATATATTTTTTTAATATTATTTTTATTTTAGAAATTGAAGAAATTGAATTGTTTATATTTTATATATAGAGATTTAGATAAATTATAATAATTAGATAAGATGAGATGAATTAAAATGAATAAAAAAAATATACGAGACAAGTTGGTTGCGAATAGTCTTTTGGCCGCGATAAATTGGTCGAAAAATGCCCTTTTGTTGTAGTGAAAACAATTTTCTATTTTGAGGTGGAAAAATTAATTTCCTGGAAAAGCATTTTCTATTTTGATTTTCGAGCACCATATATAATAATTAACGAAGTTGGTCCACTAGACCTACAAGGAAGTTTTTTTATTTATGGGAAATTTTAATGAAATTTCTGAGAAATAATCTATTTTAGAAAAACGTCATGCGCAAGAATATTGTTTTTGTTCCTTTTATTCAAACTTAGGGCCGTGGAGGTAATCTTTTATGAATTGTAAAAGATTTCGGTTTTGATCGATATAAGTGGAGGGAGTATATATGGATATATATAATATCCTCAAATAATTGAATCATGTTCCTGCTTTTAAAAGAAATAGTCACAAATATCTTTTCTAATATTTTTAATTATGTATATAATTTTATTTATAAAATTTATTTTTATTGTAAAGTAGATTTAACGAATTCAATAAAATCAATCAACCTTTGAATTTACTTTTATATAATCTCTTTATATATGTAACAGTTCTCAATAGCGCGTTGAATTCTAAAAGTGTAACTGAAAAGGCAAAGAAAAGAACTGATTCTATTCCCATGAAAGCAATAAAGGGGCAGGCAGTACACAAGAATAAAATGAAAGCCATTGATTCCTTACTGTTGTTGTATCTTCGAGGGAAAAACTCTTCAATTGCTTCCAAGAATAATATTGCCTTTAAAGTTCTTTTTTTTTTTTTTTTTTTGGTTCTCAAGGCAGCTTCTCAGTCACAATGACCTTATGCCTCACATTTCCTGGTTTAAGTCACTTGCTCCAATCAAGGGGGAAAAGACTATAAATGGTGAGTCTAGGAGCCTACACTACTCCTAGTCTAGCATTCTTGCAATGGAATTTCCGTTTTATCTTTTCGAGCGCTGTTTAAATAATCTTTTTTAAGTATCATGCTTTTATCACCATATAATTATATGTCGTCGAACGCTTGAAAACTTATTTATTATTTTCAGTTAATATCAAATCAAAGAATGATCATGCATGGTGAAAGTCTTGAGAATTACTTGTAGATTTAGCTACCAACGCAGAAAAGCTGCAAAACTCCATATAAAATAAAGTCTTGTTTGACAACTTGAACTAGAAACTTGTTTTATCATTATAATTATATAGTGGAATCAACTTTTGTCAAGTCTATATGTATATGAGTACCCATCACTCTTGGAATGGAATCCTTTTTCTTTTGTTAAGTTGGAATGAAATTCAAAGGTGCATTTTTTTTCATTATTTTTTATGTCCTTTGGAAATGTTGTATAGAATGGAATAAATTTTGGTCAAGTCTATGAGTGTATATCTAATATGTTAGAATGGATTTTTCTTTTCAATAAGTTGTAACGAAGTTTCAGTGCAGCATCTTGAATTTGAACTCGCCAGAATTCTTATCCGAATTCTAGGACCTAGAGTGAGAGAGACAGACTAATAAAGTGAGTCTCACAATATTTATAGCTGTCCCAAGTGAATTTTTTTGACAATATTGAATACTCAATAAATGGTGTGGGACTAATTTTTTGTGTCTATCTATTATTCACTCTAAGTTTTAGAGTTTGAACACGGATTCTAGAGGATCAAAATCCATGCATCTTCCTAAGCCACAATGAAACCCACTTAGATCCTTGAATGAGACAACATTTCTCAATAACAGAAGAGTTCTGCTATATACAGTTATTTTGCATACTCCTTACGTACTCCACTGATGTGATTGGCCAAAAGAGTTATTTTATATTAAAAAAAGTGACGCAACCGATACATTAATAGAGTGCGCAAAGAATATGCAAAAGTGATTGTATATAGAATTTTTGATAACAGAAAGGTACGTACGTACCTAATGTTTTGATGCACCTTTTTTTGTTGCAAGTATATGTATTAATCAAAGCCCTATAATACAAATCATCATCTGAATCCCGTTTTGTTCAATTCTTACCTTTGGAAAATCTTTTATGATAAATAATATTAATTTGAGGTTTCACATTGAAAAGGCACAACCTCCTTTCTTTTATATATCATACGTTTCAAAAAGAAGATATGCACGCTACTTTAATATGAATATTGTGTTACGCATGTATGTATATATGTGTGTACACGGGCGCACACATATACTATATTTTCTTTAATTTCAATAAATTATAAGAAGTTTTAAATATACGTGCGATCAATACCCTCTTCACTAATACCTTTATCGCTCCTCAATCCTTAATTAGAATCTAACACTAATTTGATAAAAAAATTAAACAAGAATTGAACCCTAAAAAAATTATATTACTACTGGATCTTAGGGTTTGTTCCACCGTGTTGCCAACTAGATCAACTCAAAGAAATGCCCAAATAATTCATGCGAAAACCAAACAGGGAACCCATTCTTCCTTTATCCTGAAGTAATTTCTTTTTTAAAATTTCACTTTTTCTGTTTTAACCAAAAAGCAGATTAAAGAGAATCAAAACACTTTCTACAATACCAAACCCTTAAGTCATCCAATTGTTCCGGAAACGTTGATGGGAAATCTTTCGTGTAATAAATCGATTCAATACTTAGAATTTTTAATTTAAGAAAAAAGATATTTGTAATCATAGAGTACGTAAGCGCCATGTATTCTTTTTGAAAAATGTGAGTAAATATGAGATCCACAAGAAAAAATTAATTTATTAATAATGGAACCCATCCTTTTCAAATAGAATACGCGATGCTTACACAACACATGACTGTATCTAATATTTTTTTCTCAAATGCTGAGAAAATAAATAAACGTTTTCAAAAAATGTTTTCCCAAGCTTATAATATCAGTTATCATTTTTCCTTTCATTTTCCATCCTATCTGAATTTTAAGGCTATCTTTAATTTTATGTTGTCCTACTCCATCCTATCTTAAAATTTTTCCATCCTATTGCTTCCATCCAATCTTCAATTTTTTGACATAATATATTTTTACATCCTACATCTAATGGTCAAATGAATTTTTTTTTTTCTACCCTACTTCTTTCCTTATTGTAAGGGGTTTTCCCCCCATTTTCTTAGTGGGCCTGAGAGGAGCAACTAAGGGAACAAGAAACTAAGGTCAAACCTAGAACAAATAGACTCATCGGCCCAGCCCACAGGTAGACTCTCATGGACACAAACCCCATATCGAGCATCCTGCAGGGGGATGAGACTCGTCATCCTGAAGATCTCTCAAACAATGTTCAGCCCTTGAGTACCTGTCTACGTAAACAAGTGGGAAGTAAGGGGAACCATCAATCCTCTAACAAGGTGATCACCAAGGACACTAGAAGGGTAAGGCAAATCGGGAAACTACGCCGCATTAAAGGAATCTGACAAAAGTAATAGTAAAGAGGGCATGGACTCCATAGGGGCACGTACAATTTGTCTCCCCTAGGCTCTTAGTATAAATAGCAATTTTCAAGTACGAGAAAGCTCTAGTCTCTACTAACTTTGGCATCAGAGACTCTCCGGCCACAAGGCTGTTCTCTCCTAGATTTTTCTACTTCATTTTCACAGGTCCAGCTCTAAAGACCTGAGCTGCTGGAACCTGGCTCAAAGGTGTACGAAACACGACGTTACCCCGATTGCCTTTGCAGCGAAATAGCAGACCAGCCGTCCAAAGAAGTTACCTCCTTAGGGAATCAAATGGCTGGGTTTGACTTGAGGCATTCCGACCTCTCCCTAATGGAGTGCAGGCCTAGTCTTTCGATTACTCGACGTGAACAAAGTCTCCAATGGTGAAACATCGAAGCAATGTGTATGCCACCTCAAAGGCCGAATAGCCTTGCTAAAAGGCAGATTGCCCGATGTCAACGAGCAAGAGCGGGTTCAGTCCCAAATTACCTCATCGGGGGGTAGTAGGGGCGAGTTGCGTCAGAGGCTGCTCGGACCCTCCCGTGGAGGAGAGTGGGCTTGGCCTTTCAGTCGACTGACTACTTACCCCGACACCCATCACAATAAAGAATGAACTGGCCCCACGGCCTTTTAAAGAAATTACCTCCTCGGGAGTTAAAGGGGCTAGTTGGCTTGAGGCATCCTGACCTCTCCCTGATGGAGTGCGGGCTGCATCCTTCGACCGCCCGAATACTGCACCAAGGAACGCAGACATCAATAACTTGGTAAAAAGCGGCAAGCAAATCGTGTCATAGGCCAAAGGGCCTAGTTACATATCAAAATAAAGCACTTCAACACAAAATGGAATAACTGAAGGACTAGGCAGGGTAAAGCGCATTCGAGAGACAGACAGCAAAAATGAAGAAATTGGCTTAAAGAAGAAGTAGAGAGACATCGGCTTCGTCAAACAATATCGCTAAAGGCCCTAAGAGGACAACTGACTAACAATGGCGAACGAAGATAACATAAGCAGAAAGTCCTCGGCCAGCGGGGTCGTCAGGAATAGGTTAAGCGCTGGTGGGTTGGACTATAAAGCTTAGGATGACGGCAATCCGCCTAACGCAAAGCCCATAATTTCCTATGAGAAAACCCCCCAAGCCGACCATAAAAGAAAAAAGGGAAGAAGGAAAATGAAACATCGGAGAAGAATACACAAAAACAAGCAGCCTGGCAAACCAAAGTATAAGGCAGTTTCATTAATGATCAAGAGTTACACACGAGCCGCATGGCCATGGCGTACAGGTATATACATTTACAAAAAGAAAGAAAAAGAACAGCAAAATGAAATAACGGCAACGACACAAAGAAGCTAAGGCGTAGGAACATCAAACACCATGCTCAGGGACCTCGGCATCGGGAGCATTAACCTCAGGGACATTAGGCTGGGGGTCGCCATGTTCAGCAACAACAGGCTCGAAAGTGGCCGAGAAGGCAGGACCCGTAAAAGCATCAGGGATCACATTCATCCCTAGCTTGCAGCCAAACTCAAAGGTTTCTCTGTCAACGGCAACCTGGGAAAGGTCAAAGTCCCGCAAATATTTCTCAAAGGTCCACGAAAATAGCTGTGAACTCTCCAAAATGTGGTCTTGCAATGACCTAAGGTCCTCAGAACACCCATGCATCTTGACCCTTGTGTGGACCAGGGACCTCAAAGACCACTGTTTCCGAGACCTGGTAGGTGAGGGCTAGAGATGCTAGCATCGCAGATTAGACTCTTGAATTCCAAGTGCTACCCAAGAAGGACGGTCCGACATTGCCAACTTCTAGTGCGTCTCCCCCATTGGAAGCAGTGTGTTGGGAAGACTTCTCAGGGGCCATTGATGAAGAGGAAGAAAGTAATAGAGAAAGAAAAAAGGAGTATAAAGGAGAAGGATGGGAAGTTAGAAGAAAATAAGAGCGAGAAGATTACGGTGCGGAGAAAGAAGACAAGCCATGACCCAATAGCGCTTATAAAGGAAGAAGGCAATGGTTAAGCTCTGACGCTCCGTGGCAGAAGGAAGGGGTACGAGATGCTTTGAATCCCGAAAAATACGCACCAGGGAGCAACGTGAAGGTGAAGAGCCACCTAACGCCCTCAATACTGACACAACTAAAAAGATGCCATCAAATACAAACATAGTTATCGGGAGACGTGCCAACAAAGGAAGAAAAGGAGACATAACTAGGGTTGCCAAGCGACAAGGAACCACCTCAGACTTCAGAGCCAAACACACATCACCAGGGGGACCCCAGCCTCGACATCAAGGTGAGTTGAAGATTAAAAGAAATTCCCACCGTACAAGTCCAATGAGAATTGGCAGAGTAACTGTAAGGGGTTTTCCCCCATTTTTTTAGTGGGCCTGAATTAATCTACGAAGTTATAAAATAAAATATAAGCACTCATTTGTGAAGCACTCATTTGGTTTTCTATCATATATACCTTCAATAAGCACTCATTTGTGAAGCGACTTGAAAATAAAATATACATGCATCTAGTTGCAAGTTGAACTTTCAACTTGATAGTTATTTTCTTGTTATCTTCACTGATAATTGTATTATTTTGATGTTGATTAGAATCACTGAATGGTCTGTTCAGCTGAATGGTTGTTGGTGGTGCTTAAAACGATCCATACTTGTTCGGAGCTGCAAAAAGGAATATTTTCTTTAATCTTCTATATTCTGAAGGTAGTAGCTCAATGTTGTAGTTATGATGAGGATGCGCAGCATAGATCAATGGATGCACCAATAAGAAGTGATTTGATTCAAGTTTGAAGTGCTAAATGGACAAGAGAAGGTTAAAGAGAATTAGGATTGGGGCCACTAGAGATGACATAGTGATCTATAATGTTAAGGACGATATGACCATTTTTTTAGGAAGCTGCCAATAAGCTATTGGTTTACCAGAGTTTTGGTTAGTTTAGATTGTTAGAGGAGTTTTGGTTGTTCCTCCAATATTTAGGTCCTGACTTTTTGGAAGCTGTTTGATGTATCATCATTCGAGTAGTTGTTATGTTGTAATTTAGGAAAGAGGTAGGATCTATTGACATGTTTCTCTTCTCATATTGTTGTGAACTGTAACTTACAAAAATAATTGTTATAATTGTGAACTTTCAGGCGAATGAAGAAATTTTTGGTCCTAGTGGGATGGACTTTTTCTTTGCCAAATTTGAATGCTCCTCTACTTGTGTTTTGACCCCAAGAACAAGATCTGGCCTTGGACATTTTGGATAGAAGTTGAATCTTGCTGTCATTGTTGCTCGTTTTCCACATTGCTCCGAAAAGCAGAAAAATTTGTACACATGTAAAAAAGTAGTGAGTGTCGACATAGTGATTCTTCTTTTTCCCTTTTGCACTGATAATTGTTAGTTTGCAAACTGTGCAAATACTCCTCAACCGCATGGTGTCTCCAACATGGAAAGGCCGCCGCTCTCTTTACCTTATAAAGACATGGAAAAATCAACGACTGAATTTCTTCACTAATTAATTATGTCTCTAGCTATATACGGTCTCATGCAAAAAAATCGATAAGTAAATTATAATTTAATAACCAAAAAAAAAAGTATTTAACATCAGTACAATAATCCTCGATCTAACATCAATACATCAGTACAATTAATATTCCTCAACCAGATTTTCCTCCAAGTACATTGACTTATAGCCACGGTTGTGTCCAAGACAAACTATTCGGCTGGATTCCATCAACCCCAAGTTGCATCTGTGAACATAATATAATAGTTAAAAACTCATCCACATGTAACAAAATCAATCAGTTTAGAGAGAGTGACGAAGTTAAACAAAAACCATTAGGCTTTCTTGAGTTTAATCTCTGCAAAGCCAAATTGGGTTCCACTAAAGTTCAACACTTTGGTAGTGTTTTTGGACGGCTAACAATAGATAAAAAAAGAAGTAGATCAATTTAAAGGATGAAATAAGCAAATCAAACACCACAGACCTCTCACAAAAAGCACCATGGAAAGGCCTCCACTCTCTACCAATATTTTAGAACAATAAAAATCATCTAGAGAAGTTGATCAAGTCGCAAATTAGACTACAGAAGCCCGGCCAAAATATGAGGCCTTAAATAAATTTTGTAAACAAGTTGTTGTGCACTAAATGTGGTTGAACTCTACATGAATATGATTCGGTTATTTCTAACCATGTAATTCAATCGATGCCCGTTCAGCCGTTCCAAATTTCCATCAAGGAGCTGGTACGCAGCTGTGGAACCAGAAAAAGGCCCAAAATTAGATGATGGGTGCCATGATCTGCCGGACTCCACTATCTGCTTAATTAGCAAGTATGCATGCATAATTAATTAAAAGCATATACAACAAGAATTTATCCAGACCACAAAACAATATATAAAAGCTTGTATCTACTAATACTTCTAGCCTTATCCCGCGGCTTAATTTTTTTAAGAACATGAGTTACGTGTACGTACTTATGCAAATAATTGTTCTAAGTCAAGAATTATTGTCATGTATTTCATGGGGATTGAAGTTGTTTCGTTCACCCATTTGGTTGGATGAATCCTTAAAAGAAAGAAATGAGAACACATTAATGTTTGAACAAACCAACCCAATATCATGTACAGTACTGTAGTTTGAACGCCACTTGTTAAAAAAGGCAGAACCTTTTTCCATATTTTGGGAGTGGTTTTTAGATATTTTTTCAACAAAATTAAGTCAAGGAAAGCAGAAGCAAAGACAACCAATGTGTACAATTCATAGTAAACGTACGGGTTCCCATTTCAGCATTCAAAGTTGAATCACCTTGGCTAGTGATCATCAGGGAGCATAGGAGATGATTGACCTTAATCACAGTGGTGGGTTGCGCACAGAGGAGACCATCGATGCAGAGGAGACAGACCAAAGGTTAGACGAAGAGATTTGGGGGAGAGGAGACGCAAAGGGGAGATGAAGGGGATTTGAAGCCGATGTCTTCTTCTTCTTTCTCTTCTCTCTGGGTTTTGTTTAGTTTAGTTTTAGTTTTTTTTTTTTTTAATATAAAAATGGAATCTGACTGCTCAGTCTACCTCAGCATTCAGTACGCGGTTGGTGCGCCAAAGAGCCTCTACCTAGAAAGAACCAAACTGAAATTAAAGAGATTCTAGCCTTTACGGTTTGAGTAGTGTCATCTACAAAAAAAAAAATTTCTTACTAAACTAAGCAAATAGTATCTTTAATGTCTTAATTAGCAACTCTCCCTTACTTCTTTAAGATTAAGGAGGAGACCAAAAAAATTCATTTTCTTATTTTACTTCCACAATATTTCCACTTCTCGTTTGAAATTATATAAATTTATATATATATATATGCTCCTTAATTTTATTAAGTAACGGAAACATCAAGTGGCTAAGTCAGGGCTGGCTCAATCCAGGCAAGTTAGGCAATTGTCCAACTCCTCCCACTACTCAAGGCTTCCTAAGCTCGTTTGGATAGTGAGATAAGATAAGATAGTTTTATATGAAAGTTTAAAGTTGAATAAAATATTATTAGAATATTATTTATTATTATTATTACTGTTTTAGAATTTGAAAATGTTGAATTGTTTATTATGTGTGAAAATTTGAAAAAGTTATAATGATGAGATAAAATGAGATAAAACTATTTCTATAATCAAACGGGACCTAAGAAAAATTTAATAATGACCTCTGTTAAGAATTAATTAAAACCCTTAAGTTCTCTAACAAATTATATTGATATTAACATTATTTATGAAATAATATTAGAGGCCCACAAGAAATAAATTCTCTAAAAAATTAGAAATTTTATTAGGAAATAAAAACTTCTAAGAAAAAACTATTTATGATTAATGATTATAAATAACATTAACCTTATTAGTTTATATAAGAGAAAAAAATGGTTAGTGTAATTAAGAAAATAACTAAATGAAGACTAACAGAATCAATTACAATAGTTAGTGTGTAATTATTAACAAAAATTAAAATTTGTAGTACTTATACAAATTGATAATTTATTATATTATTGGGAAGAGTTGAGGAACGAGAGAATAGAAGTTCGATAGGGAAAGTTTGGGCAGACAGGCACTTAGGAACAGATGTGATAAGATCAACTATGCTGAAGGAATGGAAAGTGAACAAATCTGTCAATTTCAAGGAGATTAGGGCAAATATGTTTGTTTTCACTTTCGCTAATTGTGAAGATAGACAACTAGTTTTGGATTCCTGCCTTTTTGTTCTGAAATTGTTTGCGGGATTGGTTTAGTCGCACCAGATTGACTTTGGATCAAAAACATTTTGGACTCAATTGCATGATCTCCCTATGGCATGTATGAATCGTCAGATTGGAGAACAGATTGGGAACTAGGGAGAGTTATGGATGTTGATGTACCAGAAGAGAAGAAGGGTGGGGAAAATACCTAAGAGTATGTGGATACTGATTAAGTACGAGAAACTGCCAAAAATCTAATTCAGGTGCGGTAAATTCATCCATGAGAATCAAGGATGTGCTTTTGGTAGTGGAAACAAAAAATAGAGCAAGGGCAGTGAGAACCAATTTGGTTCCGGGTTACGGGCTGATATTAGTGCACGTAGAAGGGGAATGGGTTTTCAATTTGATGAAGGTGGAAACTCTAGCAATTCTGCTTCTCCTCATGAAAGTGATTGGAATGGTGATTTCTGGTTGACAAGTTCAAAGCTCAATCCAACGAAGTATGGTGTTGTACAGTTACGGGACCTAAAAGGTCTACCAGAAGATGAAGCTGAGATAAATGGGGAATTTGGTGAAAATTTTAGTGCAACGAGAAAAGGGGTTGACGTCAGACATGGAGGAGTTGAGTTTCTATCCACTCAACTCCACTGGAAAAAAAAAAAGAAGAAAGGGTGGGGGTTACAACTTACTACTGATCTATCGGATTCAATTTCTGCTAGTGGGGATTTGTAGAAGAAGGCCCCAAACGTGGATCAAGTGAGCCTTACATATATTAGGCCCCAAGGCCAATTAAATGAGACACAAGTTATGGTGCTCTCAAACCCTACCGTTTTAGATGACAGAAGTATGGAAGGTGAGGTATCGAATGAGCAGAGGTATTTCATAGTAGTAAATGGTCAAGGGCCAAATGTGAGTTCTAGTGAGAGATGGAAAAAAAGAGCCAGGAATCAAGGAGGTGCATGTCAGTCTCAAAAAAAAATATTTCTTCTAAAAAGAAATCTAGTTTTTTTTTTTTTTTATTGATGAAGCTGTAGATGGCAAGAAAAGGAAAAGAATTAAGGTTGTTTTAGAAAATAATTTGATTGATGGTTTTGTTCAATTGGCGGAGGTTGCAAGTCAGCCCCACCAAGCACTAGGAATATTTGAAGTTGGAACTGCCAAGGGCTTAGGAACCCTCGAACAAGTCATGATCTTTACTTGCTGGTAAAGATAAGTGTTCCAAGGTGGTTTTCTTAATGGAAACTTTCATAAAAATGAATAAATTGGAAGTGGTGAGGAGGAAACTTGGCTTTGATGGGTGTTTTGGGTTTGATTATGTTGAGTTTTGTGGAGCCTAGCTCAGTCCACTCGAGCAAAACATTCAGGTCGTTCGAGCGGAGATGTTACAGAGAGTTCGCTCATGAGCCACTCAACAGGTTGCTTGAGCGGATGCGATACAGAGAGTTTGCTCTTTACTCACTTGACAGGTCGCTCGAGTGGAGTTCAGACAGAGAGTTCGCTAGTGAGCCGCTCAACAGATGGCTTGAGCAAACGGCCAGCAAAAAGTTCACTCAATGCGGGCTCAACACGCCTCTTGAGCCAATATCTTAGATTGTGAGAAATTAGGGTTTCCTAACCCTATAAATATGTATTTTTAATACTGTGGCCATACATTGAGCATAGTAATTCACCCCAAACATTGTACCTTGTGATTCCTTAAGTTAATAAAAATCTTCTGCAGCTTCATGGATGTAGGCAAGTTGTTGAATCAAGTAAATTTTGTGTCGTGTGATTGATTGCATATTTTTCTCTTTTACTTTCATTATTTTCATCATTTTTTTACAACAATTGTTATCAGAGCCAGGTTTGGGTCTGAGGAAAAATGATTCGATATTAGAGGATGCAAATAGAGTACTGCCTTTATGGGAAGAGACTTCATCTTCCATTATTGGGGAAGAAGTCGGATAGTATGGAAAATGCTAATTGGAGCCTATTAGATCATAGGACAGGAACTCAAATAGAGGCAGATCAAAATCAAAGAATAGGGACAAAAGCAAGTCAAAGCCTGGACAGCAGGCAACTTGCTGGAACTATGGCAAGACAAGCCACATAAAGAAGAATTGTAAAAATCTGAAGAAGACGGAGAATGACAGTGCTAACGTGGTAATTGAATAAGTACAGGATGCACTACTACTTGTAGTTTACAGTCCAATTGATGACTGAATACTAGATTAAGGGGTTTCTTTTCACACATCTTCCCACCGAGAGATAATGCTTAACTATGTTGTTGGTGACTTTGGGAAGGTGTACTTGGCAGATTGAGATGCACTAAATGTGGTAGGAATGAGAGATGTTGACATTGCACTCCTTAACAAGAACAAGTGGAACTTGCAAAAGGTCAGACACATTCCTGGGTTGAAGAAAAACCTCATTTCTGTAGGATAACTCGATGATTGTGGCCATTCAGTATTATTCTCGGATAACACCTCGAATGTTAGTAGAGGGATAATGGTACTAGCTCAAAGTAATAAAACTGGTACTCTGTACATGACAACTGGTTTGAGTGACACCATTGCTACTACTGCAGAGTTGTGGCACTATAGGCTTGGCCATATGAGTCATAAGGGTATGAAAGAACTATTGTCAGAAGGTAAGCTACCAGAACTGAAGTCCGTTGATCTTAGCATGTGTCAGTTTCTTGAAGAGTGGTATAGCACTGAAATCAAGAAAGCTAAAGCTTGTGCACACAGATTTGTGGGGACCTTTTTCAGTGTTATCTCTTAGAGGTTCTCGGTACTATGCCACGTTCATAGATGACCACAGTAGGAAGGTATGGTCTATTTTTTGAAACTTAAATCTTGAGACAAAGACAGGAATGAGCAGGGTTGAAAAATCATAAGAAGCAAGAATATGATATTCAATGAAAAAGTTATGTACAAGGACAAGTCAAGTACAATAGCTAATACAGTTCCTCAGGAGTCTGAGTTTGTGAGTCTAGAGGACCTACCAGAGGTCACAGTGTAGTGCAGGGACGTGAGTGAAGGAGAGAGTGGGCCCAGTGCACCCATTCCTATTATTCCCCAGTCAGATCCAAAGTCGTCCACACTTGCAGTTGCATTTCGCAGGTCTATTAGGACTATTTGACCCGCATAGGGTTTCTCACCCACTTTGAATTACATTCTGTTGACAGATGGTAGGGAACCGCAGAGCTATAAGGAAACCTTGCAAGATGAAAATTCAAGCAAGTGGGAGTTGGCCATGAAGGATGAGATGGATTCCTTGTTAGAGAATCAAACATGGGAGTTGACAAAACTTCCATAAGGGAAGAAGGCATTGCACAACAAGTGAGTGTACCAGGTGAAGATCGAGCATGAAGGCAGTAAAAGGTACAATGCTAGACTTGTTATAAAAGGCTTTTAGTAGAAAAGGGTATTGACTACACTCAGATCTTTTCTCTTGTTGTAAAGATCACAACCATTAGGTTAGTACTGGAAATGGTTGCTACTTAAAATTTCCATCTTGAGCAGTTAGATGTGAAAACAACTTTCCTTTATGGAGAGCTCGAAGAAGACATCTATATGCCTCAACCTGAGGAGTTTGTAGTATAAGAAAAAGAGAGTTTAGTTTGTAAATTGAAGAAGATCTTGTATGGCTTAAAACAAGCTCCTAGACAGTGGTACAAGAAATTTGACAGTTTCATGTGCAGTTTAGGATACATCAGATGCCAAGCAGACCATTGTAGCTATGTCAGGCACTTTGACAATTCTTATATTATCTTACTACTGTATGTGGATGATATACTCATTGTAGGGTCCAACATTGATGAGATCAATAATCTAAAGAAGCATATGTCTAAGCGCTTTGCAATGAAGGAGTTGGGAGCTACAAAACAAATCCTTGGCATGAGAATTGCCAGAGACAAAGTCATGAGCACGTTGAGACTCTCACAGGCTGAGTATGTGAAAAAGGTACTTAGCAAGTTCAACATGGACAAGGCCAAACCAATTGGCACACACTTGGGCAGTCACTTCAAATATAGCAAGGATCAATCACCCAAGTCAGAAGAATAACTCAACTACATGAGTAAGGTTCCTTATCAGCTATTGGTTCAGTTATATATGCTATGGTTTGCACAAGACCAGATATTGCCCATGCAGTGGGAGTTGTGAGTAGATACATGAGTAACCCAGGAAAACGACATTGAAAGGCTATGAAATGGATTCTGAGGTACCTAAAATGCTCCTCAGAAGCGTGGTTCTGCTTCTTTGGAGAGAGTTTAGAGCTGCAGGGCTATGTTGATGCTAATTTGGCTAGAGACACTGATAGTAGAAAGAGTACCACAGGTTTTGTATACACTCTGGGTGGTACTACCTTGTCTTGGGGTTCTAACTTGCAAAAGATAGTTTCTTTGTCTACTACAGAAGCTGAGTATGTTGCTGTGTTAGAAGCCTCAAAGGAGATGATTTGGTTACAAGGCTTCTTGGAGGAGTTGGGTAAGAAGAACTAGAAGGGCACTCTCTATAGCAATAATCAAAGGATATCATGTTCTTTGAGGCAGGGGGTGATGTATTGGTTGTACTAGTCCCCAAGTTGGAGAATTGTTGAGTTTTGTGGAGCCTGGCTCAGTCCGCTTAGGAGATAAAGTCATTTTTTGTATGATATTTCTTATGTGCACACTCAATGTGCTGAATTTAAAAGGGGAGGATTTCAATTATATTTCTTCCCAGGTTGGTTGCCAAAGGTAGAACAACCCTTCCATAAGGGTTAAATATAGTCTTCATAATGTTATGATGTTGTTTCAATTATGCTTATGCCAAAAGTCTTTTGCCTATATTATTATTATAAATAAGTGTGACGCCCATAACCACCACTTGGGATGTAACAGAGACTTGGAGTTTTGGGACATGCAACACATGGTTATTTACCCCCATTCATAATAGTTAATATGCAATGCATCATAGTATGCAACTAGCAGAATGCAATAATCACAGCGAAAAAATGGTGACCTATAAAAATTTCATGCCAGCATGAACTAAACATACCAATAGATCAAATTAATCATAGATATATACTACCTTACTTAAAGAGGTCCAAATAGTAAGGCATAAGGTTAGACATAAAGTGGGAGATAGAATCTCCTTATTACACACACTGCATCAAGGTTTCGTAAATAATGCAAGTCAAATCATTTCTCTCATCCTCTCAATGGTGTATAGAGCCATCACTATAAACATCAATATCAAATCCAGCTTCTGGTCAGGGTCAGGCTCATTCTCAAGCATTTGAAGTCAAGAGTTGGAGTTCATAATTTGTCACTGAATCCACTATCTCCAGAGATCCTTCCTCACGATATCATCTATGGTGAATGGAGGAGTTGGATAACTCTGAGGTATCTAGGGAAGAGATAATGGGATACAGTGGTTCATGATTTGTCTAGCAGAGTTTGGCCTCTAGACTAGATTTTGGTTGGTCATGCAGGGCGCCGTTGGTTGGGTTATGTCTCTCCTCATGGTGTCTAAGCCAACAGGTTTGGGTTTCACCAGTCCAATAGGTAGGGTCTAGAAGTGGTCGACGTTCCTCATGTCAAAATGCTCTTCTTGTTCTAGTATTTCCCTGCCCATCGTGACCCAATTTGTGTGCCCTATGATGCTCCAATTTTTCTTGTTGGGTCCAATGAGAGTCAACCATATTATTCAACCTTCTCCTTCTGCACTCTTCTCTCTGTCTCCGTACCTGCCTAGAAGATAATACAAATCGTCTAGCCATATAAGCTAAAAATAATAGATGAGGGGATCGGATTACACATATGAGAAAAATGGATGCCATGAGTACACATATGGATGCGGATGCTATGAGGAGTGATGTGATGTCAAACACGTTACATCTCAAACATGTAAGACTACTTGGTTTTCATTTCATCTTCTTTCTCCCAAGTGGCATCTTCAATGTCGTGATTTCACCAAAGCACCTTCAATAAAGGAATTTTTTTATTCCTAAATTCATTTTCTTTCCAATCCATGATTTGAACATAAACTTCTCTGTATGTCAAGTTGGCTTGTAACGAAATGTTGTACTTATGATTGTTGGTGACTGTTCCCCAAAGTTTTTCTTGAGGGAAGATATGTGAAATATGTCGTGAATCCTTTGGAATTAAGCTGGAACTTCCAACCTATACGCAACTGAGCCCACTCTTTCTAATATTACATAAGGTTCCACATATCTTGGACCTAGTTTACCCTTCTTTCCAAAATGGATCACCCCTTGCATAGGTGATACTTTGATATAGACCCAGTCACCAACTTCAAACTCGATGCCCCTTCTTCTATGTTTGGCATAACTCTTATGTCTGTCTTGAGCTACCTTCATGCTTTCCTCTATCATCAGAATTTACTCTCTCATTTCTTGTAGAATCTCAACACCATATACCTTTCTTTCTCCTACATCATCCTAGTATATGGTAAACCTGCATTTCCTTCCATACAAAGCTTCGTATGGCACCATTTGGATGGTAGCTTGGAATCTATTATTGTAAGAAAGTTCTGTTAGTGGCGATTTCTTCCAATCGCCTTTCCCTTTCAGAATGTAGGCTCTTAGCATGTCCTCCAAAGTCTATATTGTCCACTCAATTTGTCCATCAGTTTGGGGATGATAAGCACTACTGAAGTTCAACTTTGTGCCCATCGCGTCTTGAAGGTCTTGCCAAAATCGGGAGGTAAAACGCTTATCCCTATCTAACACGATCGTCTTCGAGAGTCCAAGCAAGCAAACTATTTTTATTTTGAACAATCGAGTTAACTTTTTTTAAAGTCAGTATTTTTAATAGGAAAAAATGAGTACTTTTTGTTAAGCAATCGACAACGACCCAGATAGAGTTATTTCCTACTGTGGTTCTTGGCAGT
>QEOT01000135.1:290692-349014 GCA_003123785.1 Pterocarya stenoptera | reverse complement strand
CTAGACTAGATTTTGGTTGGTCATGTAGGGCGCGGTTGGTTGGGTTATGTCTCTCCTCATGGTGTCTAAGCCAACAGGTTTGGGTTTCACCAGTCCAATAGGTAGGGTCTAGAAGTGGTCGACGTTCCTCATGTCAAAATGCTCTTCTTGTTCTAGTACTTCCCTGCCCATCGTGACCCAATTTGTTTGCCCTATGATGCTCCAATTTTCTTGTTGGGTCCAATGAGAGTCAACCATATTATTCAACCTTCTCCTTCTGCACTCTTCTCTCTGTCTCCGTACCTGCCTAGAAGATAATACAAATCGTCTAGCCATATAAGCTAAAAATAATAGATGAGGGGATCGGATTACACATATGAGAAAAATGGATGCCATGAGTACACATATGGATGCGGATGCTATGAGGAGTGATGTGATGTCAAACACGTTACATCTCAAACATGTAAGACTACTTGGTTTTCATTTCATCTTCTTTCTCCCAAGTGGCATCTTCAATGTCGTGATTTCACCAAAGCACCTTCAATAAAGGAATTTTTTTATTCCTAAATTCATTTTCTTTCCAATCCATGATTTGAACATAAACTTCTCTGTATGTCAAGTTGGCTTGTAACGAAATGTTGTACTTATGATTGTTGGTGACTGTTCCCCAAAGTTTTTCTTGAGGGAAGATATGTGAAATATGTCGTGAATCCTTTGGAATTAAGCTGGAACTTCCAACCTATACGCAACTGAGCCCACTCTTTCTAATATTACATAAGGTTCCACATATCTTGGACCTAGTTTTCCCTTCTTTCCAAAATGGATCACCCCTTGCATAGGTGATACTTTGATATAGACCCAGTCACCAACTTCAAACTCGATGCCCCTTCTTCTATGTTTGGCATAACTCTTATGTCTGTCTTGAGCTACCTTCATGCTTTCCTCTATCATCAGAATTTACTCTCTCATTTCTTGTAGAATCTCAACACCATATACCTTTCTTTCTCCTACATCATCCTAGTATATGGTAAACCTGCATTTCCTTCCATACAAAGCTTCGTATGGCACCATTTGGATGGTAGCTTGGAATCTATTATTGTAAGAAAGTTCTGTTAGTGGCGATTTCTTCCAATCGCCTTTCCCTTTCAGAATGTAGGCTCTTAGCATGTCCTCCAAAGTCTATATTGTCCACTCAATTTGTCCATCAGTTTGGGGATGATAAGCACTACTGAAGTTCAACTTTGTGCCCATCGCGTCTTGAAGGTCTTGCCAAAATCGGGAGGTAAAACGCTTATCCCTATCTAACACGATCGTCTTCGAGAGTCCAAGCAAGCAAACTATTTTTATTTTGAACAATCGAGTTAACTTTTTTTAAAGTCAGTATTTTTAATAGGAAAAAATGAGTACTTTTTGTTAAGCAATCGACAACGACCCAGATAGAGTTATTTCCTACTGTGGTTCTTGGCAGTCCGATTATGATTTCCATATATCCTCCTATTTCCATTCTGGGATTGGTAGTGGCTATAATTGTCCAGCAATTTTCTGATGCCACTGCTCTACATATAGAACATTTATTTACATAATCGGCCATGTCCCTATCCATGCCTTCCCACCAAAAATGTTGTTTCAGGTCCTTGTACATCTTCGTACTTCCCGGATGAGCGGTGTACTAAGTCTGATGTGCTTCCCTCAATATCTTGTCCTTAATCTCAGCATCAATCAGGATCACCTATAGATCCTGATAGTACAATAAACCATCTTTTTCGATCGTGAATCATTATAGTCCTTTCCTTTTTTTCTACCTTCCTCCTGATCTTTGATCATTTGTTATCTTCCATCTGGTGCTTCTTTATTTCTTCCCATTATATAGGTACAATCTCACATACTATGGCAAAGGTTGCATCTTGATAGATACTCCCAATTAGCAAACTCCTCATGCTATGTAAAAGAGACTCCATTTCTGGGGTAGATCCTAAGAAGCTTCCATTTGTGATTTACGGCTTAGTGCGTCGGCCACGAGGTTAGCTTTCCCAGGGTGATATTTAATCTCATACTAGTAATCACTAATTGTTTTCGACCATCTCCTTTGTCTTATATTCAGATTGTTCTAGCTGAACAAATACTTAAGGCTCTTGTGGTCGCTGAAAATCTCGCAAGACTCGCCATACAAGTAATGCCTCCAAATCTTCAGGGCAAAAATTATGGCGGCTAACTCTTAAGTCATGGGTGGGGTAATTCTGCTTATGGTTCTTTAACTGGCGTGACACATAGGCGACAACTCTTCCTTCTTGCATCAGTACACATCCAAGCTCTGATTTAGATTCGTCATTGTATACCACATAAGGCTTTTGTGGTTTCGACATTGCTAGTACTAGAGTGGCTGTCAACCTTTTCTTGAGTTCCCGAAAACTTTGCTCACATCTCTCTGTCCAAACATACTTGACATTCTCCTTGGTTAAGGCAATGAAGAACCCTGATAGTTTAAAGAAATCCTCCACAAACGTTTGGTAGTATCCGGCTAGTCCTAAGAAACTCCAGACCTCATGTACATTGGTATGTTGCCAATTCATTACTTCTTTGATCTTACTATGATCAGCCGTTACTCTTTTACTCAAAATCACATGCTTTAAGAATTTCAATTTCTTGAGCCAAAATTCACACTTGCTGGACTTGGCATACAAGCAATAATCCTTCAATCTTTCTAGCACTAAGCTGAGATGTTGCTTATATTCTTCATCACTTCTTAAATAGATTAGTATGTGGTCAATGAATATGACAACAAAGCTATCCAGATAGGGCATGAATGCTCTGTTCATCATATCCATGACTGCAGTAGGAGCATTGGTTAATCCAAATGGCATCACTAGGAACTCGTAGTGCCCATATTTTGTTCGAAGCGCCATCTTAGGGATATCCTACTCCCTAATCTTAAGCTGATGGTTTCCTAACCTTAAGTCTTTTTTTTAGAACACCAACACTCCTTGTAAGCGATCTAATAGGTAATCATACGTGGTGACGGATACTTATTCTTTATTTTTAACTTGTTCAATTCCCTATAGTCAATACACATCCTTATTGACCTGTCCTTTTTCTTTACAAATAATACTTATGCACCCCATGGTGAAGAACTAGCAAGAATAAACCCTTGCTCTAGAAGTTCCTCTATTTGAACTTTCAACTCCTTTAACTCTAAGGGGATCATTTGGTATGGTGCTCCATGAATAGGGGTTGTGGCAAGTTCCAGTTCTATAACAAACTATATTTCCCTATTTAGGGATAATCCTGATAAGGCTTCTGTGAATACCTTTGGAATATCCTCAACTACAGGTATCCCTTGAATCTCCTTATCCTCATTGGAATCTTCAACTATCAAAGCCAAATAGGCTACAACATCATTAGTAATGTAGTTTCTAACTTGCAAAGCTGAGATTAAGGAAGGAATAGCCTTTACAGTGCCTACCAACTTCAGGTGAATCGAATACAATCTCCTTCCTTCAGCAATCTATCTTGGCTTAGTGCTTGGATAACCAGTCCATTCCTAATATTAAATCAAATCCCAATAGACTGGAGATGATAAGTTCTTCTTCCATAATCGTTCTATCTAGACTTAGAGGGCAGTCTCTAGTGACTTGGGTACATGTGACTGTACTTCCATCAGGATTTATAACTACTATTATTTGAGGTTGTGATGTGGGCAGGTTACATGTTTGTGCATACGTTGTTGACATGAAAGACCTCATTGTGCCAAAGTCAAATAAGGCACACACCGTATATCCTTATAGTGTGATGTTACCTAAAGTGTAATCATCAACTACCACATACTTTGTACTTAAAACAAAGGACTAATTTCTATAAAAAAGAAATGGGTATTTTAGAGAGAATACCAGTAGTGGCTTTGGTCTCCTCTATTCCCGGTGCTTTGTCATCTACTTCTCCAGGGGTAATGGCGCAAACGCGGGCTTGGGCAGGTGGTCTTTGTTTCGGCTTGTTACTAGGGTTGGTGGAATCTCTCCCTTCTTGAATATTCTTAAGGCAATCTTGAATCATATGGCCGAACTGTCCACATTTGAAGCATGTTCCCAACTCAAATCTGCATTCTCTTCCATGGACCTTTCCACACTTTTGGCAGGTAGCAGGTGGGGTAGGCATGACACCCTTTCCTTTATTAGCTCTTGGCACCATCCTTCTTTTGTCCCCAGATCCTCCCGCAGCGAAAGGAGAATCCCTCTTCCTTTCCAAATTAATTTGAGCTGCGGCATTTCTTTGCTCAACTTCAATTATTGAAGCCACATTAACCAACTCTTGAAAGTTATTGAAGCGGAAGCAAGCTAGGTGGTTGTAGATCTGAGGCTATACTCCTCCTTGAAATTTTTGGGCTTGCATTTTCTCGGTGGCGACTAAGTGTGGAGCAAGCCTTCTAAGCTCCATAAACTTCGTAGCAAATTGCTTGACGATGAAGTTTCCTTGTACTAGAGTTGCGAGCTTCTGCACCTTTTGTTGCTTTATCGATTATGGGAATAATCGATTATCAAATTCTTCTTTGAACCTTTCCCATGTTAAGGCAGCTATGTCACCTAGTTCCCTTATTAGTAACTGCCTTTTGGTATCCCACCAGACATAAGGTTCTCCTTGTAACAAATGCCTAACATACTGCACCTTCTATTCTTCAGTGCAGCCACTAATCTTGAAGGTCCTATTGAGATCAAGTAACCACTTATTGGGCCTCATGGGTCCTTTAGTTTCCTTGAAGTTAGGGTATCTATATATCAGAGATTTTTCATAAGAGCGGCCCTTATTCTCTACTTGCCTTTCTACTTAGGGGTGGTGGTGCTGTTGATTTTGTCAGAGGATTATCTCCTATTGTTTCTTCATCGTCTCAGTCAATTGACAAATTGCATCTGCCAAGGCATGTCCTCCGGACAACAGGGGATTTGGCTCTTTGCTGGTATTGGAATCTTTGGTGTTCCTTTCTCGTTTGTCACATGCCATTTTGCTTCAATCTTTCAACTCACAAGATGCACGCATATAAGATTGAGCTCCAACTTCAAGATTCAAGCCTATTCAAACTAAAGATTCAAACCTACATTGTGGCACATCATTCCTAAGGGCAAGTGGTTTTACCTAGAGACGTAATTGGTCTGATACCACCATGTGATGCCCCCAACCTCCACTTGGGATGTAATAGAGACTTGGAGCATCAAGACATGCGACACATGGTTACATACCCTCATTCATGACAATTAATATGCAATGCATCATAGTATGCAACTAGCAGTATGCAATAAACATAGCAGGAAAAGGCTGACTTATAAAAAATTCATGCCAGAATGACCTAAACAGCTTAATAGATCAAATTAACTATAGATAGATACCGCCTTACCTAAAGATGTCCAAATAGTAAGGCATAATTTCATACATAAAGTAGCAGATAGAATCTCCTTATTACAGACACTGCATCAAGGTTTCGTAAATAAAGCAAATCAAATTATTTCTCTTATCTGCTCTATGGTGTACAGAGCCATCACTATAAACATCAATATCAAATCCAGCTTCCGATCAGGGTTGGGCTCATTCTCAACCATTTGAAGCCAAGAGTTGGAATTCATTACCATCTTATTCGTCGTAGGCCAGTCCTAACACAACTTCTACCATTCTAGGGGGAATGGTAGTGGAATTACCATAGTGAGATTACTTGAAATCTCAGTAAGTTAAATGACCAACTTATACATAAATAAGATATGCATGATTAATGATAAACATGATATACTTGCCAGATATGAAAACAACCCGTATTTGTCTCCCATCGAGATTTCTCAACATCTCTAAGAAAAACTTTGATGCAAATTTTCTAATAGAGAACATTTTGTACTTCGTCTTTTAAACAAACCTCTCATTCCTTATTTATTAGAGTCATCATTAACAGAACATAACATATGGTATCATCACAACTCCTCATTTTGCACTATGAGTACTACCAATGACCATAGTACAACTCATGTTGAAACTATATTGTCTGCTGACTCATTCCTCAATGCATTGATAAAATAACATTCATCATCATAACATATGCACCAACCAGCCTTAGGTGGCATATACAACTTCGCTCTAGTATTTTTAAAAAGAATCTATTTGAATCTCATTAATGGTTTTTTGTAAACCCATGGGTTACCACTCCATTTTTACTCACTCTAGAATAGACGGAGGAGTTTCACTACGATGATTCTCCATACTAGCATTTGGGATCATAACAAAAAATTATTTTCATGCTATGATGAAAATGTATTTCATGTCATGAGCTTATGCAGTATGCTTCATGTAAAAATGGCATCGTCCTGTAACATGATCAAATGGTGAAAACTTCCCATGTCATGAAAGCAAGTAATCAGATAGTCAATCATGTATCATATGATATTTCATGCTCAAAATGACATTTATAAGAAAAAATCTACACAACCTCCTATTATTCACACAACCTCCACACACCACACTTTTTTTAATTTTTATATATTTTTTCTTTTATCAAATATTTAATATATGAATAATGGATAGAAGAATTAAATTAGTTTAAAAAGAATAAACTAAAAGAAAAATTAAAAAAATTAAAAAATTAAAAAAATATTAAGAAATTTAAAAATTTTGGAAAATGTGGTGTGTGGAGGATGGGGAGGTTGTGTAGCATTTTTATAATATGTATGTAGTGTTTATACAAGCATCATAAATAATTTATCGAAGCGTAAGTTAGAAGCTAACTTACTAACTTTTCAAGTATTTAGGAATTTGGAACGGCTGTAATAAGAGGTATTCTAAGTTAGAAATTGTAAAATTAAAGAAGATGTTCATAATCAAAAGGGTTGAAAATAATATTTACAAAACTGCCCCTATATTTCTCGAAATTTCCACTTAGGTCCTAAACTTTCACTATTTGCATTTTGACTCCAAACTTCACAAACCTAATATTTATTCAATAACAAATTGTTCTTGGCCATCATTGGAATTACAATAGTTCTTCAACTTGTGATGGTGGAGTTTCTGAGGAGGTTTGCCAGTACTGGGAGATTGGATTGGGGGCAATGGGGTGTTTGCATTGGACTCGCAGCTTTGTCATGGCCGACTGGTTGGCTAATGATCAAGTGCATTCCAGTTTCAGGCAAGCAGTTCGCATACCATAGGGCTTCTATTTTCTGAAAGACTAGCCAGCTCGGATTGACCAGCTTTCACCAGAAAAAGTTGAAAAAAGTGGTGCAAGAGTCATGATCTTGTTAGCTTTAAAGGATTTTCATTTTCTATTAATTATGTTTCACAATCATTTTCCTTTTCCTATTCAATTCATGAAGAGGTACCTTCACTACAACACATTTGGTTTTAGTGACAGTTAGAAATTTGTGATAGTCCGTAAACCATCACTAAAAAGTATTTTCTGTGACGGTTTTTGAAAACTATCACTAAAGACGAATGAGACTTTTTTTACGTTCCAACGAATGAGAAAATTATGTTCGAACGTCACACATACGTTCGGACATGTGGCTACGTACGTGCGAACGTGAAATTTTTTGGCGCAAACGTTCAAACCTTAGTAATTAACGTCCGAACGTTACTTATAAATTTAAATTAAATATGTTCTAATTTTAAATTTATGTGGTTTTATATTGCATAATTTGGATACAAGTCTAAAAAATTGACTTGTATACATTTATATATACACAATTTGCAAAATATAATTATATATTTATATATATAAACTTATGTTTATATATATAAATATGTATATATTTATATATACATATTTAAATATATATTTATGTTTATGTATATTTGAAGTGCAGTGATTTAGTATTGAAGTTGAAAAATATAACATTAAAGAAGATTGAGAATTGTAATTAAAAAACCATAGATATATTAAATAATATTGTTCCTTACAAATATTAAAAACAAAATATGATAAAAATACGTAAACAACACTCAGATAATATTGCCGTCCGGGAAAGTCGTAGCGGCCCATACTCAAGGTATCAACCTTGTCATTGAGGATATGTACACAGTGTAACATCTCGGCGACAGACGCCTCTAGAGGCCCGAGCCATTCATCGATCTTACGATCGATATGCACAGTCAGCTGCGAGATCACTGTATCAATCCAAGTAGACCGCACATCTCCCGCATATGTACTGGTCGGCTACTGACCACTACTCCCCACACTGGGCTAGGACTGCATCGGAGGAACTAGATCCGCTACAGGGGGTGGCCGACGTTCCATTACCTGTCCAATGCTACGTCATGGAGTGGTCATGTCAAGGGCACTCATCTAATCTTTGGCCAGCTCTAAAGGTTGGGTAGGCACTCCCCGAGCAAGTAGTAGCCGGCTGAGCAAGACACCGTATGGGAGGTTTTCCGTGGAGACGATGCTCGCCTCGTAACGGATCCTGTTAAAGATGAGCAGGGGCAAATCTATGGCATCTCCACGTGCCACCCGTATCAAAAACTGTGCCCGAGTCTGACTAAATGTAATCTTATGTGCCACAGGATTCACGTTTGTTGCAACTATAAGATGCAACATGCGGAAGAACGCTAGCAAATGATTTTGGTGGAAGGAGTTCGACCTCTTGAGCTGCATGCAGTTTTTCCTGGTGAGGATGTAGAAACCCTTATCCCAGTCGTCATATGTAGTCGAAGCGTCACGACCCTCATCCTCTGACTAGTTTGCATCTCTAGCTGATGATGCATCAAGTGGGCCAGTAGATGATGCAAAAGTGCCTACATCTGCCTCAGTCGATTTCTGAACTCCTCGACGAATCCTGAGGTGGTCGGCGATGACATCGGCTGAAAACTCAAATGTCACACCGTGTACAGTCACGGTGTGAGAGGATGCATCCTGAGTCATGGAGCACATCTCCATGTATAACTCCTGAACCATAGAGGGATATGCCTTACCCCTCAATGTGCAGATATTTCCCCAGCCTCTACTGAGGAAGACATCTCTTAGGTTGGTATGCTCCCAGTTGAGCTAGTCGAACTCATTGATCAGGACCTCTCGCTCGACCATAACAGTACGAGACTCGATCCGAGCAGTGTCTTGAGTGGCTCATTCCCTCCCTCGTTTGCTGGAATATAAAGGATGATCCATCTCCTAAAAATAGAAAATGAAACAAAATTAATTGTACTATTGATGCATATTTGTCTTAATATCAAACTGATTTACATTAATGTTTGAACATAGAAAATATACGTTTGAACGTTACGATGAAACGATTGGACGTTTATTACTAACGTTCAAACGTAAAGATATAACGTTCGGATGTTTAACTAAACGTCCAAACATAGAACGTATCATAACTTTAATTGTTATACGTTAGAACGTTATACATATACGTTCGGATACAAAATTGTTTAAAATATTTAAAAAATTAAAAAAACTTACATTGGAACGTTCAATTATACTATCAACCGTAAATGTAGTAACGTCTAGACGTATAAAATATACGTCCATATGTGGAAGGCCAACCGTTAGGAAATTGAAACGGCATACGTTTGAACGTATTGGTGTAACGTTCGAACGTTACGAGACGGAATGGCAACTCAGCCATTCTCGAAAGCTCCAAATCCTATTTCTACTGGGCTAAATGCCAAAAGATCACGGTAGTAATGAAGTATACACTTCAAGGAACATTTCTACAGTGATCTTTTGGTGAATGGTGACCCGTGGTGGCCGAAATTTTGAGTTGAAAATTCGGCCACCATAGGTTTCGATTTTAATACAAATTGATCGAAATCGATCAATAAAATATATTCTTTTAGATAAAATAGACATGCATACATTTTAGTGACGGTTGTGGCGGAGTTTGACAGCGGCGGCGACAGAGGAGCGGCGGCGTCGAAACGGAGGAAAACGGATGAGTTTCGAGCTTTCAGTTTTGGATTTATATATAGATAACGTTCAAACATTATATTTATTAACGTTCCAACATTTCAAATATGTTGGAACGTTAATAAATATAACGTTCCATATATATTTTCTAGTAACATTCCATTTTAGTATAAATCTAATTTTAAACTTTTATTAATGATTTTTGTTTAATGATATAACTATATTGTAAGTATAATATATTATATAACATTAATATAACTATAATATATTCTAACTATAATATATTCTATAACTATAATTGGACAATAGTAACTATATGAATGTTTTAGACTATACAGTAACTATTTATATGTTTTAAATATAGGATATAGTAACTATATTATATTATATATTTATAATATATAATAGTAACTATTTATATGTTTTAAATAGACTATATTAGTAACTATAATATATTATATAACATTAATATATAATAGTAACTATTTATATGTTGTAAATAGACTATATAGTAACTATTTTGTTTTGTGGTTGTTTTGTTTCAAGCGCCATCACTGATTGTTTAGTGGTTGTTTTGGTTTTGTTCATTTGTTTTCGGACTGGTTTTGTTTTAAGCATTAATAAATAGGAATAGGCTATTGGACACTTTTGGTGTCCATAGAAGTTGAGTCGCGTTCTTCCTTTGGGAGGAGACGGTGTGATATGACTCCTCCTTATAAGGGGGACGAAAGATGACAGCAGTTCTCTTCTTTTGGATAGAAAAGTCATTTAGGCTATGTTTTTACAGAGTGCGATTCTCTCAAACAAACTTTTGGAATGTTTAGAGAGAGTTTATAGAAGTTAAGACAAAGTTCGTCATAAAGAAATTTATGTACAGGGTGCTACAGAGCAGATGGGTAGGTTGACTTGTAGTTGAGATATCATTAATGAAATGAAGTCTATTTTCATAAAAGAAAAAAACAAAGAAAAACTTAATTTTCTGAATTTTTAACGTTCTAACGTTAATTTATTACGTTCGAACATTCCAAATTTGTTGGTGGGAAATTTCCCACTCAATTGTATCGTTCGGACGTTATTACATATACGTTTGAACGTTAATAAATTGTTGGTGGAATTTTTTCGCTCGATTATCGTTTTCTGTGGTGAGCTTTTTCATTCGAACGTTTAAATGAATCATTCGAATGTTAATTCAAATGAAATGTGTTTTGCATGAAATCATGCACAGGAGGTTCCCCGTGCGCGAAATAGAGAGGAGAGATTGTTGAGAGAGGGCTTGAGTGAGATAGAGGGTTAGAGTGAGAGTGAGAGGCCTATTAGAGTGAGAGTGAGAGAGGGATAGAGTGAGAGAGGGTGATTATTGAGGGTGAAGATTTTGGAAGTATTTTGATAAGGAAAAACTATTTCTTCCATTATTTCTATTTAGACTATTTCTCTTGTGTTTTTTGTTTTTATAAATATGTATATGTTTCTAACAAGTTAGTATTGTTTTTTTTTTTGTGAATATATTGTGAGTTTATGGTGTTTGTTGATGAATTAATTTGTATAATATATTGTTGTGGGAATATTGTGAGATTTAGATAATTTTGTTGTGATTATTGTTTATTAAGTACAATATTGCATGTTTATGAATATTGTTGTGTCTTGAATTTTAAATGTTGTGATTAAGGTTTATGAATTGGACTTGTGGTAATATTGTGAAAATATTATGATGTAGATTATAAATATCATATATTATTGTATATGAATTTTGTGAATATTTTTTGAGTTTATGGTGTTTATTGAAGAATTAATATGTATAATATATTGTTGTGAGAATATTGTGAGGTTTAGATACTTAGAGGGATATGGATATATATGAGATGCACGTGATTATATGTTTATTAAGTATAATTATAATGGAGTTTTGTGAGTTTATTGTGTTTATTGATGAATACAAATGTTTATGAATATTGTTGTTGGAATATTGTGAGATTTAAAAAATTTTATTGTGGAAATTATTGTGTTGTTGAAATGTGGAAATAATATTGTGAAATGTTTATTTATATTATTGTTAAAATATTGTGAGGATTTTAAATGTTGTGAATATTGTTATTAATGAATGAATATGTTTAAAAATATTTTGTTATGTTGAGATTTTATTTGTTAAACTTAGAGGGATAACACTAAGTATAATAAATAAATACAAAATTTTCAACTTAATAAATAAATAAGTATCAACTAGTTATAATATTAGACTTATAACAACTTAGAGGGATAACACTAAGTATAATAAATAAATACAAATTTTCTATATAATAAATAAATAAGCCTAACTAGTTATAATATCAACTAGTTAACACTAAGTATCAACTAGTTATAATATTGTGAAAATTACAACTTAGAGTATAATAAATAAATATTATAATAATAACTTAATAAATAAATAAGTATCAATTAGTTATAATATTGTGGACCATAACAACTTAGAGGAATAAAATTAAGTATAATAACTCGTTAATATTATATAACGAGAGAAAATGATCTCGAAGAAATGTCTATCAAATTGCTTGACTCTCAAAATCTCTCTTGCCTTGAGAGTTGTAAAGATCTTGAGAGAATGGGAATTAAACATAATCTACATTTGCGAGTGGACGGCAATAGGGTGATCATGCCGCATGCATCTTTTACAATGACGAGGGAGGAGATGATGGATTTCTGCAAATGGTTGCAAGGTGTGAAATTGCCAAAGGTTATGCCTCAAATATTGGTAGATGCGTGAGTCTTGTTGACTGAAAAATTAGTGGATTGAAAAGTCATGACAGCCACATTCTTTTGTAGAAGTTATTACCGGTGGGAATTCGTGGGAAGCTGACATCTAATGTACGTGTCGCCATTACTGACCTATGTATGTTTTTTAAATATTTGTGCGCTCGAGTAGTAAATCGAGATATGTTACAGAAGATGGAAGAAGATATTGCTACCATACTCTATAAATTTGAGCAAATTTTTCCACCATCATTTTTTGATGTCATGGTCCATTTAGCAATACACTTACCCTGGGAGACATTATTGGGTGGTCTGGTGTAGTTCCATTGGATCTATCCAGTTGAAAGATATTTGGGTCATTTAAAGCGCACTGTTGGGAATAAAGCTAGAGCTAAGGGTTCAATAGCAGAGGCCTATATACACGATGAATGGTTAACGTTTTGCTCTCTATATCTTCGTGGTGTTGAGACACGATTTAATTGTCAAGAGCAAAATGCTGATCTTGAGGCTCCACCTCCTCGTGAGCTATTAGTGTTTTCCCAGAATGTATGACCCTTGGGTGCACAAACGGGTTACGATTTAATTGATAGAGAGTTGGGTAAAGTTCGTTGGTACGTGTTAAATAATTGCCGAGAGATTGATTGCTATCTCAGGTATGTTGTTGCATGTTTTGAGAAATTATAGTTAAATGTAGTGTAATTATAACTTTTGTGCTCAAAATATTATTTGTTTTGCACATATATACAGTGATCACATGGATAAACTTAGGATGGAATGCGTAGAGAATATAGAGGCAAGACACAAGGAAGAATTTTTCGGATGGTTTGAACAACGTGTATGAACTAAAACTACATTGTGATTATTTGATTTATAATGTTTTAATTCTGGGGTTACTTTTAATATGTATATATTATTGAAATTGATAGATTTTGGAACAACGTGCTCATGATCCTGGATCAGTTTCTTCTGAATTGTATGCATTGGCCCGTGGTCCCTCTAATAGAGCACTTCAATACTCTACATGTACGGTTCGAGGTTATAGATTCTATACTCTGGACTGTGAACGTAATAGAAAGACTCAAAACTGTGGTGTGTTGGTCAAGGGAAGTTATGGAACAGACGATATTAACTATTATGGTGTCATACGTGATATTATCGGATTGAAATATCTGGGTGGGTCTGTAACATAGGGATAATAACTTTACGAATGTCAATACGGCATCTAAATGATACGAAGATGATCTATTCGTATTAGCTTGTCAAGCTACCCAAGTCTTTTACTTGATTAATCCAATAAAAAGCGTTGATGAAAATAATGGAGAGATAACTTGGCGAGTAGTACAGAAATTTGTCCCTCGAAATATATATGAAGCAGGAGCGAGTGCGGATTACGAGAATAGTGGAGATAAAGATGACACTCTGATAGTAGAGGCCTACCAAGAAGATGAAGAGGGTATTAACTTGTTTGTTGACCTCGGTGCACTCGAGTTGCTCCCCTTGTGTAGAGATGACGTCCCACCCATCCTTTTCGACCCATCCGTATTAAATGATCATTCAATACAAGTTAGTAAAGAAGAAGAAAGAGAAGAGTCAGAAGAAAAAGAAGAAGAAGATGAAGCAGAATCCGGCGAGGAAGTGGATAATGAGGACGAAGAAGAGGTTGATGATAACGAAGAAGATGCTATTGAGGCAGATTCTGAAACAAGCATGGAAAATACATTCGAAGATGAAGAATAAAAGTATTAAATATTTTATTCATATAGGTGACTATAAAATATTTAATTTTTCAATAATTTTTTCTAATTAATTTTCGTTATCATATTAATCATGCCCCAAGGATCTGCCAAAACGACAACGAAGAAATTTGCCCCCTCCGCCTAGTCCAAGTTCCGAACCTATTGAGGACTCCCCACCCGAGTGTTTCCCTCCTGAAGATCAAGTGCAGATGCAAGAGAACGACAATCAGTCGACACCTACTAGTAAGAAAATAACAACATAGTTAATTATATATCAATACTTTTATCTCAATAACTATATAGATATAAGTATATTATATCTAATAGTTGATGCATCCGCTCGTCGTGGTCGTGCTTATACACATGACATTTCTCAAGGCATGGAAAACTCAAGGTCAACACTCCTGATAATTCCACTAGAGGCGTGGATGATAGTGCAGCAGCGCATTCCTTATATATTGGTACAGTTGTCCGAGTTTATGCTCCATTTTATGTGCGATCATGGCAAGATGTTTCGCTCGAGATTAAGGAGTACATTCGGAGCCGTGTGCTAGTGAGTTTACGTTGAAAGTACATTTGTTGCATACTAAATTAGTATATTATATTTTTGACGTAATTCGCTTATTAGGATGAATTCGACCTCGGCTTTGGCCGTAGCGAGGATTTGCGAACTATGAATGGGTTGATGGCTATAGTATTCCGACGTCACAAGGGACAATGTCATGACCACTTCAAGAAGTTTGAGACGGTTGAAGAGGCTGCGCAATCCCCTTTCCAGCAGATTGAAGTTAGACGATTGGAGAAAGTGTTGTGATCTTTTCGCAATTTCAGATTATCAGGTATTCTAGATTAATAATATCTAATGATTATTTACATATATATTTGGGCTATATATTTTATGTATATATATATCAATTAACATTTTTTTATTAATTTTGTAGCATTTAAGTTCTACGAATGCTAATAATAGATCCGTTTTGACTGTCCACCATCGTACTGGTTCAAGATCATTCCACCATCTTGCTGAGAAAATGGTAATTAATAATATTATAGAATATATTTATTTATTTAACTATTTTTATTTAAGTACTAATATTTTCTTTTTAAAATTGCTAATGTGGCTTTGTTAGAAACGTGATGATCCAGAAAATTTTTTCCTCATTCATGTCTATGTTGCTGCTCACACTAATGAGAGTAGTGAGTGGATGGATCCTATCGCTACAGATAATTATGTAAGCATTATTATTTTTGTTAAATTAATTATGCAACATGTGAAAAAATTATTTTTTATTTTTTATTTCTTTTAATACGTTACTTATTGTGTGTTTTCTTTGACATGGCAGGAAAAAATAATGGAGATACAGTAAGTTTCTGGGGAATCCTCTCCTAGTGACAAAGACATATTCACACAAATGCTCAGGCCCAACTCTAGTATGACAAGAGGTTTGGTACGATCTTTCAAGCATTGTGGTTCATCCTCCTCATCCTCTTCGACTTCACAAATTAATAATCTTACCAAAAATTTGGAAGCCGCACGACGCAAGAATGACATATGAGGTCGAGGCAGCAAGAGTTGGAGTCCCTCTTAGAGCGACAATCTCATTTAGAGACACGTTTGCAGGACTAACAGAGAGACCAGGAAGAAAGAATGTGCAATGAAGTCCAACAGCAAGTGCAGTGGGAGATCATGGTGCAAATGGAGGGTTATGTTATTGCAACAGAAGCGGGGTGGGCGAGGAAAGAAGAAATGAATTCTCTCACCTTAATTCGTGTATATAACTTTTACTATCTAATTTTAGAACTTTTTAAGACATTGTTAGTTGTAGAATATTTATGGTGTGTAATATGATACAATTAGTATGTTTCTTAATTTCTTAATTTTATGTAATTAATGTATTTCTGATCTGTACGTTCAAATGTAAAAAAAAAACGTTCCAACAAGATTTCACGTTCGAACGTAAATACACGATTTGACGATTAACGTTTGATGAAACTTCCGAACGTACCATGTTCGTTTGAACACTTCTTCTTAAACATTCGAACACACATCCGAACATTATCCTCGTTACCGGATGGTGTTCCCATAACGTTCGAATAAAAATTTGAACGTTTAATGCGTTCGAACGTATAAATGTCTGAACGCAAATATTATACATTCAAACTATAATTAATCAACGAACGTCAACTTATGACATTCGAAAGTAAATTGCTCGGTTTGGCGTTCGGATGTAAAAATTTACATCCGAATGTTACTTTCTGTGACAGTTTTCAACCGTCACAAAAAAATATAACTTTCGAATGTCACTCCGAACGGAACAACTCCAACCGTCACTAAAAATACGTTTAGTGACGATTTAACAGTAAAGTGTCACTAAATGTATTCTATGATGCACATTAGGTGACGGTTTCAAACTGTCACCAAATGTCTTTAGTGACATTTCTTTGGTTTTTGGTGACGGTTTTCTCTATCATAAAAGGCAAATTATGTTGTAGTGCTTAAGATAAAGTAATTGCTTCATCCAACTAGCTACAACTTATACCTTATGGAAGAAGGTTGTAAAAGTTCATTTCCAAGATTGCTAGAGAGGTTTCCAATTACCTAGCTAATTATTTTCATGTACTCAGCCACTTCCAGAATTATGTAGCAGCCCTACACCACAGATCTGCTTTTATTTTTTATCACTCAACAGGTATGTGGCGTAGGGCTGTTGAGTAGAACTCTCATAATATATATTGTCACTTAACTAGGGCAATATTTTGATGCAATATTGTATCATATATATACATATATATTATGAAACATTCTACTCATCATCCCCAGTACACCACACACCACACATTATTTTTTTTATTTTTTCTCTTGCCAAATGTGGAGTGTATAGATGATGAGTAGAATAATTCAATTAGTTTAGAAAAAATAAAACAAAAAAGAATATAAATAAATAAAAATAAGTGTGGTGTGTGAGAATGATTAGTAAAAAAGCTCATATATTATATGCCTCGTACTTGGGGTGAACCCTTTAATCTGAAATCCATAATAATGAGAATTTGAGCACAAAAAGTCCTTCAAAATCAAATGTCTAAAAATTTCTTTCCAATAAATTAAACTAAACATTTGCAAAATTTTACAACTCAGCCAAATCCACCTACGCCTTTTTCTTAAGCCCATCAAGGCCCCAACGCCTTGTCTTGCATTTTCACACAAATAATTTGAGCCCACTTACACCATACCATGGGTTTCCCTCAAGCTCATATTGTGCTCCACGCCCCTAAGAGTTTTCTTCGGACCAAAAACAAAGTTTGAACTTCGGTTAAGACTATTGATCAAAATTCCACATGATTAGTGATCTTTAAATCACGCTTTCAGCTTAATTTCACTTCTTAATGTTTTTTAGTCTTTTTATATCTGAATTTTATTACTTTTATTATTGTTTTTAATCATTCTTAGACTAAATTATAAGTTTAGTCTTGATCCCAGACATGTCATTAAGAGCAAAAGTATGACATTGCACAAATCCACCCAATCAACTCACTTATGTACTTTCACGTGCATTGCACTAAAACAACCCCATAGCCATGCCAATTCCATCTCATTTTTTGGTTCCAATATCACCAATGACACCTCATTTCATACCTTTAGAACCAGACCAAGCCTTGGATGAAATTGATTTGAAGAACCAACCAAAAACCCCAAACCGATTGCACCTAAAGGTTACCAACATTGCTTTTTAGTTGCATTTCTACTCTTGGCTGAGCCACCACCACATGCCACCTCCTTCCTCCTCCAATACCCATAAGCCCCACAAAATCATCATGATAAATTTGACCCAAGTCATCCCCCATGAAGAGCCAAAACCGAATGGCTTTTGTGCACAACCCCACTCAACAACCACCCTCCATTGCACCCTCTTCTTTGAGTTGTACCTTTATCATCACATGACAGCCAACCCTCCACCTTTTACCACCTGAAAAAACCTTCAAGAAGTGACTTGATACCTACACAAAACAACCATGGAGATAAACTGAAGGGATGCAAACAAAAAAAAAAAAATGAAAATCTGCCGAGTTTTTAGGCCTATACCCTCCCCTACATTAAGCACTATAAAAGGCCCCTCAACCCCCTCATTTCCTCCACACCTCTTCTCCTAGCTCCTCTTGAGTTCTTGAGAGATCTTCTTCCCTTAGAGTACAAAAGAGTAGAAACCGAGTGAGTGTTCTTGGAAGTTCTTGAGTTTTTGTGTTGGGAGTTGTAGAGGCCACAAAGTTTGTAAGTTTTCTTTCCCTAGATCTTAGTTACATTTCAAGTTGTGATTTTAAGTGTTGGAGTAATTTTTGGATGAATTTAGAAAAGGTTACCACGATTAATTAAAACATCGGGTCATTAAGGGTAGATTAAGTGTTTAAATTATTATTTTAATGAAAATTTTAGCTATGACATGTCTTAGCATTTTTTGATATGATTTATTAATATCTTAGAATGATTTTTGAAAGTTTAAATTTGAGGTTGAAAGTATGCTATGATAGATTTTAATTTGTATCTCGTGTTGATCATCAAAGCATGCACGATTTGGTTAAATCATGTTTAACTTGTGAAGTTTTTATTTATTTCACCTAGGCTAGAAATATAAGCATTTAAAAAAACATTGTGATTGGGATAAGGAGAGAAACGTATGATTTAATTCTAGTTTTTGAAACATTTATTGGTGATAAGATTAAGAAATATCATGCATACTTAAAGACTAATTGTCTAGAAATGTTGGTAAAGTTGGCAAATTATCTTATGATGATTAGCAACTGTTTTATTCTCTTAAAGTACCGATTAAACAACCTTTTGTTTGATGCTTGCAGCTGGTATCATGGAAGAAGTCAAAGGAGGGATGAGTGAAACTAAATGTAGATGGTTCTTGTCGTGGAAATCCAAGTTCATGTGGTGAGGGAGGTGTTATTAGGAACATTTTGGTGTAACACCCGTATTTTAGTGTATTTTAATAAAGGATTAGTTTGTTTAATTTAAAGATTGATTCTCTGGTTTTTGAATTTTGGGAGTTTTAGAATATTATTTTAGAATATTTTAAGTTGTGAAAATTATTTTATTGGGCTTTCTTCTTATTAATTATTGTTTTGGATTTAAATTGATCTTTAATTTAAATTGGTTTGTTTATGGGTTTTAAAATTATTATTGTTTTATTTAAAGCATTTCACTACGTTTGATTAATTTTAATTAGTGTTATGCAATTTAATTTCTTTTTATTTTAAAGAATATTATTATTGGAGTTTAATATTTTACTTTAATTAGTTTTAAGTTTAAACTGATTTATTTAATTTACTGTTTTAAAAATAATACTTTTTTTGAGGATCAGTTGTGACTCGAAAGTGGTGAGGATTAGACCTCATTTCTTTTCCCTATCTTTCATTTTTCTCTTTTCTTTTTCTCTTCTTCCTTTTTCTTCTTCCTTTTCTTTTCTTTTTCTTTCTCCTTCCCGCGTGCAGTCAACCCTTTCTCTCTCCTCTCCCACGCTCAATCGGCCATCCTCACCCAGTGCCGCCTCCGGCCGTCCGTGGTCTACACCGCTGGCACCACCGGCTTCCCCAATTGCCGGCGACCTAACCCACCAAATTTCAGGTCACCCATTGCCACCGTTTGTCTTCGAGAGCTGTGCCAAGCCGCGGCACTCCTTCACCCATTCCGCCGCCGTCTGGCTACCATTGGCCACCATTTCTTCACCACTTCATCATCGGCACCTTGCCGTCCTAACCGACCCAATTCCAGCTCCGATCCGTCGCCGGAGCCACCTCCACGAGCTCATCTCTGATTTCACCTTTTTGGACTTCCACCGCCGTTTCGGCCGCCACCCACGGCCAACCGTTGCTTCCATTAGCTTCACCACCTCCCATAGGCCCTACCCTATCAATTTCAAGTCTTCGTTTGACTCCGTTGGAATTTAGGTTTACAGTGTATTCGGCCACAGTGTTTTTACACTATGGAGTTGCTGATTTGGTATTTCCAGTTCCTCCATGATCCTCCTAAAATTATTACCAAGCACTGTAAGTATTTCTTCAAAAGACTTTTAAGACTTTAATATATTTTTGCACTAACTTGTTTTATAAATTGTGTTTTTGGTTGTCTGTTGGTACTGATAACTGTTGGTTGTTGGTAAATTGTTGCTTTCATGGCATTGTGCACGCATGCGTGGGTGTGTGTGTTTTGAGAAAACTGTGTTTAAAGTTTTCAGGTGCGTGTGTATCACCCCTAAGCCGAGATGGGGTATTATCTCGGTGGAGCTCCTCTGGACACTCGGGAGCGGAATATACTGAGTGTCGTCCCCTGAGACTTTTGCACGGGACTTGGACGGGATGGTAGTGCTCTCGATCTGACTTCGTGACTCCTCGGACTGGCGGGGGTCAGAGGATGCTTGGCTATGTACGCGGTGGGCGCGGAACTGGGCATCACTCATGTATCACTTACACCGTCGTTACCCGTGGGGTGAAGATGGGAAGCCAGAGTATGTGGATGGTCCCTAGGGGAGACCATGGTGCATACGGTTAAAATTGAAATTAATGTAATTATTCCTGGATTGTTAATTTGTGCCAAATGGTATTTTTGGCGTGTGTGGAAAAATTATCATTTTCGAGAAATAGTATTTTTCTCGGGTTTTACGCTTGGATCATCATGTGCATGCATAGCGTTAGTTGTTTTAATATATTGATTGTCTTTGAGCTTTTTTGGGTTTTACTTACCTGCGGTTCTATTTTTGTGGGACTGTAGATTTTGATGCAGGTCTTGAGGAGGCTGAGCCCGAGGTTGCAGCTCCGCCTGATGTCTAGGGACATTGGCTATATTTTGTGTTGAAGATTATTGCCGCTTTTGCTTATTGTATTTAATTTAATTTGATGTTGTTTTGTAATAAAAATCGTATTATGTTGACATGTGGATTTTAGTACTTTGGTTTTGTATTAAACTCTGGTACTTAGTTATTTGACTTAACCTTTCCGCTGCGTATTTTATTGTACACGTGTTGCATTGCACACACTCAGCACATGTCGATGGGGTGCGTGACCGTGTTGTCATCATCCCGGGTGTCTCGATTTCCGTGTGTGTTCGTACATGGAAGTTGGGGGCGCCACAGGTGGTATCAGAGCGGTTTGGCTCTGGGTAAAGCCACATGTCCCATAGGTGCAGTACCAGAAAGTTTTAAAGCTGGGATTTGAAATGATTTAATTTAAAGTATGTTGTTTTATTGGTTTCATTTATTTTATTGTATATTACTTTGTTTGCTTATTTATTTTATTCTGTTAGTTTATTTTAATTGTTTTAGTTTATGGTTGGTTATTTTATTTGTTTTAATTATTTATTGTCTACTTTTTCATTATTTTATTCATTTTGTCATATGTTATCTTATTTAAGGAATTTTATTTTATTTGTGAGATTTTGTTTTATTTTGATTTTATGTTGTTTGAGGTATGTTACTTTAATTGTTTTAATTTATTGTATGTTATTATACTTGGTTGGTTTTATTCTATTTTATTTCATGGCATTTTGTTGTATTTTAATTTATTTTGCCATAATTATATTTTAATCTGTTTGAGTTGAAAAGTGGGTTAAGGGCTAGGCTATAACAGGAAGATGGTACGACCGCAAATGTCATTGTTAGGCTTAAACATTTAGTGTAGTAGGCCTGAACTCTTAGTGATTGGTTTGTTTTAATATCGAGACTCGAAGGGATCGACATGGTCTTGGTGAACTTTATGGAGTAGAACTCAAGTTGCAGCTAAGGTGGGAATAGCTTTAGTTCGCCTAGGATACTTGAGGTCTTAAGTTTCATAGAATTATGTGTTGAGTCTATGGAGTAAAAGGTTGTAAGTTCAACGAACTTGAAGGATAGATTTATGAGAAGTTTATCTAAGGTTTGCGGTCCTATAGTTTTTAGGAATAAGTTTATGAGATTTAAGGTGATAGGTTCAACAAACATTTGAGGGATTAATTAAATTAGATGTTTTAGATTTTGCAGACTCGAATAAGCAATTTGGTATCATTTGGAGTTTTAGAATTTTGCAAGATTTTTAAGGTGAGTGCTTTAGATTTAAGGTCATCGATCTTGAAGATTTCGGAGAATGATTCTTATCTTGTTTAAGGTTTTAGAATTGTAGAGTTGAAGGACTGATTTGTAATAAGATTTAAGTTTTTAATTCCCTGAGCTTGGTGTGCTAGCTTGATTTATTTTGGAGACTGATTAGTCTGTTATCATTATAATGAGGTTGATCAGAGTTGAGTTACGGTTATGGAAATGTTTCTTCAGGAGAGTACAAGTTCTAGTCTCATTTCTTTTGGCTTGGAAGGTAATGATTTAGCTCGTGTATTTTCTGAGGACTGAAGATTCGGATCGAATTCAGGGAAATGATTGTTTTTAACTTGAGGTTGCAATAGTAGGTTTAAGATTTCATCCATATCTATTTTAAGGATAAAAGATGATGTGGATTTAAGAAATGATTCTTGTTGATTTCGAGGATTTAGGTCCAGATGATGGAAATAGTAGGGGTGGGTCGTTTGCACGTTGGAGGAATATTGATTTTGGCTAAGGATGCACGAGATCGATGCTTAATAGTTGTGAGATATTAGAGCATTAGGATCCATGAGTGTTGTGCAATAGTTTTTGGTGGATTGAAGATTTGAGTAGTATGGCTTGCCTTGAGGTTTAATAGTGTTGTGCTATTGAAGGAGATAGTCTTGCTATTACTAGGTTGATAGGAGTAGAAGTGAGTGGGCGAGTTACTAAGAAGGTTTCGTTAATGTTTTGGTGAAGTCAATGAGGGTTCGTAGTGAGTTTAGCAGTCGTCAGATTAGATAATATTCAGAATTTAAGTGTTAAGCTTTCGGGTTTAGGTTGTCTGGTAGAAGTTGATGAGCTTTCTTATTGGTTGACTGGGTTGGATTCGAGACTTTTAGGGTATGTTCCTTATCTTTGTTGAGACGCGTGTATTTTATGGTGATGCTACTTGTTTCCAATTTGGGATGTTGAGGTTGGTTGATATTGGTTTTCTGTTAATGATCCTGGTTGTATTTTGCGGATTATTAATTTTAATTAAGACATCAGGGGTTAAATGAGAATGAATGATAACTCATGGTTTTGGGAAAATACCTGTAATTGGAGATTGATTATTTGTTTATGCAATTTCGTTGTTGATGGTTAACTTTGGAAGTGACCATTAGGTTACTAAAGCGTATTATACAACGAAGGTTTGGAAGATTTACCGGAGGAGTCAATAGAGGTTAGTTCATATTATCAAATGAAGCTATTAACCATGGGGATTCCTTGGGTGTTGTGTTAAAGTTTTGTGGATAAAGAAATTTTGGTTTACATGGCCGCTCTAGGAGTAATAGTCATGATGTGCCATTGGGAGTCTAGTGCGAGTAGGTTGGATATTGCCATGTTAATTGAGAAATGTGACACGTGCTGGCAAATTAAGGCTGAGCATCAGAGACCCGTTGGTAAACTTCAACCTCTCCCTATTCTTGAGTGGAAGTGGGATGACATTTCTATGAATTTTCCGAGGACTCCAAGTGGAAAGAACTCAGTTTGGGTGATTGTTGATCGTTTGACCAAGAGTGTCTATTTCTTGCCTATCAATAATACCGACTCTTTAGAAAAGCTAACTCAGTTGTATGTTAAGGAGATAGTGCGTTTGCATAGAGGACCCAAGAGTATTGTGTTGGACAGGGACCCGCGGTTCACGTCCCATTTTTGGAAGAGTTTACAGGCAGATTCAGGCACTAAGTTAAGGTTTAGTGCTGCTTATCACCCTCAGACTGATGGTCAATCTGAGTGTACTATTCAGACCTTGGAGGATATGCTGAGAGCGTGTATCATGGAATTTCAGGGAAGCTGGAAAAATCATCTGCCGCTTATAGAGTTTTCTTATAATAGTAGCTTCCATGCCTCCATTTAGATGGCTCCGTATGAAGCATTGTATGGGAGGAAGTGCAGATCACCTTTGTATTGGGATGAAGTTGGCGAGAGGAAATTAATTGGGTCTGAATTAATCCAAGAAATGCAAGAGCAGGTCCGAATTATAAGAGCTAAGATGGCAGCAGCGCAGAGTCGTCAGAAAAGCTATTCAGATTCAAGGAGAAGAGACTTGTCTTTTGAGGAAGGTGATTGGGTTTATCTCAAAGTCTCTCCTATGAAAGGCGTTAAGCGCTTTGGTAAGAGAGGAAAGCTTAGCCCAAGGTATGTTGGACTTTTTCAGATTTTGGAGAAGTTCATAATGTGTTCCATGTGTCGTCGTTGAAGAAAAGTTTTGGTCAGCAAGAACATCGTTTTGTCGACCCAGAACGCATTCAACTTTAGCCTGACCTTACTTATGAGGTTGCCCCGACGCAGATTGTGGATTGGAAGGAGCAAAGGTTGAGATCTAAGTCGATACATTTGGTGAAGGTAGCTTGGGGTGATCCGTTAGCTCAAGATTCCTCTTAGGAAAGAGAAGCGGGCTTGAGAGAGCAATACCCGTATTTGTTTGGTTAAATGGTGGTATATCTCTTAAGCCTATCTTTTTGTCGCATCTCATGCCTGTCTTTAGCATTGATGTTTGACCCTACAATTTCGAGGACGATATTTTTTTTAAGTGGGGGAGATTGTAACACCCTGTATTTTAGTGTATTTTAAAAAAGGAGTAGTTTGTTTAATTTAAAGATTGATTCTCTGGTTTTTAAATTTTGGGAGTTTTAGAATATTATTTTATAATATTGTAAATTGTGAAAATTATTTTATTGGGCTTTCTTCTTATTAATTATTGTTTCGGATTTAAATTGATCTTTAATTTAAATTGGTTTGTTTATGGGTTTTAAAATTATTATTGTTTTATTTAAAGCATTTCACTGCGTTTGATTAATTTTAATTAGTGTTATGCAATTTAATTGCTTTTTATTTTAAAGAATGTTATTGTTGAAGTTTAATATTTTACTTTAATTAGTTTTAAGTTTAAACTGATTTATTTAATTTACTGTTTTAAAAATAATATTTTTTTGAGGATCAGTTGTGACTCGAAAGTGGTGAGGATTGGACCTCATTTCTTTTCCCTATCTTTTCTTTTTCTCTTCTTCCTTTTTCTTCTTCTTTTTCTTTTCTTTTTCTTTCTCTTTCCCGCGTGCAGTCGACCCTTTCTCTCTCCTCTCCCACAATCAATCGGCCATCCTCACACAGCGCCGCCTCCGGCCGCCTGTGGTCGACACCGCCGGCACCACCGGCTTCCCCAGTTGCTGGCGACCTAGCCCACCAAATTTCAGGCCACCCCTTGCCACTGTTTGTCTTCGAGAGCCGTGCCAAGCCGCGGCACTCCTTCACCCATTCCGCCGCCGTCCGGCCACCATTAGCTACCATTTCTTGACCACTTCATCACCGGCACCTTGCCGTCCTAACCGACCCAATTCCAGCTCCGATTCGTCGCCGAGCCACCTCCACAAGCTCATCTCCGATTTCACCTTTTTGGACTTCCACCGCCGTTTCGGCCGCCACCCACGGCTAACCGTTGCTTCCATTAGCTTCACCACCTCCCATAGGCCCTACCCTATCAATTTCAAGTCTTCGTTTGACTCCGTTGGAATTTGGGTTTACAGTGTATTCGGCCACAGTATTTTTACACTATGGAGTTGCTGATTTGGTGTTTCCAGTTCCTCCGTGATCCTCCTAAAATTATTACTAAGCACTGTAAGTATTTCTCCAAAAAACTTTTAAGACTTTAATATATTTTTGCACTAACTTGTTTTATAAACTGTGTTTTTGGTTGTCTGTTGGTACTGATTACTGTTGGTTGTTGGCAAATTGTTGTTTTCATGGCATTGTGCACGCATGCGTGGGTGTGTGTGTTTTGAGAAAACTGTGTTTAAAGTTTTCAGGTGCGTTTGTATCACCCCCAAGTCGAGATGGGGTATTATCTCGGTGGAGCTCCTCTGGACACTCGGGAGCGGAATATATTGAGTGTCATCCCCTGGGGCTTTTGCCCGGGACTTGGACGGGATGGTAGCGCTCTCGATCCGACTCCGTGACTCCTCGGACTGGCGGGGGTCAGAGGATGCCTGGCTATGTACGTGGTGGGCGCGGAACTGGGCATCACTCATGTATCACTTGCACGGTCGTTACCCTTGGGGTGAAGATGGGAAGCCAGAGTATGTGGATGGTCCCTAGGAGAGGCCATGGTGCATACGGTTAAAATTGAAATTAATGTAATTATTCCTGGATTGTTAATTTGTGCCAAATGATGATTTTTGGCGTGTGGAAAAATTATGATTTTCGAGAAATGGTGTTTTTCTCGAGTTTTACGCTTGGGTCATCATGTGCATGCATAGCGTTAGTTGTTTTAATATATTTATTATCTTTGAGCTTTTTTGGGTTTACTTACCTGCAGTTCCATTTTTGTGGGAGTGTAGATTTTGATGCAGGTCTTGAGGAGGCTGAGCCCGAGGTTGCGACTCCGCCTGATGTCTAGGGACATTGGCTATATTTTGTGTTGAAAATTATTGCCGCTTTTGCTTATTGTATTTAATTTCATTTGATGTTGTTTTGTAACAAAAGTCATATTATGTTGACATGTGGATTTTAGTACTTTGGTTTTGTATTAAATATTGGTACTTAGTTATTTAACTTAACCTTTCCGCTGCGTATTTTATTGTACACGTGTTGCATTGCACACACTCAAGACATGTCGATGGGGTGCGTGACCGTGTTGTCATCATCCCGGGTGTCTCGATTTCCGTGTGTGTCCGTACATGGAAGTTGGGGTCGCCACATTTTGGTCTCTTTGAAGTAGCCTTTTCTTCTAAATTTGGGTATGGGACTAATGAGGCAGAACTTATGGCCCTCACATGTGGCTTTTTTCTTTGCAAGGATTTGGGTTTTCAGTTTTGTTGAAATTGAATGTATTTTAGAATTACTTATTAATTGGATTATTAATAAGAGATGCATGGTATGGTATTTGTTGGATTTATTGGAAGAGTTGTTAAAGGCACTTCAAGGTTTTACTTACACAGTTTCGCATCAGTTTAGAGAAGGGAATAAGGTGGCAGATTTTTTGACGAGGCAAGGGAAGGAAGGGATAAATTGTACATATGATGGCTTCGATTAGTTACCTTGCCGAGTGCGTGGTTTACTCTGTTTGGATTTTTTTGGTTTACCTAATATTCGGTTTTCATGATAATTCATAGTTATTTTATTTTGTTTCAAGAAATAGGCTTGTTTAACTTTATTTATTCTGGTTATTTAATTTATTGCTTTATTTGTTTAGATTATTGTATAGGTTGGTTATTTTTTTATTAAGTTGTTTTTTATGCATGGGATGGTTTTTTATTGAACATGTGTAAGTCCCCAAGTGTCTTACTTATTACCACCATATTCCTCGACCATAAGCAAGGGTAATCAATAAAATTGTGGTATTGTCCTCTTCTAAAAGAAAAAGGATTAGTTTAATAGAAATTAAGGTTTCTAGCCATGATTAAGTATTGGGATTAACTTGTTCACCTAAGATTAAGCGTTAACATGTCATTAAGGATTATAGAGATTATTTGCAATTAAAGAAAATTGAATATGCATGCATTCATAAGGATCAATAATTGAAATTACACTTTGACATCAACTAGAGTGCATGCCATGGGCTAAGTGTGTTTGGTCTAGTTCCACTTTGATTTTTAGAATTATAAAGGTATAGATGATTTTAGAATATGAAAAATATGAGGTTTATGAAATTTGGTTAAATTTGAAATTCGTGCTCAATTAATGAAAAATTAGGGCCCCAATGGCAATTTTTGAAAATTTAGGGGTATTTTTGTAAATACTCATGTTTGAAACCTTTTGATTATGAACATATTTCTTAAATAGTATAGATCCTAAGTTAGTATTAATTTTATTACAACCACTACAAGTTTTCCAAACTCAAGCAATTTGTAAGTTGGCATCTAACTTACACCTCAATAAGTTATTTATGATTTATTGATAAATATCACATTCATGTTATAATTATCATTTGGAGCATGAAACATCATGTTATATGATACATTAAGTACATGACTACTTGCGTACATGACATGTGACATTTTCTCCATTTTAGCATATTGCATATAAATGTCATTTTCACATGAAAGCTTGCTACATTTGTACATGTCATGAGCTACATTTTTCAAGCGTAACATGAAAATAATTTTTGTCACGACCGCAAAGGCTACTTTGGAAGTCGATAAATTCTTGTTCAATCACAAATTGGAAGGATATGAAACTTCAAAATCGGAAAATTTCTTTGGCTAAGGTTTTATGGCAGAATCACAATTTTGAAATGGCTACTTTGGAAGTCTATATGAGAAACAAATATGTGGCGCCCCTAGACCCCGCTTCGGATTGGACGGTGATTGAAATACCAGAACATATAACACAATGCTACATACCCCTCATACATGACAGATAATATGCTATGCATCTAAGTGCACTAACAGTATGCAATATCGTTGTAGCTGAAAATATATAAAGGTCGGAAATTCTAAGCAATGCAAACAACAATTGCAAAGTACATGGTACCAACTAAAAAAAAACATTAACACTTTCTCCATGACCATAATAATTTAGCATAAGACAAAATATCCCAAAATATCGAGTATTAAAGTTTTGTCTCCCAAAACACACGGGACCATCTCAAATATTGTTTCTCAAAAGATAAGACCTAAAAATCATAAGTTCTCTACTTTTTTTTCACCAAAACAACTAAGATCCTTTTTCCTCCATTGTGTTTTGGGTTTCACACGCTTCTCAAGAGTCTTATCTTAGTCCCGGTTGTTACGCCATCTGAACTCTGCAATAGATTCCAAAATATCAGTTATCTCCTGGTCGATGGCCTCAAGTAGCTCCAAGATGGAGGACTCAGGCCGGTTAATGGCCATCTTAGGCATAATCCTCTCCGGAGGAGCAGGTGCCATTCTTTTCCTCTTCGTCAAAGGCATCGTCCTCTATTCCTGTAACAACTTCTACTATTCCAATTTGGGGAATGGTAGTATAAACTATCACAATGAGATTTTGAGAAATCTCAGCAAGTAATCACACAATATACATTAATTAAAACAAGCGTACTAGAGGTACATCATGAAATACATGCATGAAACATGTACTTGACTTTAAACAGAAACTTGACATATGCATTTGACTATTTTCAGAAGACTTGTATAGAGACTTTGACATTTTCAGAAAACTTTTCTTAACTTTCATTTTTCATGTCGATTCTTAGTCAGAAAATTTTCTTATCAGAAAGAAACATATTACAAGATTTGCATCGAGTGATCCTTATCACATGAGCTCTTATTCTTATTCATAGGGTGGACACAACACGGCTCCCCTCCTTGCACCGCTTATTCCCATTAGTCATTAGACCATTAACGATCTGTAGGCCGGAATCGCAGACAGGACTCTACCACCATCCCCATAGTTCGAGATACACAGATAATCATAATAACTTGATCTTACGTTGTCGAATTACATGCTTTATGCACCCATTAGAGTTAGGTGCTTCCTCGCTCTGGGATTCTTTGAAAAGAATCTATTCCAGGCTCGTCGACTATTCTTTATCGACCTAGGGGTTACCACTCCATTCTTAAGCAATCTAGAGTGGACATAAGAGTTCCACTAGGACAATTGCCCGTTCTAGCACTTGGAATCGTAATAAAACATTTTGACTCCTTTATTTAAAAAGAATCACTTGCTTTGGAAAATATTTTTCCAAATGCATGAGACATAGAACTTAATACATACGTACTTATACTTGACATATGACATATGAAATGCCATGTATGAAATAACCAAGCATAACATGCTCAATTCATAGCATGATTACATGGAACACATGAAACATCCAAACTCATTCATGAAACCATGGGAACATGCTTAGGCTGAAACATTTAGGGGTAAAAATCATGAGATTCATCACTTAAACATGTTCCAATCTTCAAGCATATAACATAGGAATCAGAGCATAGCAAACCAAGCATGAAATTATGACATTTAGCTAAGATCTGAAACATACAATACATGTTATGGCTGAAACATCATGGTATGTAATCCATCAATCTTGAACATATGAAAACTGAAACATATACAAGTATTTCATGGCATTTTCATCACAAATTCCAAACATATATTTCCTTCCATAGATTCATACAAGATCATATTAGCATATTCAAACAAACAATCAAGAAATAGTAAACAAAATAAACATGAAAATGAAAAGATCTATGCAATCATATACAAGTGTTAACCAAAGTAGGTTGAGTGTATACTTATAAAAAAAATCCACATATAGCAATATTAGCAAGCTGTAAATTTGAATGTTCCTCATTAGAAAAATAACTAAAAACCTCACTTCGTGTTCTTGAGTGTATGTGTAGATTTCTAGGGCAATACTTGCCCATATCTATTCGGCTTATAGGGTTTTGGGGGTAAAAACTTCTTCATTTCACTCTTAAAGTAAAGCAAACCCTAAAATAACCAAAAATATGAGTAATGGCCGAAAAACATAATGGATAAACTCTTCTCTCTATTCGGCTTCAAAGGTTTCCTAAAACCTTAAACCTTTTTCAAGAAATCACAAGAAAAGTGTGTGTTCTATCTTTCACATGGTCCAAATGAGATTTGAATCTCATTTTCGAGTTGAGCAAGTGATGTGTGTGTAAAGCTTAGAAGAAAAAACCAAATCTTACCTTGACTAGACTTAGTGTGCCAAAATCTCCTATTGAGATAAGAAAATCTTCTTGTTTGGTTGAGGAGAAAGTATAAGAAAGTAAGAGATTCTTTAAGAAAATATGAGAGAGTTGTATGGAGAGGGTAAGAGCATGAAGATTTCAAATTTTGCAAAAGAAGAAGCCCTTGGGATTGTGGCCTTCCCCCCTTTTATAGACAACTATGCATTCCCTTATTGGTGGTTGAAATCCAATGCATGTAAGACAAGTGGCATTGTTTTTTTTCCTCCCTTCATTTTGGCTGAAACACCTCATGGAATTCCCTATGTGGATTGTATTGGGAAGGTGCACTTGTTTTGGGGTTGGCGTATAGGGTTCCTCTCCCTTGACCGAATTCCACTTCCTTTCCTCTTATGCCCCTCATTTCTTCAAACAATTGAGTGTTTCTTCTAAGGGTAACATGGTAAAATATCATATGACTCTTCATTTTCCCAAACAAATAACCTTTTGCATGGATGACAAGTGACAAAAGACATGTGCCATGACTTAGCCATCCACCTCCTTCTTTCTTTCCCAAGATGATGTTTCATCTTCCAATACTCCTTCCCTGGGTGACCTTTCATGTTCCATTGGTCCAAAATAACCTAAGTGACAAGTGGCAAATGAACATAGTGCTTGGAAGTGTGCTAGCCGAATTTCTAAGGGTATTCTTGTCCTTCCATCCAAATGTCTCTTCACATATTCTTCTAAACTCCATGCATGCTTGACACTTGGCATCATCTGACTCAGTTTCAAAATCCCATAAGCCTCTATTCTGTTTCCCATGCAAAACTCCTAAAAATAGCCCCATTTCACTTCCCTAAGCTTTCATTCCCAAGATATCTCCCTTGGAACTCAAATTGGGCAAGACAAAGGGTCTAAATATGTGGGAACTTGGGTCTAGCCGAAAACCCTTTGGTCTCCTCTAGGTTCCTTTTGTTCCTTGAATCATCTAGAAAGTTTCTTACACAATGACAAGTGCTAACTTTTCTAAGATAGGCGTGTAAGCCAACCCTTGGCATTTTCCTTCACTTCTCTCTCTTCCTTAACCCATTATCAGGTCTAGATTCATAATACATTACTTACATGGCACATGGCACTTGTGACTAAAAATCTGGGTCATTGGCCTTAAGCCATTGAGCCTAAGTTATTAAACAAGGCCAATTCTCACAAGGCTTTCTTGGGTTAGTCCTCTCTTGGGCTTAATTACCATTCAAGAATTCTAAACCTTTCTAAAAATAACTAAGGCTCCCAAAGAAGTCATAACTACTAAGCATAAAATCTATGGGCATGGCCGGAAATACCCTTATTTTTTTGGATTATGACTTGTGTGGCATTGCATCGCATCATGGCATTTGCTTCATTCATGCATGCTTGGCATCCATTTCATTTCATCCTATGACCCACATTTCTCTCTTCGTTTACAGGTACAGCATGGCCGGAAACGGTAGAGTTGCCCGATGGACATACATGACCCACAGTTGACTTTGGAGGCTTACAGCTAAGTAGTGGCGTAGACGACTAGACCACATGGTTGACACATTTTGGACTCAGTATGAAAATAATTTTTGTCATGACCCCAAAGACTAGGATGGGGAATTATCCTAGTGGAATTCCTCTATCCACTTTAGAGTGAGTAAAAATAGAGTGGTAACCCTTGGGTTGATGAAAAACAGTCAATGGGTTTTGAATGGGTTCTTTTAAAAGAATGCTGGACCGAAGTCAAATGTTATGACACCTAATGCTGGTGGGTGTGTATATTATGATGTTATGTTATGTTACAATTGCATTGAGAACTAGTCTGCAAACAACGTATTATTAACATGAGTTGTACTATTGCCTCCAGCAGGTTCTCACAGTGCACATGGGGAGCTGTGACGATACCATACGTTATGATGTTAATGTTATGATTAATTATGAACTGCTAAAAATGATAAAATGTTATGATGAAATTATGTTCTTGATGGTTGAAGAGAAAAATGTTCTCTGTTAACAAAATGCGTCTCAGTTTTTTTGAAAATGCTGAGGAATCTAGATGGGAGACAAATACGGATTTGTTTTCTTCATCGCGTGCATTTCATATTTATCATCCATCAAACATAATTTGTCCTTATGCATGTTGGTTGTCAAACTTACTGAAATTTCAAGTAAATCTCACCCCTTATGGACCTATTATTACTTCACTTAGAATGAGAGAAGTTGTGTCTAGACTTGACGAAGATGGACCAGATGAACTAGTGGATCCGATTGATTGAGGAGGAGCTGGACGTCGACAAAAGACTAGATCTCATTCTGATGTTTATAGCCCTAACTCTTTGTGTATTAGAATGCATGAAACAATTGATTTAGCTATGGAAACTTCTTATCTTAATTATTTGTACTAAGATTATGCTACCTTATGATACGAACTTATGATGGTTATGAATAATATTAGGATGTTTTAGTTTATTCTGGCAAAAATTTTTATTCACCCCTATTCTGCTGCGGTTATTGCATACTGTTAGATGAATTGCATATTAATGTCCTGAATGGGGGTGTTGATGTCCTGTTTCGCAGCCTGAGCAACTACACAGGGGCCCAATTTGTCCACCTGCTACTAGAGAGAAATGAGGGATTCGAGGTGGTGGGGGACACCTCCAATGCTAAAGTCAGTGTGAGTTCCTTAGGAGAATTAGGAATTTAAGTGTTAAAGCGTCTGAACCCCTCTCCTAGCTGAGGGAGGGGGTATATATACCTAGTTGGGGCAATCCTTGGGAAGGAGATGGTGGGTGTGCTGCTTCATACTTTGGTAGGGTGTCCCTGCTATCTTCCTTCTGCATAGCAAACTTGCCAAACTTGATCGCGGCTGCTACTGACACCCCAGGATACACGTTGTGGTCTCAGTCAGGTGCATCCATCCCTTTGGCCTGTCCAGATGTCGGAGCCCAAGGACAGGGACTGTCCCTGAATGTTGGCCAGCAGTGGTATCAGACAGCTCTGCCTTCCATCCTCTGGCCAGCATGCATCGCCGACTGCTTCCCCTCCTGGGCCCCCTAGGCCGACTTGGTCTAGCCCAGCCCTTGTCCTTTGGCCCTAGAACTGTTTGGGCCTTGCGAGCGGGGCCTACTACCCTTGGCCTAACCCTGGGGATTACTCCTCTCTTAGTATCCCGTGAATTCTGAGCACACACGTGTGGTGGGAATTCATAACATCATTGTCGTACCTTCCTCAGGCACACACATACGGCTATCCTCCCTGTCATTAATGCCCGAGGGCACCTCGACTTCCGTTGTTTTCCCAACTTCCTGACAATTAGATTTGGTGGAGGCTTTTCTCCATGTCTCGGGCCGTGCATTGGCCTGTGTGCGACACCCGCTCATCTTGGCTTCCCATGTCTGCACAGATCTGCACCAGTTTGGTTCCCCGAGGCCATCTATGCACATCATTTAATGCTTGTGTTGCCTTGATTTCCATGATCTCCACAACTTCCCGATGGTTGGATTTGGTGGGGCACGTCTCCCCACATCCTGGGCCATGCATTGGCCCTTGCTCCCCATGTGCCCAACGTGGCTTCCATGCAGCTCTATATAAGCCCTTCCCCCTCATTTTCGCCATTGTTGCCTCTCCCTTCTCATTTCCCCCATTGTTGTTGTTCCCTTATCCGAGTTCTTCTTTGCTGCAACCTTCTTTGTTCCTCAAACTTTCTATTCCCTACAGTCGTTCCAATGGCCCCGAAAGGTTCTTCAAGCTCCAAACCCCTGTACTTCGTTCAAAAGAGTTGGTAGTCGTTAGTCTCCCTCGACAACCTTTGGGGGTTCAGGGCGAAGTACAGCATTCCTACCTTGGCGATTCTAGAGGTCCCAAGGCATCGAGTGCCCGCCATGGATTCTAATAGGATGGTGGCCAATGTGGCTCTCTACCCCATCATGTTCGCGAATGAGCTTCGATGTGCCTTTTTGGTCGTATTTATCAATGACATCTTGATCTATTCTTGAGAAATGGAGGAGCATGCTTTTCACCTTCGTTTGGTTCCAGGGAAATTGAGAGATCATCAGCTGTCTGCGAAGCTCAGTAAGTGTGAGTTCTGGTTGGAAGAAATTAAATTTCTTGGACATGTCATTTCTCGAGATGGTGTAGCGATAGATCCCAATAAAGTAGAAGTTGTTTTAGCTTGGCCGCTTCCTTCGTTGGTGCATGAAATTTAGAGCTTTTTGGGACTTGCTGGGTGCTACCGAAGATTCATGGAAGGGTTTTCTCGATTGTCTAGACCTCTCACTACTCTGACTATGAAGAATGTTGAGTTTGTTTGGACCGAAAAGTGTGAGAAAAGCTTTCAGGAGTTGAAAAAGAGATTGACTACAGCACCTGTTCTGGCACTTCCTGAGCCGCACAAGCCGTTTGTAGCTTTTAGCAATGCTTCCAAGTTTGGTTTGGGATGTGTTCTTATGTAAGAGGGGCGAGTTGTGGCTTATGCGTCCCGCCAGTTAAAGGATCATGAAAGGAGCTACCCCACCCATGTCTTGGAGCTACCAGCTGTGGTTTTTGCTTTTAAACTTTGGTGGCATTATCTGTATGGAAAGGCTTGTGAAGTCTAAACTGATCATAAGAGGCTAAAGCATCTCTTCTTGAAGAAGAATCTCAATATGAGGCAGAGGAGGTGGTTAGAATTGATCAGTGCGAGATTAAATATCATGAAGGCGAATCAAGTTGCAGATGCGCTGAGTCAGAAGTCTCATTTGGCGGATGAAGCTGAGTCATCGAGTTTAGACTCTCTCCTTTGTGGGATGAGAAGACTTCTTGTTGAGCACTCATAGCAAAAGGAGGTGTTAGCTTCGATGCATGATGTCCGAATTATTACTTTTGAGGAATTGAAGATTCTCCAGAGAAGGGACTCGAAGTTGTTGGGTATCCAAAAAAGAGTCAAAAAGTCAAGAGGACCCACACATTTTAGTTTAGATAGAGATGGTGTTCTCCAGTTCTGGAATCGTAGGGTAATTCCCCCAACTTCAGACTTTAAGGAGCGAATCCTGACTGGAGCGTATGCAGCCCCTTATTCAGTTCACCTTAGAAGCACAATGATGTATTGGGACTTAAAGAGAAGTTTTTGGCTGGAAGGGATGAAGAAGGACATCGTGTTGTTTGTCGCGAGATGTACCACTTGTCGACAAGTTAAAGCCGAGCATCAGAGGCCTGCTGGTAATCTCCAACCCCTCCCTATTCCCGAGTGGAAGTGGGATGACAATGCTATAGACTTTGCAGTGGGTTTGCCGAGGACTCCTAGTGGGAAGAATTTGATCTGGGTGATAATTGATCGGTTGACAAAGAGTGTCCATTTCTTACCTGTCTCTAATACTGATACTTTGGGGAAGTTGACCCGGTTGTTTGTCAAAGAAATAGTACGTCTTCATGGGATACCCAAGAGTATAATGTCAGATCGAAACCCATGGTTCACGTCCCATTTTTGGAAGAGTTTGCAGATAGCCATGGGCACCAAGTTAAAATTTAGTAGTGCGTATCATCCTCAGACTGACAACCAACTAGAACGCACCATTCAAACTCTCGAGGATATGTTGCGAGCATATATCTTGGAACTCAAGTGAAGTTGGGAAAATCACCTGTCGCTTATAGAACTTGTATACCATAACAACTTTCAAGCATCTATTCGGATGGCCCCTTATGAGGCTCTTTATGTGAGGAAGTGCAGATCGCCTTTGTTTTGGGATGAAGTTGGTGAAGGGAAGCTACTCAGGCCAGAAGTTATTCAAGAGATGAGGGATCAAGTTCGAGTTATAAGAGACAAGATGGCGGTAGCGCAAAGTCATTAGAAAAGTTATGCGGGCACAAGAAGAACATATATGTCATTCGAGGTAGGCGATTGGGTGTACCTCAAAGTCTCCCCCATGAAAGGCATCAAACGTTTTGGTAAGAAGGGGAAACTTAGCACATGGTATGTCGGCCCTTTTCATATTTTGGATAAGGTCGCTTACAGAATTGCTTTGTCGGACTGTTTTGGAGAGATTCATGATGTTTTCCATGTGTCATCACTGAAGAAGAGCTTCGAACAACAAGAGCCTCATTTTGTTGACCCAGAAAGCATTCAACTTCAACCTGACCTCACTTATCAAGTTGAGCTGACTCGGATCATGGACTGGAAGGAGCAGTAGTTGAGATCCAAGACAATTCCTTTGGTAAAGGTGTCATGGGGTGATCTGTTTGCTCAGGACTTCTCTTGGGAGAGAGAGGCAGACGTGAGAGAGTCAAACTGAATAATACTATTTCTAAGCGGAAAGTTTACCCTTATTTGTTTGGGTACTATTAAGCGTATGTTTCTTCCTCAAGCTTGTTTTGAGCTTTATGATGTATCTTGTTTTCAAATCAATGGCTGAGCTTGCCAAATTCGAGGATGGAATTTCTTTTAAGGGGGGAGTATGTGAGATCCCTAATTCCTTGTGTTTTTAATTATTCACTTGTTATTATTATTGGCTCTTTTATTTCAATTTATTATTATTTTGGTTTTAATTATTTTCTTTGTTTGGCTTAGGTTGCTATGTATTTTCTAATGTGTCTTTTAATTTTATTTTCATGTCTTTTTCGGATGGGCCTTAGATTGGTGGGTTGTGTGGTTGAGTGTATTTTATTTTCAGTTTGGGCCAAGTGTGTGCGCATTAGGGCCCAGCCTGTGTGAAGTGAAGAGGGCCCAGACCCTTGCTGGAATGATGCCATTTTGTTCAGCCCTTAGGGCTTCATCTCATTCTTCCTCTGCGTTGCACGCCCACTTCTTCTTCTCCCTTTCTCTTTTCTTTTCTTCTACCATCTTCCATGCCATGATCTCCCCTATAGACCAGTCCGTGACGCCACCCATTTTCTCCATCAAAACATTCGCAGAGCTTCTTCTTCCTCTTCATCGCCACCACATTTCCTTCTCCTTACTTCAAGCCTCCATGGCTTTCCCAGTGTACCTTGGCATCTCCAATTTTGCTTCATGTTGTCTCCTCATCGCCGCGCCATGCATCTAACATAGTGACCCCTCTTCACTTTGGCCTGCACCACCGTTCCTTTTTCCCCTGCTCGTGAGCCAAGCGTTATTGTCTCCTACTTTCTCCCCTGCAACCGAGCCTTTCTCTCTTCCATGGCAGCTTGCCACTGCACGTGGCTGCTTCGGAGTGTCACACAGTGGACTCATGGAGATCCCACACCGCCCAAGCCCACTAGTTGCAGCTGGTGCTACGATGACCGAGCCCTTCAACTCGGGTTATAATTAGTCCGAGCTTCTTCCCTCCAAAATCACACCAAAAATCACATCCCCTCCTCTCAGTCACGATTTCAGTGTGTTCCTCACCCTTAAATCCCCTTCCTATGGCTTTAGAGAAGTTTCCTCCCAATCACCACCGTGTTCTGCTATGCTCAGCCATAGCAAACCCCCCCTCCACCCACTTACACTTAGGTTTGAATTGTGCCTATACTTTTGGTGACACCTCCAAACGTGCACTCTTGACGTTACACAGGAGTCGTTGACCTCACATGCGATCTTCTAGAAATTTGCTCGATCGCGTTGTAAGTAATCTTCCAATCAGATCCTTGAGTTTAGAATAATATTTTTACCGCTAACATTTTTCTACAGTCTAGTTGTGTTGACCTAGGCCTTGGGCCAAGTGGAGTGTTGTGAATTAAATTGTAGTTGGGATGGAATTGAGCCTTGGGCTGGAAATGGAGGTTGGGATAATGTAACACCCAGCCTAAAAAATGCCCTTAGGCCTTGACCTTAGTAGCCTTAATCCAAGTTAATTAGGAGTTGAGCTATTTGAGAATAAGAACGTTTTGGATATTTGATTGGGAAAAAAAAGACATATAGTTTGGGTTTAGTAGAATTATTAGAAGATTTTAGTGTAATATTGATTTTTGAGGAAAATAAAATTCTTGAAGGTTGATTGGAGAATTTTTAGTGATTTATTAATTTTGAGGATAAGAAGCCAAGAGGCCCATAAGGGGATGACACATGGCACATTGGATGGTTGTCATAATAATAGGCTAAGCAATTTGGGTAAAATTCTTGATGAACTTAGGAAGGCCCAAGAGATTTTATTAAGGGCCCAAACCTTTTGGGTATAAAGGCTTAGAGAGACACTAAGGCATTAGGCCCAACTTGATAGACACTAGGGCTAACTTGATGGACATGAGACTTTAAGCCTCTAATGCACTACGGATGCGATGGGCAAAGGTTAAGATGTTAAAAAGACCATATGTCCAACATGGGAGATATAAAGTTTTAAGCCTTTCTTGGAGGACTCTAGAAAATAGGCTCAATGAAAAGGACATAAGGCTATTGGGCCTAACTTAGTAAGAGTGGAGGTATTAGGCTCTTAATTATGAGTTAATTACTTACTTTAAGGTTGATAGTGGGATTAGCATTAGTCATGGTACTTAGTATTAATGAGCTAAGGATTAGAGAGGTAAGCCTATTAGTAATTTTGGTGAGGCTATTTAGGACTTTAGAGCATTCATGGTCCAAGCCCAAGAAAACTTTGAATCAAGCCATAAGGAATTCAAGACTAGTTATGGCCAAACTATAAGGAAGGCATAAGGTCTTTGGGCCAAACTTAGTATTGAATGGACCCATGGCCCAATTAGGCCAAGTCAAATCTTTTCAAGCCCAATTTAGTGGATCTTGAGGTTTCCTTTTTAACCCTACAAATCTATAAAATGAGGCCCTCTCATTCAAGTCCAAGAGCCCTTAAACCATGAGCCCATACATTTGGCCCTTTTTAAGCCCACATGACCCAAAACCATGATTGGATTCATTTCACCATTCAAGACCAAAGGCCCAATACACCATACCATTGGTTTCCTTAAGCCCAAATCACACTCAAAGTACCCAAATCAAATTTTGAAAATTGGCGAAGGCCATTAACCTTCATGCTTGAGTTTAGTGCACTTTAAGCCATGCTTTGGAGCTTAATTGTGCTTAATCTTTTCTTTAACTTTTTAATTCAAATTTTCTTGAATTAATACTCCCTTAAACCTTAATTAAGACCCTATTAATGACCTAGCTAAACCAACCCACATGTCATTATGAAAAATTTCATAACAAGCCCAAACCATGCTTCAATCGGTTTTGTGCATTGCCCTTTGTAATGCTTAGACTGTTTTGCCCTTGGGCCCAACATTTTTATGGTTTGTCCTCAATGAAAATATGGTCCTTAAACACCTCATGAGACCTTCCCAAAGTCAGTTTGAGCCTTGGACAAAATTACTTGCACAAACCAATTCCTTGAATCAAATCGGGTGCACCCTGGTTTAGTTTGTGTTGTAACCGATTGAGTCAAGTTTGAACCAGCCTCCTGCCATGGTTTGTACCACCACCTCACACCACCTCCTTCTCCACCCAATCACCAAGAAGTATCATGACCATCATGAAGGATTTTGACTCATTTTTGTTGCCCAAAAGCATCCAAAACCGAATTGATTTTCTGCCATCACAAAACTAGCTCCATCTACCTGTTTTCAATGGTTGTTTGATGGTTTTTCTGTCTCCCAAATGATGCCCCACGACCAAACCTGCCTTCTAGGATCAACGTAGTAAGTGTAGAGAGGAAATCATGGTGGTTTTAGGCCACTGTTCCCCTTGCACAAGCTGACCTAAGCTCATGCAAGCAAATTTGAAAAATTTTCAGATTTGAGCACCTCCCACTTCACCCAATCACCAAGCACCCAAGCCAACGCCCCTTACCCCTTGGCCTCCTATAAATACTTCCCTCCCCTTCTCATTTCACTCACACCCCAGCTCCAAGCATCCTCTTGAGCCTTGAGAGCATTTCCCCCTCTTAGAGATCAAAAGAGTGCAAACCGAGTGAGTTTTGGTGAGTTCTTGAGTTTTCTTATCTAAAGCAGTCTAGAGTGCTTGGAAGGCTACGAAATTTGTAAGTTTTCTTCCTTTTGATCTTAGCTAGCATTTCAAGTTTTTTTTCCAAGTGTTGGTAAGAAAATTTGGTTGATTTTTTATAAGGTTATGATGCTTAATGCAAAACTGGGTCAATTAAAGTAAAGTTTGAATGATTGAATGTTTTAAATAGAAATTTAGCTATGGCATGTACTAAGCATGATTTTATATGATCTACCATTATCCTAACATGATTATGGAAGGTTAAATTTGTGGTTAGAAGCATGCCATGATAGGTTTTAAATCTATCTTGTTTTGATCTTCAAGCATGGATCGGTTTTAAGCATATTGATGATTAAGGATTTCTTATCTTTGATTAAGTGTTGGGATGAACTTTATTACTCAATTATTAGGCTTAATAATTTCCCTAAGGATGTTAGTGATCATTAGTGATTAAATAAAATCTCATATGCATGCATTCATAGGGATCAATAGTTGAAAATACACATAGGCATCAATTAGGATGCATGACATGGGTTGGGACTAATTAGACAAGTTCCACTTTGAATTTTGAAAATGTAAGAGCATAGATGATTTTAGAATGTCAAAAATATGAGTTTCATGAAATTTGGTTAAATTTAGAGTTCGTTTGCAATTAACGAAAATTTAGGGCTTAAATGTCAATTTTTGAATGTCTAGGAGTCTTCTTGTAAATACCCAATTTTTGAAGCTTTTGATTTTGAACATATCCATAAGAGTATTAACCCTAACTTAGTATACACATGATTTACGTAGCTACGATGCTAATTTCAAATTTCTCCAGAAGTTTGTAACTCCTGGGTTGACGAAGAACAGTTAACAGGCTTCGAATGGGTTCTTTTTAAAGAACGCCGGAGCGAAGTCAACATGTTATGACACCTAACGATGGTGGGTGTACACGTTATGAGTTTCATGATGTCATGTTATATTTACCAATGCATTGAGAACGAGTCTATAGACAATGTAGTTTCAACGTGAGTTGTACTACCGTCACCAGCAAGTACTCACAGTGCATATGGGAAACTGTGACGTTACCACACGTTATGTTATTAATTAAAATAATGATGTAAATCTATGATGATGAAAGTTTATGATGAAATTTTTATGAAGAAGTTATGTTTTCTAAAAAAAAATGATGACGAAATTACTTACTGAGTAGAAATCCGTGTCTCCCTATTTTTAAAAGATGTTGAGGAATCTGGTTGGGAGACATGTATACTAATTTTCTATATCTCATGCATTGCATATTTATCATTTTTCTTGATTGATTTATCTTTGTGCCAGTTAGTTGTTTAACTTACTGAGATTTCGAGTAAATTTCACCTTTTTATGGGACCACTATCATTTCACTCAGAATGATAGAAGTTGTGTCAGGAATCGGCCAGAAAGAGATGGATGGAGCACTGGATCCGCATGCTTGAGAAGGAGCCAAATTTTGTGAAGAAGCTAGATCTAATGCTGATGTTTATAGCCCAAGTCCTTCATGCTTTAGACGCATGAAGAGAATAATATGACTTTGTATACAAGTCTATGCTACATTGGTATTTTGAAGACGATAATTTTCTAATAAAGTTGGGATGTTTTTAGTTATTCTGGCATATCTTACATTTTAACCTTTTATTTCCGCTGCGATTATTGCATACTCTTAGTTGCATACTAGGATGCATTGCATATTAACTGTCATGAACGGGGGTATGTAACCTTGTGTTGCATGTCCCGACGCTCTAAGTCTCTGTTTCATCCCAAGCATGGATTGGGGGCGTCACAGATTACACGTGTAGTTGGTTTGTGAAACTATGAACTTGTGATACGTATGTTGCTGTGTTGTTTGATGAGTGACCCGCCATGTCATCCAATATACTGTTTATCACGCACTTGAGCATTTTATGTTATTGATAATCTGAACTATTTATATTACTATGTTGTGTTATGCCATGTTGAATGAACTGGATTTTCGATCTACGTGTGTTGGTTATAACATATGGGTGCGTACGTATCATGACCCCTTGTCGAGATGGGACATTATCTTGGTGGAGCTCCTCTAGCCACTTAAGAGCATAATAAACTAATGTGACGTCCCTTTGGTTGTTTCAGGGCTACAATGGGATCGGACAAGATGGTAACACCATCGTATCGACTCCGTGGCCCCTAGCTAGTGGGAGGCTAGAGGATGCTTGATCATGGTACGAGCCGGGCGCGGAGCTGGGCATCACTTATTATGTAGTCATACGCATGGTCATTACCTGGTATGTGGCAAAGGAAGCCAGGATGTACGGATGGTCCCTAGAGGAGACCATGGTGTGCACTAAATTAAATGGGATTTTTTGCTTGTGTGGGAAAATGTGTCGTTTTGGAAAAAAAAAAAGGTGGATTTGTTTTCTGTATATTTTATTTTATGGTTGTGTGGTTGTATTAATATGTTTTAATCTCTTGAATGTATATTTTTGTTATTTACTTGCTGAGATTTCATAATCTCACTGTGGTGTTTCCATCTCTTGGTTTCGTCTTATGGAACCGTAGACTCTGACACAGAGGATGAGTATGAGCCTGAGGAACCAGCTCATGCTGTATTTTTCTTATTTATTTTTAAAATTGTTTGTTAGATCACTGTATAATCCTCTTAAGAGGACATTTGTTATTGTACTGTTTTTAAATTTTCTGGTACTTAGTATGTATGCCTCTTTCATTTCTCCACTACGATTGTTATAATTGTACACCTATTGCATGTTATACACACTCTGAGCACTTGTTGTCCGAGTGCATGTTCCATGTGGAGATTATCTCGGTGTCACGACTTCCACCAAATCACACATGGGATTCAAGAGCGCCACAGGTGGTATCAGAGCAGTTCGGCTCTGGGTAAAACCACACCATACCTAGGTGTAGTACCAGAAATTTTCTTGTATTTTAATTTGTTTGCTAAAGTAGAATATCGGGGTTAAAGGTTGTGTTTTGACATAAAGATAGTCCTGAGGATGAATTACCACGAGGTGATGGAAATTACGCCGTGGCTAGGGCGTTAAATCGAATGACGGAGTTCCAACAACAGAATTTCCGGCCACAACAAAGGGAGGAACAAGTCGGGTGTCCTTATGAGTGCTTCTTAGCTTGTAGGATGCCAACTTTTTTAGGAAAAGAGGTCTCACTACGTGGTGGGAGGTGGATTAGTCACATAGAAAGGACATTCAAAATCTACAAATGCACTGAGACCAAGAAGGTGCTTTACGCAAGTTATCTATTGCAAAGCGAGGTAGCTGATTGGTGGGGAACCAAGTAAGAGCTCCTGGAGATAGAGCTAGGATCAATTGCTGCTATGTCATGGCAGCGCTTTGAGAAATAATTTCACGATCACTTCTTTCCAAATTCTGTGAGGCGTCAGAAGGCGCAAGAATTTAACAACTTGGTGCAAGGGGACATATCTGTGGAGCAATATGCCCGAAGATTTATTGAGCTTGGAAGGTTTGCGACTCACCTTATAGCCAATGAAGAGATGCGAACCAAGCGCTTCCAGGAGTGTCTAGGGTGGGAGATCCGTCGGTAGGTTGTTTGTTTCCAGATTCAGACCTTCCAGCAACTTGTTGAGGTGGCTACAATTGCAAAACGGGAGTTTTCTGTTCCGTTGGCTCTCCGATGGGTCACAAGATGAGAAGCTTTGGAGATGGGAGCAGTTCCGGTGCACCACAGAAGTTTGTTTCGAGGATTGGGACCTGAGTGCAGGCATCCACTAGTGTACGTATGGGAGGCCGAGCTCCAGTCTGTAGTAGATGCAATCAGTCTCATGAAGGCGAGTGCCATCAGGGTTCCCATTGAGAATAAGAGATAAGGATGTACACAAGACTGCTTTTAGGTCAAGGTATGGGCATTACAAGTTTACAGTGAGGCCTTTTGGACATGATGAATAGAGTGTTTCGATCCTATCTGGATTGATTTATGGTGGTATTCATCGATGGCATCTTGATCTATTCTCGAGATCTCATCAAAATCATCTTTCAATGTCTGCGAAATTTGAGACATCAAGTGTTAAAATTATTTTCAAAGAGCGTAGAAACCCAAAACCTCATTCTAAAGTCTATAGAACCTCAAACCCAGCTTTCAATCATGCTTATGTATACCTTTAAAATCTAAATCTTAAATCTGATCAAAAATCATTTTCTACAGTCTACAGAATAAGCCAACCAGATCTAAGCCACAGATGTCATGAGAATCATTTTTAAAATATGCAGAATTTCTGAACCTCATATTTTCAAAAATTCAATCCATAAAATTTGCAGAACCTTAAACCTGTCTCTGATACCAACTGTAATGCCTCGATCCTGATTGGGTCGAAGAGTTAGCTCTTATTACCTATAATCATCTCCTAACAACACAATATATACATTCTAAATTCTCTATAAACCACAAAAAATAATATTACAAACCAATAACTTTATTATAATTACTCTAAGACACCATGCAGTCTTAAAATAACCATCAACTTTCAGAATTTCCATCAACAAAACCAAATAAAACAACTACATAAAACTCTACCAAAATCAAGGTACCCAAAGTAGTCTCTCTGTACTTAATCCACTATGCTCACATAGCCTTACACATACTTCCTATTGTTGATCCCTCACTGAATCATCCAAATGATCTGAGAAATATTGAGGAGATAAGGGGTGAGTTATCAACAACTCAATAAGTAGATACATATACTAGTATGTAAACATGAGCCTTTTCACATAGTTCAAAATGTAGAACAAAACATTTCATTTTCAGAATGCATATCCCAAAAACATGTTATCAAAAAATGATAGCGACATTTCAAACTATTTATATTAAAAGCAACATCTGTTCATATTCAAAAACCAACTGCTCATATTCAAAGACCCTTTGGCATAACATGACTGAACATGTTGATCTTATCATATCATATCACCATATCATATCATATACCATGTTTAACCCCAATGGTAGAGTTGTGCTTACCCCAGTAGCTAAACCAGGCAGTATTAGAATGCGAAACTTTTCTTTATTCATTCTCGAAGCCCCGAGTGTGCACACAGGAAATAACACGTAGAAAAACCACTTTGTTTCCAAAGTGAGTGCACTCATATTAGAGATGTTGGTACTAACCATATAACAGAATCAGAATCATTATATCAGAACCAGAATCAGAATCAGAAAGTCATGCCAAAAGTTTTCCAGATGTATATCATATCGAATAGAGTATTGAACATATTCATATCATTTTCACATATTCTGAATAAATTCAAAACATCTTCATATAACATGTACAAAATTTTTATATTTCATATTCGATCTTTTGTACATTTTAGAAACAACATGTCAAAATGTTGCCCATGTCAGAAAGCATTTTTTTTCTTTCATATAGACTTCATGAGTAATGTAGAACACATAATTGAGGTTGTTTTCACATTTTCTTTTCAAAACATATTATGCACATTTTCATAAACTAACTTCAGTTCATTTTCTTTTTATGCAAAATCTACTATAGGAACCTTGCTTACCTAAACTTTTTAACTTCTCTAAATTTTCTCACCACAGTACCTAGCAGATATCAATCATCACCTATAAATAGGCATGTAACTTGCATCAATTTCTAACCATGCATGACTCTTTAATTAACCACATACTTTACAATTAAGAACCTAAAATGCCTAAATAACCCATAACTAGTATGCCCTAGTTAAAAATTAAGCCAAACTTAAAATATGTTGAACATGAAATGAGTCATGCACAGTTGGAAATTAAGCCAAAATGGCTGCTTCCATAACCTAAACACCAAGGGTAATAATGTAAATGAGCATTCCATGTAAATCTGCTTACAGAATAATAAACAGCAGCCTCACTTGTGGAAGAAAAAGGTCGTGCGACAGAGAGGAGTTCCATCCTCACCGAGAGAGCAGGGGACACGTGACGGAGCAGGGGGCTAGGCCGGCCTGAGATGAAATCAGGGCGGCCTCCTCTGTGGCACGTGGTGGAGTTCATAGAGAGAGAGAGAGAGAGAGAGAGAGAGGTTCACGTAGAAAGAGAGAGAGTTTACTTCGAGAAAGAGGAAGGGGCTTGTGCCACCATGGTGCAAGACAGTGGTCGCATAGGGTGGAGCTTTTGGTTTGGCATGAGCTGGGCGGTTTGAAGAGGCTAAAAATGGGAGGGAGGCCCACGGTGGTCTTCGTTTGTTTATGGCTTCATGGTTGTACTCAGTGTAATTGCTTGGTGGTCATCGGTGGCATGCGTTGGGTGGCCTTCTAGGTGGTCGTCTGGTTTTGTGTCTCCTGTAGGTGGCGCTCGGTGCACTCGGTGGCTAGCAACTTCGTGCAGTTGTGAAACCGTTAAGTGTGGGATCTTGCTTCCTTGGCCATGCTCGATTTTGAGTTTTAAAAACAGAATGTTTTGGTTTGGTCTATAGAGGATGGTGCAGGCTTGTAGTTTGCCGCGAGGGACCGAGGTTGGCTTACTCATCTGTGGGTTGGCAACAGTGATGGTGGCCCTTGGTGGAGTTGTTGGGGCTTGGGGTGTGTAGCAGTTTGGGGTGGCCGGCTAGACGTGCATGGAGGCTAGTGTTTTATGCTAAAGCGGCTGAGGGAGGTAGGTTGATGATGGTGGTTACTGTGGTTAGTGCTAGGCTTGGGGTTTATAGTTGAATGTGTGAGTGGCGGGAGAAGTGCAGTGGATAATAATGCTGAGACATTGCTTGCGGCTAGAGTTGTTGCTGAACTTCACCATTTAGGACAGTGAGGTTGTGGTGGCTGCTTGTTTTCGGCTGGCTAGAATGGGGCTTGTCGTGTGGGGAGGGTTGATGCTTGGAGGAAGAAACTTAGGGTGTGTAGGAGAAACTGAGATGGTTGGTTGTAGACAAAGGGAACGAGAGAGAGAGAAAACCGTTGAGAGAAATGAGGCGCACAGAGTGAAGGAAAATAGGGGAACGTGCGAAACTGACTGAGGGGAAGGGGGATGAGAGGCATCGGCGCAGGGAAAGTTTGAGTGGGGGGTGACTGAACTCTAATGGCTAAATGATGCATTTAGCACCTTTTCCCCCACCCCTCCTTGTGCCTAAAAGCTTAAACAAGAGTTGGCTTCAACGGGTTTGGCCTCGTGGGCTGGGTGCTACAATTGGTTTCTTATTATCTGTTAAGAGCGTTTGGTGGCACCTTATCCTTGGGACCATAATGTAATTGCTTCATTTGCAAGTTTATTTTTGTGTTCTATTTCCAAAGCAATTTCTTTGTTCTCTACTAGGTAACGGGGTCTATATTTTTGTATCTTGTATGAGTCATGTTAGTTTATAGAGCTGGTTCGGTTTTGAGCTTACTAGCGGATGGAATCGAACTAGTCGGTTTTGTAATAGTGAAAACCAAAACCGATTGATTTGTCAAGAAAATCGAGTTGATTCATTTTTTTTTTTTGTTCTGTTCGATTTATAGAGTATTTAGTTTGGAGCTCTATAGATATTGGGCTGGTTGTTTTGTGATCTCAATTTGTACTTCTTTTTAGCCCAAATACCATATATGCAATGATGATATTTAACTTTGTTAGTTATATATACTAAAATATTATATATGCAAAAACAAGTTGATAACTTAATATTAATGTTCATATATAAGAGTAAGTTAATATCAATCACTAAGAGAAATTAGATTTTTAGGGACGAAATTTAAGTTTTATCCCTAATAGTAGCTATATGAGATGAACAGTGTATGTGTGATTTTTGAACGCATACTATTGTGTTCGAACAAGTCCATCATCATCCGAATGGACAATAAACCATTCGAACAAAGTTCGTTAGTGTAACACCCCGTATTTTAGTGTATTTTTAATAAAGGATTAATTTAATTTATTTAGTGATTAGTTCTCTTGTTTTAAATTATGAGAGTTTTTAAATATTATTTTATAATATTTTAAGTTGTGAAAATTAATTCTTATGTGTTTTTTCAGTGTTATTTATTGTTTTGTATTTAAAGTGATCTTTAATTTAACAATACTTCTACATACAACCGCAGGCGCCGGTTACGCGCGGAACCAGCTCACTGCCACGTCAGTCGGCGTTTAAAAAAAAAAAAAAAAGGAAAAACGAATGAAATAGAAGGTAGTGCGGGAAAGTGAAACAAAAAGAAGCCGAAGGAGGAAAATTTCAAAAACTTTCAGATGAAAAGAAGCTAGAGATCGCGTCTGGGAAGAGAAGCTCTGCTCGATCTCAGGTCTGGAAGAAGGGGAGCTCTTCGCCGCCATCTTCGTCTTCGAGTCTAGAAGAGAAAAACTCATTTCGATCTCGGGTCTGGGAAGATAAACTCAACTCAATCTCAGGTATGGAAGAAAGAAAGATCACCGCCGCCGTCGTCTTCATGTCTGGAAGAGAAAAACCTACTCAATCTCAGGTCTAGTTTCTTTAATCTATTGTTTTTCTGCGAAGCATAAGAATACCACTGAGACCGATCTGTTTTTGTTGGTTTTACCATCCAAACTCACCCTTATCTTCTCTTGTTGATTTTTGTTGGTTTTGTTTGCATAGTGCAAACCTCAAGCCCTCTAATATTCTCCTTTCTTCAAAGAAGAGATCGAAGGTAGAGGGGCATTTTATTTTGGATTTCATTTAATTTCCCACTTAACTTATGGTATTACAAGTCGTTCTAATGGATAATTATGTGATGACGATGTTGTTCAGTTATGCGATTTTGGATTAGCTACGTGGACTTCTCTCATTTAGAAAAATCAGCATATATTCTTTTTATTTTTTTTGGGTATTTTTGGTTTTAGGACTTTGAAAAGGACTGTCTAGTTTGAAGCATGATGGTAATTTAGATTTTAATTTATTGTGTGAAGATTTCATTAAGATGGGTATATGAGCAAGGGGTTAGTGTTGTTGTGAAAAGCTTCAACAAAGAGAACTCTAGTTGAACCTTGTAGAGCCTGTATATGTGCAAATGTATGATGCCTTTTTCATTGAGGAAGTAATTTCAAATGATAAACAAAATATCATTTTTTTACTCTGTTCTTTTTGAAGGAAGTTGTTTCAAATGAACTACATTATGCCTTTTTTTCATTCCTTGTTCTCTTCACTCGGCATTGACCTAATAATAGGTTAAGATGTGTTCTCTCACCTATGAGTTTAAGAAGATGTGTTTGGCAATATCTCCTTGTCCATTTAAGGGAATTTTGTTTGACAACCTGTGTTGTTGGACAGGGAAATTTCTGAAATGGGACTCAAAAGCAACCCTTGTTTATACTTTGTCGTGTGGTATTCTTTTTGTTTCCTAAGAAAAGGAGAGATGAAAATTCAGAGGTAGAGAAGTTTACTTATATCTTGCCCAGATAAAGAAAGCAAATTTCAGGCCTATCTTCGAGTCTATATCAACAGTGGAGGGACTACTTTGAAAATTTTAATTATCAAACTAACTTACTAAAACGCAAATTCATCAATTTTTTCTTTTTAATCTTGAAAAAATAAAATTTATTTTCCTTGTTTGTGCTTTGGACTTTGGTGCAACATTCTTGTTGTGTCAGAGGGTACCTATAAAGAAAGGTTTAGTTGATGTGGATGAGTATGTGAGCAAAGAAAAGGGGTTGGGGGTTGGCAGGGGTGATGGAGGGAGGAGTCCTGGTATTGATGACGATATTCCTTTGCATTTGTAATTGTTGTGAAGGAAGATGATCATTGGCAAGTGTACTGACTTTCAAAAGCAATGGTTGTGGGCATGTTCATCTTTCCCATTGCAAATGTTACAGTCATGACTCATACCAGGAACTTTAGAGCAATCCTTAATTTTGTAGAATTAAGGAGCAAGTGGAAGGTGATCACTTAGATTTAGTCGCTTAAGATGAGCTGATTGTGGGTTTTTTGGTGATAAAAGCCTTCGTTAAACACTTTTTTGTGGAGGAAGTCCAAACTTACGGTAATGGGTGGAATCTTACCCATTTGTTACATTTTATTTGGGAAAGAATATTTGGTTGAGGCTGATTTTTCTTTCTTTAGGTGCAATATCAAGGTATCAAACTTTATATAGGCAGAAAGAAATGAAGTAACACCAAGGCTTGCACGACAGACACTCTATGACTACAAAAAGACCGTATTAGGTTTCATTATACTTTCATAAAGGAGCATAAGGTAGTTGAAGACAAAGGCCTTGCTATCTTTAATAAATGGATCCAGTTCCTAGTTTTCTTTGATATCTTTAATAAAATAAAACACATCCAATTTCCTTTCAAATGTATTTAACATTCACTTGCTGGTAACTCTCAGGAGTCATCTTGAAAATGGCACGCATGAAAAAGGATTGTTCTTTACGAGGGCTGAAGGCTACTACAGAGTCTGTTAGCAAGGCTCCTTCAAAGACTTTAATTATACCTGCCAAGGAGCTTGTACAAGTTTCTGCAAAGGTTCTACTGCATTCTTGTATAACTGTATTTGAAACTCTGTAATCTCAAATGTTGTTTCTGCTTGTGATTCTACTGGTTGATTATGCAGTTGTAATGTTAAATTTCGGAATAGTTTGTTATAAATTATAGCAAGGAGATGATCAAGATTGTTGCAAGAGTGGGGAAATTTTTGTCGTGTTAGATGAAGTGGCTAAACTTATATTTATCTTTCTAATTGGTTGAATTTCGATGTTTATAGGGGGTGTCTGTAACCAGGGAGGAGTTATCGCACGAAGTCCAAGTCGAAAAACTGCAGGAGATTATGCTGGACTCCTCTATATCACAATCTTGACATTTGGAGTCGGATAGAGAACTTGAATCCTGGGTCCCTGATAAAGATTGCCCTCAACACCCTGAACTGGAAAATATATTTGATGGCCATTGGAATAGGTTGTTATGTTAAATATTTCTTTCTCCAAATATCTTGGTAATTGTTCCACAGTTCTAATAACTTCTCTACCTTAGTAGGATCAAATGTTAAAACATTTTGTTTTTATTAGCAATAATTGTTTTATTCCTTTTTTATTTGTGGCACCAAACCTGTTACATTTTTTATTCTCCATTTATGACGACCCCGTTTAGATTGATTAAAAGGTGTTTTACGTGTATGATTAAAAGGTGTTCTGCGTGTGAATTTTTCATTCAAATATGTGGCTATTAGATTCATAACCCAAGTGATAATCTGGAAGTAAAATAAACCAAATGAGTAGTCACAATGAAAAATAAAAGCAGTACGTACAACACCCTTCACAAGTAAAATAAATCTCATGACAAATTGCCCATCTGAAAATCTGGGAATTCAAACACCTAGCAGTATGTGTTCTAACATTTCCACCAACATTTCCAGTTCATAAAAGCAGTACAACAATTTTCAGTACAAAACATAAAATAAACCAGTAACTCCTAGTAGTAGCAATAGCGGCATTTCAATATCAACATTGACGCGGCCACTTGAAACAAAACCAAATAATTTCAGCAACTTCAGACATACAAGATTTTCCTCAAGTTTCACAAATAATTTACAAGGCAAAGATAACAAAATCAACCAGCCCAAATCAACCTTGCATAGTTCTATTTATCAAGGCTTGTGACTGCAACAATTCTTGAGATAAAGCTCAAACTGCTCTTACGGAAGGAGGCCTTCCTTTAGGGGCTCCCATGTATCAATTATGTCAGTGGATCCAATTGAAGTATTCTGATGAAGACCAACAATTCTTCTCTGCGTGAAAATAAAAGATCCAATTGAACCATATTTCGACCCAAGAAGAAAAACCAAATTATTGTTTGATGTATGCAAATAGTAAATAGAACATTTATTAACTCCACAATCGTCACGGTCTTGTTAATGGCTCTTCCCATTGCCTTGAAGACAATTTTGCTCGAACCTTTTTCCTCCTACAGAATATATAAATGGAGAGAGCAAGGGTTCATTGGGTATCAACATACACAAGATTCAGGGAAGAAGGGGAAACATTACTTTGTTATAAGGTATCAACTACCTATAACAAAGTAAGCACTAACAAGGCAAACCTACCAAATACTTGAAATGCTAGCACAACCATTTGACAAAAACAATTGTGTTCACACCACTATAAATCGAATTGAAACACTACAACTCACAAAAATTGAAAACCAATCCATCAGAACATTGCAAACTATCGACCACCAGTCACAGCATTAACATATTTATGATTCATTGCATTTCCAGCATACAAATTTGAGCCTAAGATTTTAGGCAATGTTCCAGCCATTAGCACACTTTCTCCAAGCCTCTAAACATTGTTTTCATTTCTGTCAAAGAAATTCATAACCCATTTCTCAAATTTTTCCTACCATGAACACAGAAAAATCACTGAACCCAACATCAAGCATTGCCCAAATTTGACAAAGTCAAATAAGTAGCAAGTTCAAACAATAAAAAGTTGACAACTATAAAGGACCGGGAAAAATTAAAATCTATACAACTCTCATAAAATTAACCCACAATATAAACATGCAAAGAGAAATTGGAGAGAGAGAGAGATACTTGAAGCAAGCTCATTGACATAGGTGATATAGTTGCGCATCCTTCCCTGACTTGTAATACGAATCTCATTCGCATCAATCGGCGTCTCTGCTCTTGGTTTCTCCAGTCTCTGGTACCGATCCAGCTTCTCCTCAAAAACGATTTTTAAATCCAAAAAACAAAACCAGAAATAGAAACCCCAAAAGCACATCAGAACCAAGCACAAAAACAAAGAGAATCATTATTGAAAAAAAATGAAGGCACGAAACTAAAGAATGACTATCACAAAAAGGAAAGAAAAGTTATATCAGAGAAAAGAACGAAAATCATCTAGGGTTTGGTTTTCGTGGCTCTGGTTCGTGGGTTCACATCGGGTCTGTGGTTTTGGAATCGACAGGGCTTACCGATTTGGTGGAGAAGACCAAGAAGCCTTCCTGGGGAAGACGATGGGAACGATGGGAATGGGGAGAAAAGTCTACATTGAGCGGGACAAAGTGAGAGTGAAATGCATAATGCAGAACGACGTCGTTTTGAAAGCCATGTAGGACACGGTTGCGCCGGTTCCCCCAGGCCCGGTTGCAAGTAGAATTTTTGTTAATTTAAATTGGTTTATTTTTTAGTTTTAAAATTATTATTGTTTTAATTAAGCATTTCACTGCGTTTGAATTATTTTATTTAGTTAGTAGTTTTAAAATCCTCTTCGTTGGATCATTTCGAAATCCAAGATGAAGTCTGGATCTCTCTTTTTTCCCTCCACTTTTCTTTTCTCTTTCCTTTTTCTTTCATTTTTCTCCTTTCTCCCGCGTGCACTCTCTCTCTCCCAGCCTGACTCTCTCTCTTTCCTCTCCCCCGTGCGTTCAGCTTCTCTCCACCCAGCACCGCCGCCGGCTGCCCTTGTGCCTCACCACCGGCACCACTCGATTCCCCAGCCACCGGCGACCAACCCCCTCCAATTTCAGGCTACCTAACGCCGCCATTAGCCGCCGCGAGCTGTACGAAACCGTGGGCTTCTTTTCGTTCCACCGCCGCCGTCCAGCCACCATTGGCCATCATTTCTTCACCACTTCTTCACCCGCCCTCTAGCAACCTTTTGGACCCAAATCCGGTCTCGATCCGTCACCGGTGAAGCCCAGCCGAGCTCACACCCTATTTTGCCTTTCCGGCCTTAAACAGCTATTTCGGCCGCCACCCACGGCCAAAGGCCACCACCATTAGCTTCACCACCTCCCATAGGCCCTACCCTACAATTCCCAAGTCTTCGTTTGATCCCGTGCAATTTTGGGTTCACTGTGTATTTTGGCCACAGTGTTTTTACACTGTGAAGTTGCGGTTTTTGTACTTTTCACTCCTCCGTGATCCTCCGAAAATATTTTTATAGCGCTGTAAGTATTTCTTAAACAATCTTTTGAGATTTAAATATATTTTTATACAAATTGATTATATTATGTTTTGGTTGGTTCCGGACTGAGTCCGAGGAGAATTCAGGGATGAATGGATTGAGGACGGAGTATTTGTGTGTTGGTTATGTTATGATCTGGTTGGTTATTGGATACTATTGATGTGGTTTGGTACATTATATATTACACGCATGTTCATGTTTGTAAGATGAAAACTGGGTTTTCGTGTAATTGCATTCATGATCATGTGGATATTTTGAAAACTGGGTTTTCATGTGAAAATGGATTTGTGGGTGCATGCGTATCACGACCCCAAGCCGAGATGAGGCATTATCTCGGTGGAGCTCCTCTGATCACTCGGGAGCGGAATATACTGAGTGACGTCCCATGGGTTGTCGCAGGGCGACAACGGGAGAGGACGAGTTACGTGCCAACTCCGTGGCCCTTCTGCTGGTTGGGGCTAGAGGATGACCTGGCCACGAACGCACTGGGTGCGGAACTGGGCATCGCTCGTAAATTAGTCAGGACGTGCGGATGGTCCATAGGGCAGACCATGGTGCATATGGATTAATGGATAAATGGAAAAATGGTTGTTTTCTGGGAAAATAGCTTGAGTTGGATTTTGTGTGTCATTTTCTGGGAAAATGACAGATTATTATTTTTGGGCCAAAATGTGATTTTTGGCGTGTGTTGCATTTCTTGCATACTGCATCATGGGCATGCATGATTAGATGCTTAAATGTGTTTTTATTTCAGGATTGGTTAGGTTATAACTTACCTGTGGTACCATTTAATGGTACTGTAGATTTTGTTTATGATGATGCAGATGCCGAACCTGAGGATTTGGCTCCGCCGGAGGAGTGATCTGGGATCACTCGACTTATGTTCTATTTTCAGCTCTTGAATATTTATGGGACATTTGGTTTATGTTTTAAATATTTTGTATTTGGATATCTGTATTAAACTAAAATTCTGGTACTAGAGACTTATTTATTAGTATCTGCCACGTATTTTATTGTGCACTATTTATTTCTTGCACACACTTGGCACTTAACGTTGGGATGTGTGACCGTGTGTCATCATGCTGATGTCACGATTCTCGAGACTTTTTGCACGTGGGAGTCGGGGCGTCACAGTTAGAACAAACGTTTGAAAACACATTTTCGTTCGAACATTTTTCAAGGACGTTCAATCGAATTCTTTATGTTCAAACACAAATCGATGTGTTCGAACGACAAGTGTTTGAACAGGAGCAAACAAATTCTTGTCGTTCTAATTAAATTACGAACCCGTTTGAATAGTGACCCATTAGTTCGAACCAAATTTATTCAATTCAAACCATATTTTGGGATGAAATTGTTTTGTCTCTAAGAAAAATTTGTTTGAACGAGTTGGTCACATTTCGTCCCTCAAAGTATTTTTTTGGGACAAAAAAATTTTTGTCTCCATAACTTTTTGAGATGAAATGGAGAAGAAAACTTTTTGCCTCCAAAAAGGTTTGGGGACAAAAATTTTCGTCCCAAAAATGACTTCTCTTATAGTGAATATGTAAGTATAAACAATAAGGGTAAAATTTCGTGCTATAACTATTATTTTCATAATATGTATATAGTATATGAAAAAAATATAATATATTAATCGAGCTCATCTAGTGTGAAAAAAAAAATTTAAAACCGAAACTGACTACATTCATTAGAACTGGTCTGGTCTGTTCTGTACAATTCATGGGTTGGTTCGTTTGGTTTTGCAGTTTATTTTTAAACCCCTATAAATTTGTAAAGTAGTTTTTTGTAATTTTTTTGTGAATTAAACATTTTTCTTCTAAGTTAATGTTTTTAACCAAGATTCATATTTCAGTACATAATTCCTTAATTTAGAAAATACGATACAAGCAGCTACAAAAATTAACATGGAGGAATCTTTGCACATCATTTGTAACCGATCAAACCTATCCTTTTCGATTACAAAAGACTTCTATATAGAATTTGCTTCTAAATATAATGTACGTAGCAACAGTACCATATAGTTTGCAGATTTACATGTAAGGGAGGCGTCTTTCAAGCTCATTGGAAGATTAATTACACTAATGATGAACTGTTAGTAATTGAATTGGAAGAAAACATGACTTAAAAGCTTTTATATACAGGGAAGGAAAATGACTTATAGGTTTCTTAATATTCCTTGATGTTAGACATGATCGAGTGAATTGAAGGTTCCTTATGGAAGTTTTACGTAGATTGGGTTTCTCTGATAATTGGAGGAACTTAGTTTACAATGCAATTGCTTCTCCATATTATTCAGTGATGTTGAATGGGTGCACAAAAGGTTTTTTTTCAGGCTTCGCGTGGACTACAGCAAGGTGACCCTTTATCGCCTTACCTATTTATTTTGTCACAGGAGCTACTCTCTCGTATGTTACAGCAACAATTTAGTGCAAGTCATATTAAACCGTATCATCCGAGTGGGGGTACTTTATTTCGCACTTGTTGTACGTGGATGATATCTTGATTTTTGCAAATGGTGGAAAGGTGTCCATCCGGAATCTCATGTCATCGCTGCATAGGTATGAAGACATATCTGGACAGTTGATTAGCCCGAGTAAATCTACTATTTATTTCTCCTCTTCCATCTCTACGAATAGGAGAAATAGTCTAAAGCTGATTTCCTGTTTCAAAGAGGGAGCATGGCCTTGTCTATACCTGGGAATACCATTGTATGTGGGGCGGATGAAGATTAGTTTATATGATTTTTTGTTGACAAAAATTCAGAAAAAGTTAGCCAGGTGGAAGAGCAAACTTTTATCCTTCAGGGGAAGATCATTCTTCTAAACATGTGTTGAATAGTATGCCTATACACATGCTATCTATTTTGAAGGTGCCGAAAGCAGTGTTTGCATCTCTTAAAAAAAATTTCTGATTTCCTGTGGAGATCCTCAATGGAGACCAGAAAACAAAAATGGATTTCATGGAGGAATGTTTGCAAGCCAGTGGAGGAGGGAGGCCTTGGTATTAGAGATCCAATAGAGGTACAAAATTCTTTGTTAATGAAATTTGGTTGGAAGTTGTTACAGGGGGATTCTTTGTGGGCTGATTTTTTCAGGAAAAAGTACCTTGGGAGGGACCATATGTGGCGCCCCCAACTTCCATGTACGAACAAGCACGGAAATCGAGACACCCGGGATGATGACAACACGGTCACGCACCCCAACGACACGTGTCGAGTGTGTGAAATGCAACACGTGTACAAAATAAAATGCAGCGGAAAGGTTAGGTCAGATAACTAAGTACCAGAATTTAATACAATACAAAAATAATACAGAAATCGACAAGTCAACATAATACAATTTTCTTGTTCATAAAACAACCTCAAATAAAAATACAAATACAACATAGAATATAGCCAAATGTCCCTACTCCTCAGGTGGAGCCGCATCTTCGGGCTCAACCTCTTCAAAACCTGCGTCAAAATCTGCAGTACCAATAAATGGTACCACAGGTAAGTAAAACCCAAAAATACTCCAAGATAACAAATATAAGAATACAACAACCA
>QEOT01000135.1:114663-282902 GCA_003123785.1 Pterocarya stenoptera | reverse complement strand
AAACCGCTCCACCTGCAACTCCTCGGTGGCAATAAGGTGGGGCGCAAAACGCCCAAGCTCCAGGAAAGCACGGGAGTACTGGTCCACTGTCATATTGCCCTGAACCAGATTACAAAATTCCCGAGCCTTCTGCCTTCTCACAGCAGGTGGGAAAAATCTATCATCAAACTCCTTCTTAAAACGCTGCCACGACACAGGGGCTAAGGATCCAAACTCTCTTTCCAGGAGGTTCCGCTTCGCCTTTCACCAATTTGCTGCTTCTCCTTGCAACAAATAACTGGCATACAGAACTTGTGGAGCATGCACCCACAAATCTCAAAGGTCCTCTCAATCCCGTTGATCCATCCTTCAGCTTGGAGAGGATCTTCAACACCAAAGAACATAGGGGTCCTGTACTTGAGAAACCTCTCATAAGAACACCCCACTTGCATAACCAAGTTTTGATCCACTGGTGGCGGTCTGATATTTTGGTGAAAGAGGTCTGCCATTCTTGTCAAGGCTCTAGCAATGGCATTATCAATCTCACCTTGAGATGATTCCTCTATAGGTTCCTTATCCTGTCTCCTTCGCCTTACCATTTTCTGTCAAAGCATAGACCTCAACCACACTTTAGTTCCGATTAGAACGTAAAACAAAACTAATTAAACAAATAAAACAAATAAAACAACACATCATATAAAAAGAAATAACTTCAAAACTACTTCAAATCAAGCTTAAAAAGATTCTGGTACTTCACCTAAGGGACATGTGGCTTTACCCAGAGTCAAACCGCTCTGATACCACCTGTGGCGCCCCCAACTTTCATGTACGAACAAGCACGGAAATCGAGACACCCGGGATGATGACAACAAGGTCACGCACCCCAACGACACGTGCCGAGTGTGTGAAATGCAACACGTGTACAAAATAAAATGCAGCGGAAAGGTTAGGTCAGATAACTAAGTACCAGAATTTAATACAATACAAAAATAATACAGAAATCCACAAGTCAACATAATACAATTTTCTTGTTCATAAAACAATCTCAAATAAAAATACAAATACAACATAGAATATAGCCAAATGTCCCTACTCCTCAGGTGGAGCCGCATCTTCGGGCTCAACCTCTTCAAAACCTGCGTCAAAATCTGCAGTACCAATAAATGGTACCACAGGTAAGTAAAACCCAAAAATACTCCAAGATAACAAATATAAGAATACAACAACCACTATGCATGCACATGATGACCCAAGTGCAAAACCCGAGAAAAACACCATTTCTCGAAAATCACAAGTTTCTTTTCCCACACACGCCAAAAATCACCATTTGGCACAATTAATAACCAGGAATAGTTACTTTAATTCCAATTTTATCCCGTATGCACCATGGCCTCCCCTAGGGACCATCCACATACCCTGGCTCCCTTCGTCACCCCACAGGTAGCGACCATGCGAGTGATACAATACGAGTGATGCCCAGTTCCGCGCCCACCGCGTACATAGCCAAGCATCCTCTGATCTCCGCCAGCACGAGAGATCACGGAGTCGGATCGAGAGCGCTACCATCTCGTCCAAGTCCCGAGCAACAGCTCCAGGGGACGACACTCAGTACATTCCGCTCCCGAGTGCCCAGAGGAGCTCCACCGAGATAATAACCCATCTCGGCTTGGGGGTGATACACACACACCCGAAAAGCCTTTTTTACAAAACATAGTTTCCACAAATGTACACACCCACGCATGCGTGCACAATGCCATGAAAATGACCAGATACCAATAACCAACAGTTACCAACAATTTTCCAATAACCAACACAGTCTATCAGATAACCAATTCACAATTTATAAAATAGGTCATTGCAAAAATATATTTAAATCTTAAAAGTATTTTGGAGAAATACTTACAGCGCTTGATAATAATTTTAGGAGGATCACGGAGGAACTGGAAGCACCAAATCAGCAACTCCACAGTGTAAAAACACTGTGGCCGAATACACTATAAACCCAAATTTACACGGGGTCAAACGAAGACTTGAAATTGATAGGGTAGGGCCTAATGAGGTCAGTGAAGCTAATGGTATCGAAGGTTGGCCGTGGGTGGCGGCGGAAATGGGTGGTTTACGGCCGAGAATATCAAATCGGAAGTGGAGCTCGCACGGGCTGCTCCGGCGACGGATTGGGGCTGGGTTTGGGTGGAAAAGATTGCTGGAGGGCCGGTGATGAAGTGGTAGAAATTTGGTGGCCAAAGGTGGCCGGACGGCGGCGGAACGGCGAGGAGAAGCCGTAGGCTTCGCACGGCTCACGGCGGCTAACGGCAGCGTTAGGCGGCCTGAAAACTTATGGGTGAGGTCGCCGGTGGCTAAGGGACCGAACGGCACCGGCAGTGTCGACCACGGTGGCCGGCAACAGCGACGGTGAAGAAGAAACCGATCGCACGTGAAAGAGGAGAGAGAGAGAGAGAGAGAAACGGTGTCGCGCAGGAATGGGCAGAACGGAAAGAAAGAAAGAAAAGGAAGGAAAGAAAAGGGAAAGAAGAAAAAGAAAGGGGAAAAGAAATGAGGTCCAATCCTCACCACTTTCGAGTCACAACTGATCCTCAAAAACACTATTTTTAAACCAGTAAATTAAATAAATCAAAACAAACTCAAAACTAATTAAAATAAAATATTAAACTCCAGTAATAAACATACTTTAAAATAAAAGGAAATTAAATCGTAGAACACCAATTAAAATCATAAAAGCACATTAAACTAATCTCTCTTAAACACGTTTAAATTAAATTAAAAGGCTCAAAAATAAATATTAAATTAAAAAGCCCTTCAATAAAAAGCACGTAAAAATCGGGGTGTTACACCATATTTATAATGTAATTCAGGAGAATAAAGGGTTCAGGTTCTAGAAGGGAATTATAGCATTGATGCCCAAGGTGATGATGAACTCTCAATAGTTGGTTAGGAGTGGACAATTAAATTTTTGGATCGATAATTGGGTGGGGTGTGGACCTTTAAAAAATTTATGTTCGGTGGTAGGAAGTTGCAATTTGAAAGTTGCTGAAGTGATCGATGATAGGGGGCTAATTATTGAGCAGTTACAGAACCTGGTCACATCTGAAGTAATGTAGAGGATTTATGATTCTGGTGTGAGGCTTTTGCAGGGGAGGAATGTATTGATATGGAAGCATGCGTTGGATGGAAATTTCACTACCAAATTTGCCTGGGAGATATCAAGGGAGTGTGGAAGTGTTTGTGAATGGAAAAAGTGGCTGTGGCAAGCTGAAATACCCAAGAAAATGTCATTTTTCTGCTAGAGAGCCAAGCATGGAGTTGTGCTGACAGATGATTCCATTCATCGTCTGGGTCGTTGGCTTCTAAATGTCATTGCTGTGTAATGCCTCAAGCAGAAACAATGAATCATATTTTATGTGAGGGGGCAAATGTGCAAAAGGTATGTAAATTCTTTGCAAACCTCTGTCATATTAGATTGCCATTCATCCGGAATTGGAAAAGTATGTTATCATTTTGGTGGCAGCGAGCAACAGTAACCTCTCAAGTGGGAGATACATTGAGCTCTTCTCATTTTTATTTCTTGGGCTCTATGGAAGTCTCAGTGTGCATCTCGAATGGATGGTGAGGTGTTTAAGATAGAAGATGTTATTAGAAATGTAAAATGTTTTCTTATAGATGCTTCTTGCAAGTTGAAAAACTTTCAGCTCATGAGGAAGAATGAGAGGTTTGTGATGGAGAGCTTACATATTCCGCTTGTTCCTATCCACAACAAAAGAGCTATGGCCATTAAATGGCATTTGCCACCGACAGGGAAGATGAAACTTAATGTAGACGGGGTGGCTTGCAACAATCCGGGAGAGGCAGGGCTGGTGGGATCATCCGCGACTCCACTGGAAGAGTAATAGCAGGTTTTGCCCACTCCTATGGCATTACATCAAATACCGTTGCCGAATGTCGAGAATTACTTGATGGACTTTGGTTATGCAAACTTTTACGATTGCAGGATGTCATTGTGGAGTCGGATTCGATGGTTATAATGAACTTGATTGCTTCAGGGATTTGTCGACTATGGTTTTTGTGGGATTTTTGGGAGGAGATAAAATTGCTAGTGATAGAGATCAATGCACTGTTTAGACATATTTTTCGTGAAGCAAATATGGCAGCGGATTTCTTAGCGAAAGAGGGGTCGCATTGAGTTACCATAGACTTTATTGGCCCGGAAATATTACATCCTTGGTTGAGAGGAGTGGTGTGTATGTATCAGTTGGGCATCCCGTTTATAAGAGAAAAATGAGGATCCTTGTGCGGCACAATTCAAGACGAGTTTGGCGTAGCGCTCTACGTATGTCTGACTCTGGTTCATGTTGATACAGCTTGTTAAGTATTCTGTGATGGTTGGTCTTTTGTTTTTTGGGTTTTGGTCTTTTTTTTAATTGTTTGGGTCTTTGCCTTGTGGAATGGTATGTTTTGAATATTTGTAAATCTTGTGAAGGTTGGAAGTTGTCATGGTATTACTCCACCATAAGTGAGGAATTTTCTGAATAAATGCAGGCCAGGGTCACTTGTAGACATGTGACATTGTCTATTTATAAAAAATTTTAAAAAAAATAATCCTAAAGAACCTTCCATTTGTGATTTGCGGCTTAGTGCAATGGCCACGAGGTAGCTTTCCCAGGGTGATATTTAATTTCATACTGGTAATCACTAATTGTTTCCAGCCATCTCCTTTGCCTTATATTTAGATTGTTCTAGCTGAACAAATACTTAAGGCTCTTGTGGTCGTTGAAAATCTCGCAAGACTCACCATACAAGCAATGCCTCCAGATCTTCAAGGTGAAAATTACAGCGTCTAACTCTAAGTCGTGGGTGGGGTAATTCTGCTCATGGTTCTTTAGCTGGTGTGAAGTGTAGGCGACAACTCTTCCTTCTTGCATCAGTACGCATCCAAGCTCTGATTTAGATGCGTCATTGTATACCCCCACATAAGGCTTTTGTGGTTTCGACAGTGCTAGTGCTAGAGTGGTTGTCAACCGAAAACTTTGCTCACATCACTCCATCCAAACATACTTGACATTCTTCTTGGTTAGGGCAATGAACAACCCTGATAGTTTAGAGAAACCCTCCACAAACCTTCGTAGTATCTAACTAGTCCTAAGAAACTCCAAACCTCATGTACATTGGCATGTTGCCAATTCATTACTTCTTCGATCTTACTATGATCAACCGCTACTCCTTTACCGGAAATCTAATGCTTTAAGAATTTCACTTTTTTGAGCCAAAATTCACACTTGTTGGACTTGGCATACAACCTATATTCCTTCAATCCTTCTAGCACTAAGCTAAGATGTTGCCTATATTCTTGATCACTTCTTAAATAGACTAGTATGTGGTCAATGAATATGACAACAAAGCTATCCAGATAGGGCATGATACTCTATCATCATATCCATGACTGAAACAGGAGCATTGGTTAATCCAAAGGGCATCACTAGGAACTCGTAGTACCCATATTTTGTTCAAAATGCCATCTTAGGGATATCCTACTCCCTAATCTTAAGCTGATTATGGTATCCTGACCTTAAGTCTATTTTTAAGAACACCGACACTCCCTGTAAATGATCTAATAGGTCATCGATACATGGTAATGGATGCTTATTCTTTATCATTAACTTGTTCAATTCCCTATAGTCAGTACACATCCTTATTGACCTGTCCTTCTTCTTTATAAATAATACTTATGCACCCCATGGTGAAGAACTAGGAAGAATAAACCCTTTCTCCAAAAGTTCCTTTATTTGAACTTTCAACTCCTTTAAGTCTAAGGGGATCATTTGATATGGTGCTCCATGAATGGGGGTTTTGGCAGGTTCTAGTTCTATAAAGAACTATGTTTCCCTATTTAGGGGTAATCTTGGTAAGGCATCTATGAATACCTTAGGAAAATCCTCAACTACAGGTATCCCCTGAATCTTCTTATCCCTATTGGAATCTTCAACTATCAAAGCCAAATAGGCTACAACATCGTTAGTAATGCAGTTTCTAACTTGCAAAGCTGAGATTAAGGAGAGAATAGCCTTTAAAGTGCCTACCAACTTCAGGTGAATTGAGTACAGTCTCCTTCCTTTAGCAATCTATCTTGGTGTAGTGCTTGGAGAACCAGTTCATTCCTAATGTTAAATCAAATCCCAATAGACTGAAGATGATAAGTTCTTCTTCCATAATCATTCTATCTAGACTTAGAGGGCAATCTCTAATGACTCGGGTACATGTGATTGCACTTCCATCAGGAATTATAACTACTACTATTTGAGGTAGTGATTCTGTGGGCAAGTTACATATTCATGCAAACGCCATTAACATGAAAGACCTCAATGTGCCAGAGTCAAATAAGGCACACACTGTATATTCGTATAGTGTGATGTTACTTGAAGTGTATACTTTGTAGCTAAAACAAAGGACTAATTTCTATTAAAAAGAAAAGACGAAATGGGTATTTTAGAGAGAATACCAATAATGGCTTCGGTCTCCTCTATTCCCAATGCTTCGTTATCTACTTCTCCAAGGGTATGGCGCAAACGCGGGCTTGGGCAGGTCGTCTTTGTTTCGACTTGTTACTAGGGTTGGTGGAATCTCTCCCTCCTTGAATATTCTTAGGGCAATCTTGAATCATATGGTCGGACTGTCCACATTTGAAGCATGTTCCTAACTCAAATCTGCATTTTCCACCTTGGAACTTTCCATACTTTTGGCAAGTAGCAGGTGGGGTAGGCATGACACCCTTTCCTTTGGTAGCTCCTGGCACCGTCCTTCTTTTTTCCCCAGATCCTCCCGTAGCAAAAGGAGAATCCCTCTTCCTTTCCAGATTAATTTGAGCAATAACATTTCTTTGCTCAGCTTCGATTATTGAAGCCACATTAACCAACTCTTGAAAGTTATCAATGCGGAAGCAAGCTAGGTGGCTACAGATCCTAGGCTGTACTCCTCTTTGAAATTTTTGGACTTGCATTTTCTCAGTGTCTACTAAGTGTGGAGCAAACCTTCCAAGCTCCATCAACTTCGTAGCATATTGCTCAACGATGAAGTTTCCTTGTACTAGAGTTGTGAGCTTCCGCACCTTTTGTTGCTTCATCGATTATGGGAATAATCAATTATCAAATTATTCTTTGAACCTTTCCCATGTCAAGGCAGTTATGACACCTAGTTCCCTTATTAGTAACTACCTTTTGGTATCCCACCAGATACAAGGTTCTCCTTGTAACAAATGTCCAGTATACTACACCTTTTGTTCTTTAGTGTAGCCACTAATCTCGAAGGTCCTATTGAGATCAAGTAAACACTTATTGGGCCTCATGGGTCCTTCAATTTCAATGAAGTTAGGGTATCTATATATTGGATATCTTTTACAAGAGTGGCCCTTATTCTCTACTTGCCTTTCTACCTAGGGGTGGTGGTGCTGTTGATTTTTCAGAGGATTGTCTCTTGTTGTTTCTTCATCGTCTTAGTCATTTGACAAATTGCATCTGCCAAGGCATGTCCTCTGAACAACAGGGGATTTGGCTATCTGCTTGTATTGGAATCTTTGATGTTCCTTTCTCGTTTGTCATGTGCCATTTTGCTTCAATCTTTCGACTCACGAGATGCACACGTATAAGATTGAGCTCCAACTTCAAGATTCAAGCCTATTCAAACCAAAGATTCAAACTTACATTGTGGCACATCATTCCTAAGGGCATGTGGTTTTACCTAGAGACGTAATTGCTCTGGTACCATAGTTACATACCCCCAACCTCCGCTTGGGATGTAACAGAGACTTGGAGTATCGGGATATGCAACACATGGTTACATACCCCCATTCATGACAGTTAATATGCAATGCATCCTAATATGCAACTAGCATTGTGCAATAACCACAGTAGAAAAAGGCTGGCTTATAAAAAATTCATGCACCATCCCAATAGATCAAATTAACTATAGATAGATACCGCCATACCTAAAGAAGTCAAAATAGTAAGGCATAATTTCAGACATAAAGTGACAGATAGAATCTCCTTATTACAGACATTGCATCAAGGTTTCATAAATAAACCAAATCAAATTATTTCTCTTATCCGCTCTATGATGTACAAAGCCATCACTATAAATATCACTATCAAATTCAGCTTCCAGTCAGGGTCGGGCTCATTCTCAACCATTTGAAGCCAAGGGTTGGAGTTCATTACCATCTTATTTGTTGTAGGCTGGTTCCTGACACAACTTCTACTATTCTAGGGGGAATGGTAGTGGAATTATCACAGTGAGATTCCTTGAAATCTCAGTAAGTTAAATGATCAACTTGTACAGAAATAAGATATGCATGATTAATGATAAACATGAGATGCTTGCCATATATGAAGACAACCCGTATTTGTCTCCCATCGAGATTCCTCAACATCTCTAAGAAAAACTTTCTAGCACATTTTCTTACAGAGAATATTTTGTGCTTCGTCTTTTAAAAAAACCTCTCATTCCTTATTTATTAGCGTCATCATTAATAGAACATAAGATATAGTATCATCACAGCTCCCCATTTTGCACTGTGAGTACCTGTCGGTAACCATAGTACAACTCATGTTGAAACTATATTGTCTGCCGACTCATTCCTCAATGCATTGATAACATAACATTTCATCATCATAACATACGCACCAACCAGCATTAGATGCCTTATACAACTTCGATTTAGTATTTTTAAAAAGAATCTATACAAATCTCGTTGATAATTTTTTGTAAATCCAGGGGTTACCACTCCATTTTTACTCACTCCAGAGTAGACAGAGGAGTTCCACTATGATGATTCTCCATACTAGCATTTAAGGTCGTGACAAGAATTTATTTTCGTGCTATGATCAAAATGTATTTTATGACAAGAGCTTATGTAGTATGCTTCATGTAAAGATGGTATTGTCATGTAACATGATCAAATGGTGAAAACTTCACGTATTATGTAAGCAAGTAATCAGATGCTCAGTGATATATCATATGATATTTCATGCTCAAAATGACATTTATAATATGAATATAGTGTTTATACAAGAATCATTATCTAAGAGTTAGCAAGCTAACTTACAAACATTTTAGGTATTTAGGAATTTGGTGTTGCTGTAATAAGAGGTGGGAGGGGGCAGGGCCCCTCGCCCCGCATGAAGGACCCATAGCGGGGGCGGGGGGTGGGCTGACCCCAGCAGGGCCCTGCCCCTCACCCCGCTCCGCATTTATAATAAAAAAAATTATATTTATATAAATATATACAATTTGTTAAAAATTTGAATTCAAGTTAATGGTTTGTTTTGGCCTCCTAGGCCAACCTTTATATGGGAGGCCAAGGCAATATAATAGTCATTCTTAAGCAATATAGTATGTCTCACATTACTAAAGAATGACTATTGTATTACCTTGGCTTCCTATATAAAGGTTGGTCTAGGAGGTCAAGACAATCCAAAATACAACTCTAATGAGTTTATATTTTTATGAATAAAATTTATTATTATATTATATTATAATTTGAGTCTAAAAAAAATTTTAGACTCAAAAAAAAATTATAGATCCAGTGAATCACTAGGTTGAGTGGAGGGCAAGGCAGGTTGCAGTCTCAACCCCACCCCTCGCTACCGGGGCAGGGTGTAGGGTTGGAAACCAATGTTTTAAATACCGTACTGTACCAGCCGGTATTTGCCGTACCGACTACTAATACAGTATAGGTATTATATATATTTCGTATCAATCCAAATACCGGCTGTACCGGCTGATATTTCGGCCCGTACTAACTGATATTTCAGCCTTAAATTTTTATTTTATTTTTTAAACTACAAGCTCATTTTTTTACCCTCAATTCAGACTAGGCTATTTATAATTTATATATCTATGTATTTATATATAATTTATTCATATATAGATAATTATTTTGGAATATAAATTTCATATATCATTTATTCATATATCATTCCAGTGCCTTGATCGGTACGGCGTCCAGTATGGTATTCAAAACATTGGTTAAAACCGCACCCCCCCCGGGCATGGTGCGGGGTGGGGGCCGGGGGCCAAGGAGGGGGTAGCCCCGCCCCGCACCATGCGGGTAGCACACCTAACCAAAACAATTTACACATGTAAGGCTCCAAATTTGACCCGTATGTGCATTCCCAAGTCCAACCTCATATAACTCATTCAAATCCTCTTTCTCATAGTGTATTTTAAAGCCTAACATGTAAATAAATCATCCAACAAAAAAATGTGGTAGAGATACTCACCAAACCAAAGCTTATGGTGCTCCAAAAATAGCTCACTCCAAGGACTTACTTTCACACCACTCAGTTTCACCCTATTCTCACTCTAAGAATATTTTGCTCAAGAACACCAGGAGAAAGCTTGAGGAAGTTGTGTGAGGAAGTGAGGGATGAACTGGGGGATTATAGCACTCAATGGAGGGGTAAAGGGTGAGGGAGTGCACGGCTTGGTTGAATGGTGTGGAATGTGAGTGGTGGGTGTGGGTGGTGGAAGGTTTGATTGTAGATTTCAAATGTGTCATCTCTTTGTTCAGTTGAATAGTTGCCTAAATCACTTGATTATCTCATGGAAAAGTGCTAGATGAAGGCTATAGGTTCAGAGGCTGCAAGACTTCAAAAGTTATATATATATATGATACAATATTGCATCAAAATGTTGCCCTAGTTCAAGTAACAATATATATTATAAGAGCTATTCTACTCAGCAGCCCTACTGTAACGCCCCGATCCCCGAGGGGTCGAGAGTTATTCATTGTCACTCAAAATCAGTTTTCAACCACATAGTTATAGATTTCAATGTTTTCACTAACACATACAACTCATTGTTTCAGATCAACTACTCCAATAAGATTAATCTAAACACTACAAAAATCTCAAAATAAACCTATCAACCTTCCAAGATACCAAGTCAGTAGAGCAAAACAGAACTATCGAATAAAATCTCCAATAACCAAAATACCATCTTTGTACTTGATCCACTATGCTCAAGTAGCCTTATACACAATTTCTAGTCTTGATCCCAGCTATACCATCAAAATCATCTGAAAAATATTATAGAGATAAGGGGTGAGTTATCAACAACTCAGTAAGTAGAGAACATATACTAGTATGTAAACATGAGCCCTTTCAGAAAGTTTGGTATGCAGAAAACAAAACATTTCATTTTCATATGCAGATCTTAAAAACGTGTTATCAGAAAATTAGAGCAACCTTTCAATCTTTTAATATCCAAAGACCACTGTTCGTTTTCAAAGATACATTTCATATTCAAAGACTACTTTCATATTAAAAAACGCTTTGGCATAACATAATTGAGCTTCTTCATCATATCATATCATATCATATCATATCATATCGTATCATATACCATGTTTAACCCCCATGGTAGGATTGTGCTATCCCCAATGGCCAAATCAAGTAGTATCATACTGTAAAACTTCGCCTTTTTCAATCTCGGAACCCCGAGTGTGCACACAGGAAAGAACACATAAAAGACCACTTTGTTTCCAAAGTGGATGCACTCATATCATATCATATCATGTTGGTACCAACCATATCATGTGAACCAGTATCATCATATCAGAACCATATTCAGAATCAAAATCAAAACAGATAAGTATGCCAAAGGTTTTTCATATCCATATCATATCAAAACATGTGCTAAACATATTCATATCATTTCCATTTGATAAAAAATAGATCCAAATCATTTCATATCACATGTATAAAAATTTCAATGATATCATATTCGCTCTTTTGTATATTTCAGAAACATGTTAAATATTGCTCATTTTTACACTATTCATGTCAAAATTATTTCTTTTCTCTTTGATACATATCTTATGAATGAATGCAAAACGTATACTGAGGTTTTTTTTCACATTTTCTTTTTAAAACAAAATGCACATTTTTACAAACCAACCTCAGTTCATTTCTTTTTATGCAAATCTAGTATAGGAACCCCGCTTACCTGGACTTTTTAGCTTTCAAAAATTTCCTCAACAATGCCGAACAAATATTAATCGTTACCTATAAGATAATCACAGCCTCATATGCTAAAATAACCTATTTTAATTCTTCAAAACCTAAAATCCTTATAATCTAAAATATATCATCACTTTCTAAAATAAATCAATGTCTAACTTGATCCTTGACTAAAATATAAAATTCTAACTTGTTTACTATTGAAAAATCAAACTGTCAAATTTAATACTAAATACAATAATTATACCAAAATATTTTAAATTATACAAACAACAATTATTTAATAAACTAGATCATAATAAAAGTACATTATGGTTTACTTTTGAAAGAAAGCCTTACTTAATACCAATTTAAATTACTTAAAAGATTTCTGTAAACATAAATAAATTATAGATTACTAACCCATATTAAAAGTTTAAAGCACATTAACGTAACTTGTAGCTCAAAGGGTAATACTGTAATTTCCTTAATTAAACACATTAACTAAGTTTCAGTAGAAAATTTGTTAGTTGAAAACAAAATTACGTTACGTAAAACAACAGTTTGCGAGGCAGAGGCTCACCAAGAGATGGAGAGCATGACGGGCGGCGAGCTGGGCGGTTGTCCACGGTGGTGGGGATAGTGGTTATGACGGCAAAAAGAGTGGCCGAGCACTGGTAAGAGAGAGAGAGAGATGGTGATGAGCGAGAGAGAGTGGGTGGAGAGTGTGAGATGCTTGAGAGAGGAAAATAAAGATGGACAAAATAGTGAGGTAGCAAGGCTGAGGTGGCATGACTAATAGATAATCACATAAATCATGCATGTCAATGCATGTCAATCTTTCTTGATTCAGTCAAGCTCTTTTCCTGGCGTTAATTATGTTTCCTTCCTGAATTCAAGCTAATGTAATATTCTGTACAGCAAGCAACTTAATTGCTCTTTCCATTTACGTAGACAATTAGCTGTGTATAAATAGGCTCTCTCTCTATAATATCAAAGTAAATTTTTCAATACAATACAACACGAACGTGTTTCTATTATCTTATATGGTATCAAGAGCTTTTTTTTTCTCTAATCAAGTTGATCCTCTATCTCTTCCGCTATGACTCAGACACCTCCCTCTGTGACCAACTCTAGCAATTCTGTTCCTCCTTCCGAACCCAACATTATCTCAATCAATGCCAATGCTCAGCTTCCATACAAGCTGAACTCCTCCAATTTCCCTGCATGGCATGCTCAACTTGACAGTCTTGTCATTGGGTATGATCTTCAGGGTTTCATCAATGGTTCCCACCCGTGTCCTATGCTCGGGAGTAACCCCACTACTGAGGCCATTGCTACCCGCAATCGCTGGATTCGTCAAGATAAACTTCTTCTCAATGGCATTTTTGCTTCAGTTTTTGAAAGCATCATGCCTTTAATTGCTATATCAAGCACTTCAAGAGAAGCTTGGCTCAAACTGACCCGTCTCTATGCAAATCGTTCTCAAACGATTTGAGTCATGGCTCCAAGAGTGTTATAGATTATCTCCAGCAAGTCAAATCAACTACCGATGAATTGGCACTTGTTGATTCACCCCTCACTAATGATGATCTCAGTCTTTATATTCTCAATGGCTTGGGATCTAAATTTTGTGATATTGCAGGCTCCATTCACACTCGTGAAAATCCTCTAACATTTGAAAAGCTCCATGACTTGCTCATCAATCATGAAGCCTATCTTCATCGCTGTGAGATGTTGCAGCAGACCACCATTTCTACTGCTAATTATCATCAAAAGAAGGCTCCTGCGGCCTCTTCTCATCGAGGCAAATCTCACAGAACCAACAATAACTCACGGCCTCATCAACGGTCTTCCTAATCACAGAATACAAACCAATCCTCCAATAGATCGAATGTGGTCTGTCAATTCTGTTCAACACCTGGACACACAGCTCGTCAATGCAGAAAATTCTGGACTCCACCCTCTCCAACTACTAATTGTGCTGACAGTGGTTGTACTGTAGAAAAAACCTGGGTGGTTGACTCTAGTGCTTCACACCACATCACCTCTGACATGTCCAAGCTTTCCATCCACTCCGAATATGATAGAACTGATGAGGTTGTAATAGGTGATGGATCAGGTTTGAAAATTTCTCATGTTAGCACTGTCAAATTTCAGTTACCTACTCGTAGTGTGGTTCTAACCAATACTCTGTGTGTTCCTGAAATTCATAAAAACTTGATCTCTGTTCATGAATTCACCAAGACAAATAATCTTGTACTTGAGTTTCACCTTTATCACTTCTTTGTGAAGGATCCGAGGTCGGGGGCGACACTAATGCAAGGACCCTGTGACAAAGGCATCTACACGCTGCAAGCAATATCCTGCAATGTTGACCATCCAAAGGCAGCTTTTACCATTGAATGTGTCTCTTCTGCACTTTGGCATAACCGTTTGGGCCATCCATCTCAGCAACTTGTTCATCATTTAATAAAAGTGTCTTTCAATTACCAGCCAATAAGCGCATTTCCACTTCTTTATGTTCTTCATGTTCAATTAATAAAAGTCAGAAGCTTCCTTTTCACACTTCTAGCATTTCAAGTGCATCACCTCTTGAGTATCTATTTACTGATGTTTGGGGTCCTGCTCCCCACCTTTCTCTTAAGGGTTATCATTACGATGTCTTATTTGTGGATCACTATACAAAATATTGTTGGTACTTCCCCTTAAAATTAAAATCTGATGTCTCAAACATTTTTCCACAACTCAAGGCTATACTTGAAAAACAGTTTTCCTTGCCCATCAAATGACTCGTTTGAAAATGAGCAACACAAAGGCTATCCCAAATGCAGGAGCGTGTCGCGTAGTAATTAGGAATAAATTTCTAGATCGTCTCCACAGGAAAAGTGCTAAAAATAAACTCGTGTAAAATAGTGAAAATATTTATAACGAGAAAATAAAAATAAAAGTGATGATATCTACAATGAATGGAGAAGTGCAATGAAAAAGAAAATTTACTAATCGTGAACCAGATTCATTTTGTTGGATTTGAGTATTTGAGATGCAGTGATGAAAAGTAAAGAAATTAACGTGCAACCTGACAGTAAATTGAAATTGCTGAAAATTAAATGACTGAAATTTAAAAGAGCAAGAAAATTAAATCACATAAAAATAAATTGCAGAAAATAAAAGTGCGGAAAAAATAAATGACAGTAATTTAAAGTGCAGTAAATTAAATGACAATAATTTAAATGAACGGGAATTAAAAGTGCAGAAAATTAAATGACATAAATTTAAGTAAGTGAGAATTAAAAATACAAGGAACAATTCATCATAAACTATAAATTGAAATAAAATAAAAATAAAATTGAAAGTAGAAGCTACAGGTGAAGGAGGAAAGCTCGATAACAACAGTTGGTCCATTAGGCTCTCAACTACGTTACCGGACTCCCTCTCTTCACCCGAGCGTTATTCAAAAACTGAAAAATAAAAACAAACGAAAGTCTCTGCTCTACTCTACTCCTACTCCTAAAATCTACCGAGTTTCTCTGTCTGTCTCAAGGTCTTATATAGGCTTCAAATAAATCACTGTTGCTTGATTTGTCCGTGAGTTCAGCATTTTTTATTTCCTTTCCAGCTGCATCTTGTCTCCCACTATTTTTACACGCCAAGCTGTATTCGGCATGACATTCTTTTCGTCCGTGAGTTTTTTTTTTACGCGTGAGTGTTGCCAACTTTTGTTTTCTTTCTGCGTTTTTGCCCAGCATATTCCAACATGAGTTGAAAAGCTTCCTTTTTTTCTTTTTCCTGCTGAAACACATGCGCGAGTCCACTATCTCCTGCTGCATTTCCATTCGAAGCTTTTCATTTCTTCTTTCTTTCTCTTCCATGCTTTCAGACTTTCAGTGGTCTTCATTTGTATCTCCCAGCGTGCATTTAACAGCAGCATCATCTCGGCTCTTTGCATCCCATTCATTTTCACATTTATTTCTTTTGCTTGCTTTTGTATTTCCACTTTACAGTACCGCAATCCCTTGAGTGGTTCCGCATGTGAGCTGCAGCTTGTTCTGTTTTTGGGTGTCAAAAACAGGGGATTGGTTTGGTTTTTGGTCGTGCATGGTGATGGCGAAAGGTGGTGCTTGGCTGCAGCTGTGCAGGAAGAGGCTGTGGTTGCAACGTGCTGCTGATCTTGTGGATGCAGTGCAGCGTGGAGTTGGGTCGTAGAGGCTGCATGAAGGTAAGGCGCATGCATGAAGTGGTGCTGCCGCTTAGCATGGAGGTGCAGCATGTTGGTGATGCCGAACGCCGTGGAGAGGCGGTTCAGTTCTTGAAGAGGCTGGGTAGAGATTCACGGGTGTAGCTGGGGGCTGTGCATGGCGATGGTGCAACAGGTCCGTTGGACGTGCGGAGGAGCATTGCAGCGTGAAGGTGCTGCTTGGCTGGGCAACGAGTTGTTGCTTGGTCGTGCAGGTTGAAGATGATAAAAACGACATGTAGTTTTGGTCTATAGACAAAACTACATGTCGTTTATGAGTGGGCTGTAAAACAAAAACAAATAAAAAATAAAAATAAAACTAGACAAACAACAACAACAGAAAAATAAATAAAAGCAAAACAAAATAAAATAAAATAAAACTAGAAGAAGAAAATATTGAAGAATAAAATATTAAAGGTGTGTTGTGCAAGTGAATAAATATTTTCCAATTAAATCACAAGTTATAAAATTAAGCATAAACTATGCTTTTAATCAATTTAAATCACAACTTAGATTTATGCCTTATAACCATTTTTCCATCTAAAACCAATGATAAAATAATAAAACAATTAAAAATATATTGATTTTAAATGTATAAAATATGCAATAATGCAGCTCAATCATCAAACACCTCTATTCCGACAATGGGGGTGAGTTTGTTGCTCTTAAAGGCTATCTTAGTCACCGTGGTATTAGTCATCTCACAACAGCTCCACACACTCCTGAATAAAATGGAGTGGTTGAACGCCGTCACTGGCATATTGTGGAAACTGGTATGACTTTACTCCATCATGCACAGCTTCCACCCTCCTACTGGAATTTGGCATTTCAGGCTGCTGTTTACTTGATAAACAGAATGCCCACACCTTTACATTCCCTTAAATCTCCTTTTGAAATTTTATTTCAGTCCTCTCCTAACTATCTTAAACTTCGGAGTTTTGGATGTCAATGTTTTCCTTGGCTCAAACCTTATTCTCAAAATAAACTGGACCCAAAGTCCTACCCATGTATTTTTGTTGGTTACTCTACCTCACAAAGTGCATACAAGTATCTTCATCCAACCACCAATTGGATCTATCTTTCCCGTCATGTTTGCTTTGATGAATCTGTTTTTCCTCATACTCAGCAAACACCACTCTCCTCACCATCTCAAGATAGCCTCACCTCTTCTCCACTCTTGACACTTGGTCCTCCTGTACCACCTCTGTCCCAGTCACCCTTCAATGGTTCAACTACCTCAGGTTCATTGTTGGATACTACAGGCCACCAGGTGTAGTCACAGCCTTGCACTAGTGTTTCTCCTGCAGCATCTTCTTCTAGTAGCACACTTCCCACAATGGGTCCTTCACTTTCAGCTGCTAAACAAGTTGTTGCCAACATGCCTCCCCAGCCAACTCGCATGGCCACTCGATCCACGCACAATATCTACAAACCAAAACGGCTCTTCTTGGCTGCGAAGCACCCAATCCCTCCCACATTGGAACCCACTGGTGTTCATCAAGCTCTCAAAGATCCTCATTGGTGCCAGGCCATGAGTGAGGAGTTTACAGCCCCTGTTCGCCATGGAACCTGGAAGTTGGTTCCTGCCACATCAAAGCAAAATTTAGTTGGCTCAAAATGGGTGTTCCGAGTTAAACGTAAACCTAATGGATCCATTGATCACTACAAAGCATGCTTAGTTGCCAAGGGGTTTCATCAACGTCCTGGACTTGATTTCACTAAAACCTTCTCCCCCTTTGTGAAGCTTGCCACAATCCGAGTTATTTTATCCCTTGCCGTGATGAAAGGCTGGTCCCTTCGGCAACTTGATGTAAATAATGCGTTTCTTCATGGGACACTAACTGAGAATGTTTTCATGGCGCAACCAGCTGGTTTTATTGATGCCTCCTATCCTCACCATGTCTGCCACCTTCAAAAGTCCATCTATGGACTAAAACAGGCGCTGAGGGCCTGGTATCGTGCACTGCATGATTGCCTCTGTGGCATTGGCTTTGTGAAATATGCTTCAGATCATTCTCTATTTATCTATCAGCATCACAACATTGTGGCATACTTTCTTGTTTATGTTAACGATCTAATTCTCACAGGCAATGACCCTGCATTCATCTCTGGCATCATCAAATAGCTTGGTGCACAATTCTCTCTGAAAGACCTCGGGCCTCTTCACTTCTTCTTGGGGATTGAGGTGATCTCTACCTCAGATGGTTTGTTCCTTTCCCAGCACAAATATGTGCGAGATCTTTTGTATAAAACTGGAATGGATGGTGCCAAAGATGTCACCACTCCTCTTGTTACTTCCAGTCGACTACAGCTAAATGATGGTTCCAGTCCCGCCGTGAGCACTACTTACCGAAGTATTACTGGTGCACTTCTGTACCTAGCTCTCACTCGACTTGATATTGCCTTCCCTGTTAACAAATTGGCTCAATTCATGCACTCTCCATCTGAAATTCACTGGACCGCTGTCAAGAGACTCCTACGATATCTCAAGCATTTGATCTATCATGGTATACAGCTTCGTTGCTCTGCTGCTCCTCAACTCCTTGCCTACTCTGATGCTGATTAGGCAGGGAGCATTGATGATAGAAGATCTACCTTAGCATTTATAATCTTCCTTGGTGCTAATCCCATCTCATGGTACACTAGAAAACAATGAGTCGTGGCCCGCTCCTCCACTGAAGCCAAATACAAGGCACTTGCAGGTGCTGCCTCCAAAATTGCTTGGCCTCAATCACTTTTCTGTGAACTTGGTATCACCATGAAGTCCCCACCAAAACTTCTCTGTGGCAACATTGGTGCAAAGCAATTAAGTCTCAACCCCGTGCTTCACTCTCGGATGAAACATATTGCCATTGACTTACATTTCGTTTCGGATTATGTCAGCAAAGGAATTCTTCAAGTTGCTCATGTTTCTACCCATGATTAGCTTCCTGATTTAATGACCAAGGCCTTATCACGTCCATGTTTTCAACTTCTATGGTCCAAGATTGGTGTCAGTGATGGGAGCACCATCTTAAGGGGGCGTAATAGTTAATCACAGAAATCATGCATTTCAGTGCATGTCAATCTTTCTTGATTTACTCAAGCTCTTCTCCTAGCGTTAATTATGTTTCCTTCCTGAATTCAAGCTAATGTAATATTCTGTACAGCAAGCAACTTAATTGCCCTTTCCATTTACGTAGACAATTAGCTATGTATAAATAGGCTCTCTCTCTGTAATATCAAAGTAAGTTTTTCAATACAATACAACACCAACGTGTTTCTATTATCTTATAGTGAGGCAGAAGGAGCTCTTGGTGGAGGACCGTTGCAGCGGCTCAAGGTGGCAGCAGTGGCTATTGTCGTGTTTGGAGGGGCAATAGCTTGCTCTATTTTGGGTGCAGGAAAACAGGGGAGTTTGTGGGTGGTGCTTCCGAGGTGTGGAGGTGGCTGCAAGTGTGGCTCAGTTTCGAGTGTCTAAAACAGAAAAGTATCGTGGCATGCAATGGAGACTACGGAGACGTTGGGCGACGGCTTCGTGTGGTAGGACACGGTGGTGAGGTTCGGACTGAGGTTCACTATGGAGGTTGGATGCTCAACGAAGTATGGGATGACTGAGGGCGTGAGGAGAGAGCAGTGGCAAAGAAACTAGGGTTGATGATGCTTAACATATATATAAGCTATAAGTAGAATACAGATAAAACCTAAAGGAAGATGGAAAGGAGAGGGTGCATGAAAATGGAAAAAATGGCGTGAACCCACGCGACATGGGTTCTGGAAATGCTTCCATGGGCCTGGGCTCCTTAGAAGGGAGTTGGGCTAGGAACCGATTGGGCTGGGCCCAAAAGGAAAAAAGAAAAATCCACTCAAATAAGCCCAGTCCGAAAAATAGAAGAGTCCAATGGGGAAAAAAAAGGCACAATAAAAATAAATAAGAGCCAAATAAAAACACTACAACTCAATATTAATAAAATAAAAATAATTAAAAGTCCAACAATAAAATAATTTAAAGCAATGAGTAATTTAAATGCAAACAATAATTAATATCAAGAAAGCATGTCAAAATAAATTTCAAAACTTAAAAAAAAAATCGAAAATTAACCCAATGATAAACATGATAAATTAAAACAAGAGAACCAATACTGAAATTAAAAAAAAAAATCCTTCAATTAAAAAAAATACACTAAAACACAGGATATCACACCTACATCACATACCTGTTGAGAGAAAAAATAAAAACAGGTGTGATGTAAAACAATTTGCATTTAGATGTTAAACTGAGTTGAGTTGAGTTAAGTTTAGATGATAAAATATTGTTAGAATATTATTTTTTAATATTATTATTATTTTGAGATTTGAAAAAATTGAATTGTTTATTATATTTTGTGTTGAAATTTAAAAATATTATAATGATGAGTTAAGATGAGTTGAGTTTGGTTTAGTAACCAAGAGTATTTCATATTATAATTCATTATGGAAATGGGTGAGTACATGAATAGAAGCTAGGTAATTGGAAACTTGTCTTGCAATCTTGGAAATGAACTTTTACAAACTTCTTCCACAAGGTAAAAGTTTTTATTTTATTTTTATTTATATTTTTATAGAAACAAACTTTATTTTATTCAATGAACCGAAGTTACAACTATGACTTATCAATATAGGAAAAAACCCGGACGATAAGTCAAATTTTACATCTGCTCTGAGGCATCCCGCACACAAATTCTTTTGTGGCAGACACTGTCTTAATTTCTAAAAACTTCTCTAACAGAAAAAAATGTTCTATAAAAACAGAACTAAATTACCTCTCCGACCTCTCAAAGAGGAAGAGTACGGGACACTACTGCTATGGACATCAAATTTAATAATCTTTTTCTTTTTTATTAACTACTAAAAATAAAAAAACTACAATAATAAACACAATAAAAGCTACAGCACCACGAGCACCCAAACGGTTTGAGTCGTTTGACAACCATAAGCATCAGCTTTAAGAGCCAGACAGCATAAGCATCAGCTCTCGCATGGACACCAGCCTCCACTGTGCAGGAGGCTCCTACGCATGAACATGGGCCGCACGATCACCGACCGTAGCATCACCCATCCCTCTCGACTACTCTTGTCCCATATTGCGACTGGTCAAACGGCTCAACAAAAGTACAAACAACACAAAATATGAATAAGAAAAACTCTACTTGCAACCGGCTGGCGGAACCGCCGCGTAACCGGTTGCATAAAATATTTTATTTTTTCCCGCCTGTTATTTCGTTTCCTCTCTCGTTATCAATGTTTTCGTTACTCGTTCTCCCCTTCAATTTTTTTTTTCTTTCTCCACACTCTCTAATTTTCTCTTTCTCCCAGCCATCACCACTGAGCAATCCTCGAGAGGGGAGGGGGTTACCGAGAGAAACACGGCGGCTTGAGGTGGTGTGAAGTGCCCGGTGACAATTTCTGTGCAGGTGGTGCCGACGTGGAGGGGGCTGGCAGTGTGGGGTGGCTGGTTTGTGGCTCACGGTGGGGAGGAAAATATTCCTCTGTTTCAGTGTTGTGTAAACAGAGCAACCACGTTGGAAATTTTGGGTGGCTGAGCAGCGGTGCAGGGTTGTCGGTTGCTACTGGGCTGGGCAGCGGTGCTGGGTTCCCGGTTGCTACTGGGCTGGGCAGTGGGAGTCTCATGCGGTAGACGTACACGGGTTGGGGCTGGCCTATGGTGGTTGGCGTTGTTGCGAGACGCGGAAGAGAGAGAGATCTTACTGCTTCCAACGAAGATCGGCCTGCAGGGCAGCGCAATGAGTCTCCGAGGTTCGATGGGAATCTTAACGGGTTCGTTGTTGATGAAAATGGTTTGGATGTGCTTTATTGGAAGAAATTTGAAGGGAAAAGCTCCACGAAGAATCTACGTAAAGGGGAATTATCTGATCCAAAAAAGGAAGAAGCAGAAGAGAAGAAAGAATTCAGGACGACAGCCTACGCAAGAAGTCCCTCTGCTCCGAGTGTGTGGTTGGAGTGGGTTACATCGAGTTGTACGCATACCAAAAGTCAAAAGAGAAAAGAGAGGGGAAGCAGTGTGGGTCCTCTGTTGGGTCTCTCCTTTTATTTTAATCTATGAAGTAAAATAAACAATAAAAAAATAGCCGGTTGCACCCCGGTTTCCCTAGCCGGTTGTATCTAGCAGGATTGTATAAATAAACCCCATCCCCCAAAGGGCGGAGAAAAAAACAAAGCACACCAGCTCCAAAAAAACACAAGAAGTGCAGAAAAAACACTGCCTAGGTTTCATCTCTAACTAATCCAGCCGCCCCCGCCTCCTTTTTTCTCTTCTCTCTTTTTCTTCCTGCGCTGCCGTCGCCCACCTCCGCCCCCTGCACAAGCGCCCACGAAATGCCCTGCCTCCACCCCTGCCCGAGCCCACATCCACCCCTGCCCGAGCCCACATCCACCCCTGCCCGTGCCCATCCTTTCGCCCACAGCCATCTCCGCCCTTTACCCTGCCCAAGCCCACCCTTTCCAGGGGCGCGGTGGAAAGCTCTCGGCTCTGCCTCACCCCTACCCAAGCCCGCCCTTTCAGGCAACGCGGTGGAAGGCTCAAACCCCACGATCTGCCCACGATCGGCTCAGATCTGCCACGATCTACCGGCGCCAACGCCGTGGGGTGGATGGTGCCTCCAGCAGCCGATCACCAAGGTAGAGGTGCGTACCGGACAGAGATCAGAAACCCAGAGTAGTGTCCCCATTATTAGACCTGAAAAATACTAACAAAACGAACACAAAAACAAAACAAGAACCAGACTTTAAAAGAGAGAGGAAAAGATGAAGATATGTGCAAGAGGGAGGTGTCAAGCTCCCAGCCCCCTCAAGATAGATTCAGGCTTGAGGAGTTTTTTCTGAGAGCGGCTGAGAGAGAGTTTTCGGTGAATATTTATCTTCTGCTGCCACCCACAAGGTATGAGTCGCAGCTGGTTGGATGCAGCTAAAGCAATTACTTTATCTCGAGTCCCTCTTCATGAATTGAATAGGAAAAGGAAAATGATTGCGAGACATCATGGATATATGTTTAACAAAAAGTCAATTCCGATTCAACCCCACGTACAGGTACTTTTTTTTGTAAAATCATAATATATATGGAGTACGTACTCTAATTAATAGAAAATAAAAAATCCTCGTACTCTAATTAATAGAAAATGAAAATCCTCGTACTATAATTAATAGAAAATGAAAATCCTTTACAGCTGACTGGAAAATGACTCTTACACCACTTTTTTCAACTTTTTCTGGTGAAAGCCGAGCTAGCTAGTCTTTCAGGACGTACTAGAAGCTCTGTGGTATGCCAACTGCTTGCCTGAAACTGGAATGCACTTGATTAGCCAACCAATCGGCCATGACAAAGCAGCGAGTCCAATGCAAGCACCCCACTGCCCCCAATCCAGTCTCTCAGTACTGGCAAACCTCCTCAGAAACTCCACCATCACAAGTTGAAGAACTATTGTTATTCCAATGATTGCCAAGAACAATTTGTTATTGAATAGACCCAGGAATATATTCTTCTTCTCTAGTTTCCTTGCATTGAATTCGTTGAAGACTTGGCAGAAGACAAAAGTATTGAAAATGATTGTGCTTTTAACCTTTTCATCTACACCAAAGATGGATCTTCCTTTGAATTGTAAAACCAGTAAGATGATTACCTGATACAAAGCTTGAGCAATGAGATTCCTCCACATGATTAGGCTTATAAGTGGTTCTGATCGGCCAACAGGTGGCTTTGCCATGAGATCGTTGGTGGGTTTATCAGTAGCCAAGGCTAAAGCTCCCAAGGTATCCATTATCAGGTTCACCCATAGTAGCTGCACTGCAGTCAATGGAACCTTCCCGGATGAAACAGCTGCAACAAAGTTGATGACAAGGGCGGCAGCGTTCACCGTGAGTTGAAACTGAAGGAACTTTTGAATGTTGTTGTATACACACCTTCCCCACCTCAACACTGTCACCACAGAGGTAAAGTTATCGTCCAGGATTACTATATCTGAGCTTTCTTTTGCAACCTCAGTTCCTTGGATTCCCATGGAAAGTCCAATGTCTGCTTCCTTTAAAGCAGGCGCATCATTTGTGCCATCACCTGTAACTGCAACCACATGGCCTTTTCGCTTTAAGCATTGCACCATCAAAAGCTTGTCGAAAGGGGATGACCTGGCCATTACATGGATTCTATTGATCTTTTCCATTCTCTCCTCGGGTGAGTAATTTCTAAATTTTACTCCTTCAATTACAGCTTCATTGTCTAGATTCCCATCTGGGTTAAGAATCCCACATTCAATAGCTATAGCCCTTGCTGTGTGCACATTATCACCGGTGATCATTTTGATATGAACTCCAGCGGCTTTGCAAGATTCCACAGCTGTTTTGACTCCTGGCCGACATGGATCCTTCAAGCCAACCAACCCTAAAAATGTGAGTCCATTTTCTTCAAGATTCTTAGGAACCTGTCCACCTTCATCTACCCTTTCTTTGTGGGCAAAGGCAATGCATCGGAGGCTTTTGGCTGCCATGTTTTTAATAATAATCTCAAACTGTAGTCTTTCTTCCTCATCCAGGGCTTTCAGCATCCCGGCACTGTCATAGAAGGTTGAACACAAGGCCAGTATCATCTCAGCAGCTCCCTTCCAGTGAGTATGAATTGACTCATCGCTCTTCCTCTTCACCAAAACCCCGCTTCTCTTTTTCTCTGAATTAAATGCCTCAACACGGATTGTCTCGTAGTTTTGCTTAACTTCTTCCATATTCATTCCCAAATCTATCACTGCCCATGAAAGTATTGCTTTCTCAGTTGGGCTACCAGAAATCTCAGGAACTGATGCAGAATGTGCTTTGTAAATTGCTCCAGTCGTGTTTAAAGCAACTGCTTCTTGGAGTAGCTTGTGAATGTTACTTGCCATATCAAAAGATGTATCATCATTCACTTCTTTTCCAAGCCAAACCTCGGTTACTTTCATTTCGTTTAAAGTAAGGGTTCCCGTTTTGTCGGTGCAAATGATTGTGGCCGACCCCATTGTCTCACAAGCAGATAGTTTCCGGACCATGGCATGATCAGCCATCATGCGCTTCATTGAATAAGCCAGCGTTAGAGTGACAGCCAAAGGCAAGCCTTCGGGAATAGCCACCACGATGATGGTGACAGCAGCAGCAACAATTCCCACAACTGAATTCATAATGTCACCAGAGTCTGTATGGCTGCCATTGAATTCCCTTTTTCCCATGTCATCTTTCGTGTTTCCTGTAAAGTATCGAATTAGTAGAACTAAAAGAACAAGTGCAGCCACCGATAATCCAACCTTCCCAATATACGAAGACAGCTTGTTGAGGCGAGCCTGCAATGGCGTCTCCTCATTCAAGTCGCGGTTTATCGAACTCATCATCTGGCCCCATGCAGTGTTCATGCCAACAGAAGTGACCAGCATGAAACCAAAGCCATCAGTCACCTTCGTGCCTGACAACATAAAAGGAGTCCTTTCATTGATCTCAATGTGGTCGCTTTCACCTGTCATGCTTGACTCGTCCACCTTCAAGGAATGCCCTTCCAAGAACAACCCATCTGCGGGAATCTGATCACCAATCTTCAAATACACAATATCACCCACAACAACTTCAAAGATCGATATTGGTCGGCGCCTCCCATCTCGCACAACTTCCACTCTTATATCGCTACTCTTTTCTGAAAGCTTCTCAAATTGCCTTGATTGTCGAAAATTGCTCACCGCTGACACAATGACAACCAAAAAGACAGCAACAATAATACTTCCACCATCGTACCACCCATCTTTCCAGCCATGTTGTTTGATACCGAAAGCAAGCGAGAGTACAGCACACGCGACAAGTATGAGAATTATTTTATCTTTACATGCCTCTAACAAGAAGCTAAGAAATCTTTTTGCTGGCGGCTTTTGGAATTTATTAACACCAAAAGCATTCTTTCTTTGATTAAGATCTGCCTCGCTACCATTAACACCATATTTTACATCAGTTCGAAGAATTAAGGCAATTTCTTTAACCCCTCCAAACTGACTCAAAGATTCAAAGTTTTTGTCCCTTACCATCTCAGCAAACGTATTTGGATCAACGTTGAGAAACGTAGCGGGCTGGTCGGCCGAGGAAATAGCCTCGTTGATGGGCGGTTGCACCTCGATGGCAACGTAAGAGAGGGAGCGCAAAACAGGGGCCTTCTTGTCAAGAACTAATTTCTTGGGAATAGAACTAAGAGCCCTTGTAAAGTAGATGACCATGAAAGCCAACCGCCACCTTCGTTTGTGGGTCTTGGAGACAGGCCAATAGGCTTCTTGATCACAGATAGCTATCTCCGCAGTCCTTCGCAACCTCATGGCTGAAATGAAAATGGAGGATAAGAGTGAAAGGGAGAGAGTTTTGGGGAATTGAAAACTAGCAATATTAGTAATAGCCAGAAGATCAGAAGTTATATACTACCTATAACAATTTCTTCAGAATATATAGCGCCCGATATATATCGATCGGCTGTACAAAGAGCAAACTCAAACAAGTTTCATCAGAAGTTTCAAGGCAGTTTCATTTTTAAAAAAGAAGAAGGAATTATTCATTCAATCAATAAATTGGGATATTAATGGCGTGATTATATTCTTATCCTAACATAACATGTAATATGAGTATATATATAACCCTTTATTGGGAAGTTAAAGACGTTCCCGGAAGAATCAACTAATTAAGTTATGAATAGTATATAATTTTCTATTGATCTTGATTATAGACCAACGAGTAAATCATATAAAAAGGAAGAATTAACTCATGTATATATATATATATATATATAACTTTTTATATTTTCTTATGCATGAAGCCCTCAAAGTCGAGGTTAAACAAATTTGAACAACCAACTCGCAGACCAGTAGAAAGAGATTTAGGTTGCGTTTGGATAGTGTGGTGATATCAGGTATTCTGTTAATAGTAATAAAAAGTGATGAAAAAATAATGATAGAATATTGAATAGTAGTTAATAGTATGTGAAAAGTAATATTAAAATAACCAATATCACTACCCAAACTATCCTTAGACTTCATTTGGGAGCACATTCTATCTCATCTTATCTCAAAATTTCATTCCCAAATTTCATTAAAAAACAAACACTTTTCAATTTCAAATATTCAACTTTTTCGTATAATCATTATAATTTTCTCAAACTTCTAGACAAAATACAAAAAATAATTCAAAATTTTCAAACACCAAAATAAAAATAATATTCCAATAATATTTTAACTCTATAATATTTTTATTCAACTTTTTCTTTCTTATTTTTCAAAACTCAATAAAATAATATCTTAACTCAAATTATTTCGCTACAATTCGCCTATTTCTCATTTAATCTCATTCTCCAAATCAGTCCTTAGTAGGGCTATAAAAATAAATCGGAGAACCGGTCCCTCCATTTTAAAAGCCAGTTAAAACCAGTTTGATTCCGGTTTTAGGTTTTAAATCTTAAACATGAACATTTGTTTGATCATATGTTTTAAATATAAAGTATCTATATTAATTATATTTTATGGCCTAATAAATTCTCAACATATTCCTTTTGATAAATATATTAGTATGTAATACTAATACTAAAACTGGAAAATCGGATTAAACCGGACCGAAACTTGTAAAATCAAAAGTACTGGTTTAGGAGGGTAGCTGGTGCTGTATCGGTTCTAAAAAAATGCAAAATCAGTGTATACTGATTTATTCGGTCCCAAAATTTGTTCAAAACTGGACCAAACCGGATCAAATTGAACCAGTTCACTCCTAATCCTTAGTGAAACTACTTGGCAATTTCATGCATCTAATTTGTTCGTTGAAGGAAGCCTATAAATGCAAAGATTGTATGTTAAGGTACATAACACGCGAAAGGCATTTGTTCTTACGTCTTCTTTCCGCTTTCGAGTCACAATTCACACCCTTCTACGCGTCAGCCTTCGCCATTATTTTGCTTCATCATCAAGAGATCCTAGAACAGACCTCACTGATTAAAGCCTCCTTCTAGTACTATTTTTCGTCCTCTCTTAAACTTAGCCTACAAGCGATAATGATTTCTACTTTGATTTTTGGGTATTATCAATAATAATTTCTACCCCACCTAGCTACATTTGATGGATGAAAGGCATGCCAATCTAAAAATTATGAATTCTATTAAAAAAAAAAAGAAAAATCTAAAAATTATGAACAAAATGATTACCCTTTTTAATAACAGAAACACAACTCCCACCGAAGTTTTCTACCGAATTGTATTTTTATTTTTTATTTCTACTTATGGTTAATGAAATATTTTTTAATAAATTTATAAATTTTATATTTTTAAAAAAATTGTTTAGATTGATTAAAAAAATATTTGAAGAAAAAAGAAATAGAAATTTTTTTTACACTATTCAATACCCATTTGGTATCGAATTTTCGATGGGAGTACCATGTACTAGCTCCGCTCTTTTAAAAATGCCAATCTTCTACTATATAAATATATATATATATATATATATATAAGCTGCATATGGATATTTTAATGTAGATTATCAATTTTTGATTAAAAGATCTAACCATCAAATCAATAGTTTCGATTATTCTATTTCTCATTGATCTTAATAGTTAGATCTTAACCAAAGTTTTTGTCAAATTTTGGAAATTAGGATCATGTTAATAGTCTATTAATAATCTTATTAATTGGTTTGACGCATAAAAAACAATCACATTTTGAGGTGGAAAATTTAATTTCCTGGAAAATCATATTCTATTTTGATTTTCGAGCACCATATATAATAATTAACGAAGTTGATCCAATAGACCTACAAGGAAGTTTTTTTTTATTTTTTTTTATTTTTATTTTATTTTTATTTTTATTTTTTATTTGAGCAATGCTAGGTAAAGTCTCCATTTGGAGAGTTCAATGCAATCCTAAGAAATTTTATTTATTTATTTTTTAAAATTACAAAAATATCCCTCCTAAAATAATATTTTTTCTCATTTAATAAAGGGCCTGCACATACAGTCTCCAAGTGGGGATTGCAAATAGAATTTCTCATTTAATTTATTGGAAGTTTTAATGAAATTTCTGAGAAATAATCTATTTTAGAAAAACATGATGCGGAAGAATATTGTTTTTGTTCTTTTTATTCAAACTTAGGGCCGTGGAGGTAATCTTTTAAGAATTATACACTACAACAAATACTGATTTTTCCCAAAAGTGATAGTCGTGGGGAAAAGTATATCCTTAGTGAGAAAAAAAAAATTTCCACCAATTTATTCCATGGGAGACTCATGGCATATAATTGGTGGAGAAAGAGTCTTTTTCACTAAACCACAAGTTCATGGGAAAATCCTTCTTTTTTCCACGACATTTATGGTGGTAAACTTTTTTTTTCATGGCAAATAAGGTCTCATTTGGTATAATGTGGTGGGAAATAACATCATTCTCCATGAAAATAGGTTGTGGCAAAAAGTGTCTTTGGTATTTTCGCTTTCGTAGGAAATATATATTTTCCACAAAGTATTTCGTCAGAAATACTTATTTATGAAGAAATTTTATTGTGAGAAATAACTACTTCTGGCAAAAATAAAAAAGGTATTTGCCACGAGTTTCATTCATGGCAAATGATGCTAAGAGATTTCAAAAAAAAAAAAATTGTCATATAAAAAAATGAGACTGAGCAAAAAATAATCATAACAAATAGTCTAATATAGGCTATAATTATTATATCGAACCAATGACAGATTATTACTAACCCAAACAACTACATTTAATTAAAATTTATTTATAATTAAACTACCTTTAATTTAATTAATCAATGAAAAAATGCATAAGTTTCCTAAACAAAGCCCCATCACTCAATCTATTGTTCATGCATAGGACACTCAACATAATCAAATCTGTCCAATTCTTGGACTTCAAGTTCCTCATGTAAATTCAAATCCATAAACCATTGCATTTAAGTAAAATCTAACATATTTGCCGCCCATACACATACTCAATTTGTCAATTATAAAACTTACTAACATATTTGTTGTCCATCTACATCAATCCAACACAATTACAAATTTTAAAATTTTAATAAGCTTCATTCATGGCTCCGCACCTTTCCCAACCTTCACATCATTTTTCTTGGTTCATTGAAACCAACACATCAATGTATAATTCTGCTAATATTATTTATACACCAACCCAAAACACAATCATAACGATTTATAAGCTTCATTCATGACTCAAATCAATTCCAACCCAATATAACACAACTTGTCTATGTCCAAGCATTTGAATACAATATCATTTAATCAAGTGTGCTTATTAATCTAAGAGACAGAGAAATAGAGGTTATACCAAAACTCTAGGGGCTAAGAATGTCTCGGATGGTTGGTGGTTAAGCTGCCCGTAGGCTTGAGACAAGAAAAGTAGCTGCAAGAATAAGAACTTTCTCATCATTATGCCCTACACCCTAAATAGTCAAAAAGAAAAGGTGCAGTAATGTTAAAATCTAATAAATTGAAACAATTAATCAAATTCAAAGTATGTTGGAAGATTTATAGAATGGCACGAAAAATTGTTATTGTGGCAGTTCATTAATTCTCAACATCAAATCTCTAATCTTCAGAGGCCTGACATACTCTTCAAAGCACAAGACAAAGGCAACAATAATTATTTATCACTCCAACAACAAAAGTAAAGCCACTTTATTCCATCCACTCCATTGCAATCGAAATAGGTATCGCCCAACCAACAAACCAAAAACATATAGCATGCTTGCTGCCCAAAGGAATTTTAATTCATTTATTACTTGAGCCCAACCTAAATCCATCACACAATCCATTGTTCATGCATAATACACTCAACATATTCAAACCTGTCCAATTCTTGGACCACATGGTCCTCAAATAAATTCCAATCTATAAACCATTGTACTTAAGTAAAATCTAACCAACTCTTCAACTAAATCAATATACACATATAAATTAAATCCATTATCCATTTAAACTCAATATCCAATAAATCCAAATAATTACATAGCTTCCCAAATCTCAAACCGATAGAATCATCAACACATACTAAAGGTGAAAGAAGCATAATAGCTTAAGATTTTCAAACAAATTATAGAACAATGGAAACATAAAGGTCTGCCATACCTCAGCCCATATTTGTTGTAGTGAGTGAAACCACTCCATTTCATCAATACATAACACACTTGGCTACTTAGCACCAAATTCACAAATATACACAAGTTTTTCTATTAAACCAACATCATCATCATACTTTACAAACTCACTACAATTCCATCACTTAATCTGAACACTTCAAAACAATTCATTTTCATCCCAACTCCATTCCATGCTCAAACATCAACACAAGTGAAGTCACTCCATTCCATTCACTCCATTACAATCCAAATAGGCTATCGCCCAACCAACAAACAAAAAAAATGTGTGCATACCAGTTTGAAGTACAGAACATGGAACTGCATCATAAAAATGCTTGTCAGCAATTAGCTTTTCAATACGAGCTGGTACCTGAGCCAAAGTTTCAAGTACAAAACATGGAAAATTTTCAAAATCACCAAAACTATGAAATCCAAAAAAATTAAAAAGAATAATTGTAGTGCTAGTTTATAAATGATGAAGTCGTAGTACAGGTACTTTTTTTTTCCTTTTCTAAGAAAAAGTTGGAACAACTAAGTAAGGGCACATCATAGCATGCAAAAATGTGTGCATGCCAATACATCTACTTATATATACATGCCTACATCGAGATATGAATAAGAAATGCAACTATAACTCAAGTGCAAAAAGATCCAAGTACAAAGGTGTAGGCATAGCGTTTTAAAGCATGGGATGGGTATTAGGTGATTGAAAATTTATAAGAATATGGTATTATCTGAAAGCTGAAAATAGGTATAGACAAACCTTGGCTATGCTCTCAATTTGATCTAAGAGGGAAATTATGTGACGCAACGTTACTGACTCAATCTCATCTTCACGATCTTTCGATGTCAAAATATGGACAACATGAGGTAATGAATGAAAGCGTGCTGCAGCCCAACTCTCATATATTCTTGCAAGCTCTTCCCTCAGATACTGCATTTTACTGTAATAGAAAACAAGGACAATGAGAAGAAGAAACAAGCAAATATGCACAACACAGCTTATATAAATAAGGTTCAACATCACACTTGGTCAGACAGTATCTAGCACATGATCCCTGAATTTCAAAAGAGGACTGCCATGCCAGTTGCTACAATTGTTAAAACAGGACTACTATGCACTATAACCAGAGAAGACATACCTCTGGAATGTTGTGCAGGGCAATGGCCAAGGCCAAATTGACACCAACACGAAGACCCTGTAAAAGAAGCATGACAATGTTCATAATCACCCAATTCCTGTGAAACACCACAGCATTTTAACTCAATGAATTCAGGAGCACACATTAGCAGTCCCAGGTTGCACACATAATAGATTGTACGGCATCCAATTAATTCAATATTCAACTAAATCAATATGCACTCATATACATAACTCAATTTATAAGGCATATCAACATGCGTGTTGCCCATGTAATCCAATCCAACGTAAATATACATATTTTATCACCTAATACTTGAGTTCAATACAACCCATTACACAAAATATAATTATCTAAACCTTATAGTACATTTAGTATGCATAAAATGTTAAAAATCCAACACTTACAAATAGGTGGGAAAAATGTTGAGCAAGGGTTGTTTGGAGGGGCTGATAGAGGCGTTGGGGTTGGGGGTGTCGAGTGCTCGGCAAAGATGAAAGGGAGTTACGGGGAAGGGAAAGATCGTGGGGGAGCTGGGGGATGAATGGAGGGAGCCTGCGAGGGGCTGTCAACGCCGTCAATGACGAACGGCGGTGGCTTGGGTGCGGGTTGCGACGGCAACGTGGAGAAGCTGAGAGGGAAGGAGGCTCGTTTTGAGGGAGGAGGAGAGGGAGAGAAAGGCATAGTGGGGAGGCTGGGTTCAGCGAGGGGTGGTCACCAGTGAGGTAATGGTGGCCGGTGGCTGGGTTGTGGCTGAGGAGAAGAGAGGGAAGAGGGGCGGGGTTCCGTCGACTAAAGGGAGAGGGAGGAGAGAGAGGGAAAAGAGAAGTGAGGGGGAAAAGAGACAGTGATGTTTTAATTTACACGCTTTATCTTGGGTCTTCAAATGATATGAGTCTATGACGGTGAAGATTAAAATAATTTGCGGCGTGAAAACATGGCTGGAAAAAATCTTTTTTTGCCGCAAAACATTTTCCCCCACAAATTATGGTTTTACTCGCCAATGTAATCTCATGGTAAAAGATAATTTTCATCTCATCAGCTAATTATTTGTCAAGAATGTATATCTTGGAAAAAAATTTCGTGGGAAAGGATCATATTTAATTTTATTATTATTTGCGGCCACTATTTATCACCGCAAAATAACTTGATCTCGCCGCAAATACTAATAATCCAATAATAAAAAAACATTTGGCCGGCAGATTCTGCGGCGAGAAAGATTCACCGAAAATAGCTAATAACTTTGTCGTAAAAAACTAATAACCCACAAAATGAAAGTACTTCTGGTAAGTTTATTTGCAGTGACTTCTTATCGCCGCAAAAAACGTTTATTTCGCCACAAAAAGGTGTTTCCCACAAAGTCTTACTTGTCGATGTAATCTTGTGGCAAAAAGCTTGTTTTTTTTCCTACGAACAATTTTCGTGTTATCAGCACACTATTTGCCCCAAAAGTATATCTTGGAAAAAGAATTGCCCATATTTGTTGTAGTGATACAAGATTTCGGTTTAGATCAATGTAAGTACTGGAGGGAGTATATATGGATATATATCCTCAATTAATGGAATGTTCATTTTAAAGGAAATAGTCACAAAAATCTTTTCTAATTTTTTTAGTTATGTATATAATTTCGCTTACGTTGATATTCAAAACTGATAAACTTTCTAATTTGCCTAGTGAGTATGGTATCGATCAAGTTCTCACGAATTCAAGAGTGAGTCTATTATGCCAAGATCATTTGGATCAATTGGTAACACCTTAGTTTCTCACTAAGAGAATTAAGGAATATCGAATCCCCCGGCCTCCCCATGTATAAAAAGAAAAAAGAAAAAAGAATGAGTCTTTTATTTATATCATGGATGACTTTTAGAGCAATACAAATCTCAAGGATCACCATATTTTAGAGTTCTTGTTAATATAGCAACATTGATCATGGGTCTTATGCCATGTAATATCACTCACATCAATCTTCAAGTAGTAATAAATACTAAATAAATATTAATGTAGGATCTCGATCGTGCTTTTCTCTTAATCTAGACCCTAGAATTTATACACCGAATTTTAGCAATTTTATAAAAGTCAATTCTAGAGGACTTAAGTTTTCCCATGCACGCTTTAATATTGTTTGTTGTGGCTCGAAAATCTCAAGGATATAAATGGTCAAGGTAAAGATTGGCATATGAGTTTTATAAAAGTAAGTTCTAGAGGACTAAGTTCAAATATTAGTTTCAAAACAATAATAAGGTTAACTTTTTTAGAGTTCTAGGAAAAATATAAAACTTTATATAATAATGGACTCTGTGAAGTATTCTATTTTTGTTATAAGAAAAAAAAAAGGAAAATATTTTAGTCATATAGGAATTATACAAAAATAAACCCATAAACTGACGTGAATTGACGTGCTACATCAGATTGTAAATTTACTTTTATTGTAAAGAAGATTTAACAAATTCCATGTAAATACGTCAATTTATGTGTTTACTTTTATATAATGTCTTTGTATCTGTAACAATTCTCAATAGCGCGTTGCTTTCTAAAAGTATAATTGAGGCGCAAAGAAGAGAACTCATTCGATTGCAATGAAAGCAATCAAGTGGCAGGCCAGCAGTACACAAGAATAAAGTGAAAGCCATTGATTCCTCCTTTTATCTTTGAGGGAAAAACTCTTCAATTGCTTCCAAGAATAATGCCTTCCATTTTTATTTTTTTTTGGGGGGGGTTCTCAGGGCTTCTCAGTCACAATCTTATGCCTCACATTTCCTGGTTTGGCACATTAATTAAGTCAGTTGCTCCAATCAAGGGGAAAAGACTATATATGGTAAGTCTAGGCCTTCTCTAACACTACTCCTAGTCTAGGATTCTTGCAATGGAATTTACGTTTCATCTTTTCGAGCGCCGTTTAAATAATCTTTTTAAGTATCATCCTTTTATCACCATATTATATGTCATCGAACGCTTGAATAATTATTTATTATTTCAGTTAATATCACATCAAAGAACGATCATGGTTAAAAGACTTTCAAATATTATTTTCTCAATTTTTTTTTCTCTTCCTCCTGAGAAGTACATGTAGGTTTAGCTACCAACGCAGAAAAGCTGCAAATTAAACTCCATATAAAATCAATTAAGTCTTGTTTGGCAACATGAACTAGTAACTTGTTTTATCATTATAATATAGTGGAATCAACTTTTGTCAAGTCTATGTATGAGTGCCCATCACTCTTGGGATGGAATCTTTTTTCTTTTGTTAAGTTGGAATGAAATTTCAGAGGTGCATTTTTTTTCTTTATTTTTTATGTCCATTGGAAAGGTTGTATAGGATGGAACATATATTTGGTCAAATCTATGAGTGTATATCTGATCTGTTAGAATGGGTTTTTTCTTTTCAATGAGTTATAACGAAGTTTCATACCGCATCTTGAATTTGAACCCACTATAATTCTTATTTGAATTCTAGGACCTAGAGTGAGATAAACAGACAAATAAAGTGAGTCTCACAACATTTATGATTGCCCCAGTAAATTTCATAGACAATATTGAATACTCAATAAATGGTGTGAGACTAATTAAGTACGTCTTATGTGTCTATCTCTGTTTCACTCTAAGTTCTAAAGTTTGGACATGAATTCTAGAGGATCAAAATTCATGCATCTTCCTAAGCCACAATGAAACCACCCACTTCTTTTGCCATTACCAATATGCAACTAGATCCTTTAATGAGATAGTATTTCTCAATAACAGAAAGGTTCACACATACCTAATCTTTTGATGCACCTTTTTTTGTTGCAAGTATATGTATTAATCAAAGCCCTATTATACAAAGAGAATCTTCACACAGGAAGCTCCATTTTTTCCCAAAAAATAGCCTCTAATGATGAGGTGCCACATAGACGTCACACCCAAACTGTTGTCATGTCCCACGGTTCAAAGGAAAAAAAAATTTCCTCTTCCCCCACCCAAGTCTCTACTTCCCCAATTCCCCCTTCTCTTGCCATTTTAGGATCAATGACACTACTGGAAAGTTCTGCATCAAAATTAGGTTTTTTTTTTTTGCTACTCATATGATTAGAAATTTTTCATTTTTTCTGGTTTAGTCCTGAATGCGAGGAGATATGGTGCTTAGTTCGGTCTTCATATTTTAGCAGAACTTGGAGAGATTAGGTCCCGTTTGGTTGTTGAGAAACAGTTGGTAGGATGAGGAAAGAAGGTTTATTTGAATCGATTTGACTGTTTGGTAGCCAAGAAAATTCAAAACCACCCCGAATAATTCTAACAGATGTACCGAGCTGTAAGCTCTTGTTGACTTGAGGATTTACTAGTAGTCAGAGACTTTGATTAACGTATTCATTAATTATTTCTTTTCTTAAAACTCATTATCGTGTCATCCATTTTCTCTAGTAGTCAAATTTGTAGAACAAAATCTGACGATGAATAAGGAAGAATGGGTAGCAATGGATTGCACCGCACAAGTCTGGAGCTTCTCTGCCGGTGTGTACGGCATGTGGTGGTGAGGTGGGTGCAAAATTTGGTTGGCATTGGAGGCAAAGAAAGTTGGTCTGGAGGTAGTTATCTCTTCATCGAGGCAAATAGATATTACGAGAGGGGGAATTTTGTGTTTGGGATCCTGTGTGATGAACTGCAGAACTTGTTATGGGATTTTCTAATGTGTCACTTTTCTATTGGGTGCCAATAAACCCAATATATAGGACTTGCCGGTCCAAAGAGGAACTGTTATACAAATCATCATCTGAATCCCTTTTTGTTCAATTCTCACCTTCGGAAAATCTTTTATGATAAAGAATATTAATTTGAGGTTTGACATTGAAAAGGAACAACCTCCTTCCTTTTATATAAGATACCTTTCAAAAAGAGATATGCATGCTACTTTAATGTGAATATTGTATTATGCATGTATGTATATGTGTGTGTACACGCACAAATACTATATGTTCTTTTATTTCAATAAATTATAAGAAGTTTTAAATATATGCGCAATCGATAGCCTCTTCACTAATACCTTTATTGCTCATTGCAAAAAAATAACTTTATCGCTCCTCAATCCCTAATTAGAATCTACGACTAATTTGATAAAAAAAATTAAACAAGAATTGAACCTAAAAAAACTAAGTTTTGTATCATGGCAGATAAATCATTGACGGCCTTGCATTATTAGAGCACCAACTCTAGTATATATTACTACTGGATCTTAGGGTTTGTTCCTACTGGGAAAAGGCATTAATAATATTGCTAGCTCCACCGTGTTTCCAACTTGATCAACTCGAAGAAATGACCAAATAATTCATGCGAAACCCAAAGAGGGAACCCATTCTTCCCTTTATCCTGAAGTAATTTCTTTTTTTAAATCCCACTTTTTCTCTTTTAACCAAAAGGCAGATTAAATAGAATGAAAACACTTTCTGCAATACCAAACCCTTAAGTCATCCAATTATTGTTCCGGAAATGTTGATGGAATTAAAATCTCTCGTGTAATAAATCGATTCAATACTTAGAATTTTTAATTTAAGAAAAAATATATTTGTAGTTAGAGAATGCACAAGTGCCATGTATTATTTTTAAAAAATATGAGTAAATATGAGATCCACAATAAAAAATTAATTTATTAATAATGGAACCCACTCTTTTCAAATAGAATATGCGATGCTTACACAACACATGATTGTATCTAACATTTTTTTTCTCAAATGCCGAGAAAATAAATAAATGTTTTCAAAAAATGTTTTCCCAAGCTTATAATATCAGTTATCATTTTTTCTTTCATTTTCCATCCTATATGAATTTTAAGGCTATGTTTAATTTTCTGTTGTCCTTTATGTTTCCGTCCTATCTTAAATTTTTTCCATCCTATTGCTTCCATCCAATCTTCAATTTTCTGACATAATATATTTTTCCGTCCTACATCTAATGGTCAATTGAATTTTTTTTTTTTTTTTTTTTTTCTACCCTACTTCTTTCCTTATTGTAAGGGGTTTTCCCCCCATTTTCTTAGTGGGCCTGAGAGGAGCAACTAAGGGAATAAGAAACTAAGGTCCAACTTAGAACAAATAGACTCATCGGCCCAGCCCACAGGTAGACTCTCATGGACGCAACCCCCATATCGAGCATGCTGCAGGGGGATGAGACTCGTCATCCTAAAGAACTCTCAAACAACGTTCAGCCTTTGAGTACCTGTCCACATAAACAAGCGGGATGTAAGGGGAACCATCGATCCTCTGACAAGGTGATCACCAAGGACACTGGAAGGGTAAGGTAAATCAGGAAACCACGCCGCATTAAAAGAATCTAACAAAAAGAATAGTAAAGAGGGCATGGACTCCAAGGGGGCAGGCACAATCTGTCCCCCCCTAGGCTCTTAGTATAAATAGTAATTTCCAGGTACGAGAAAGCTCTAGTCTCTACTAACTTTGACATCGGAGACTCTCCAGCCACAAGGCTGTTCTCTCCTAGATGTTTTCTACTTCGTTTTCGCAGGTCCAGTTCTAAAGACCTGAGCTGTTGGAACTTGGCTCAAAGGTGTACGAAACACGACGTTATCCCGGCTGCCTTTGCAGCAAAATAGCGGACCGGCCGTCTAAAGAAGTTACCTCCTCAAGGAATCAAATGGGCGGGTTTGACTTAAGGCATTCCGACCTCTCCCTAATGGAGTGTGGGCCTAGTCTTTCGATTACCCGACGTGAACAAAGTCTCCAATGGTGAAACATCGAAGCAATGGGTATGCCACCTCGAAGGCCGAATAGCCTTGCTAAAAGGCAAATTGCACGATGTCAACGAGCGGGAGCGGGTTCAATCCCAAATTGCCCGAACAAATTACCTCCCCGCAGGGTAGTAGGGGCGAGTTGCGTCAAAGGCTGCTCGACCCTCCCGCGGAGGAGAGCGGGCCAAGCCTTTCAATCGACCGACTACTTACCCCGACACCCATCACAATAAAGAATGAACTGCCCCTATGGCCTTTCAAAGAAATTACCTCCTCGGGGGTTATAAGGGCTAGTTGGCTTGAGGCATCCTGACCTCTCCCTGATGGAGTGCGGGCTGCATCCTTCGACCGCCCGAATACTGCACCAAGGAATGCAGACATCAACAACCTAGTAAAAAGCGGCAAGGAAATCGTGTCATAGGCCAAAGGGCCTAGTTACATATAAAAAAAAGCACAACAACACAAAATGGAAGAACTGAAGGACTAGGCAGGATAAAGCGCATTCGAGAGATAGATGGCAAAAATGAAGACATTGGCTTAAAGAAGAAGTAGAGAGACATCGGCTTCATCAAACAATATCGCTAAAGGCCCCAAGAGGAAAACTGCCTAACAATGGCGAATGAAGACAACATAAGCAAAAAGTCGTCGGCCAGTGGGGTTGTCAGGAATAGGTTAAACGCTGGTGGGTTGGACTATAAAACTTAGGATGACGGCAATCCGCCTAACGCAAAGCCCATAATTTCCTATGAGAAAACCCCCCAAGCCGGCCATAAACAAAAAAAGGGAAGAAGGAAAAGGAAACATCAGAGAAGAATACACAAAAAAGCAGCCTGGCACACCAAAGTATAAGGCAGTTTCATTAATGATCAAGAGTTACACACGAGCCGCATGGCCACGGTGTACAGGTATATACATTTACAAAAAGAAAGAGAAAGAATAGCAAAATGAAATAACGGCAACGGCACAAAGAAGCTAGGGCGTAGGAACATCAAGCACCATGCTTAGGGACTTCGGCATTGGGAGCATTAACCTCAGGGACATTAGGCTCTGGGTCGCAATGTTCAGCAACAACAGGCTCGGAAGTGGCCGGGAAGGCAGGACCTTTAAAAGCATCAGGGATCACATTCATCCCTAGCTTGCAGCCAAACTCAAAGGCTTCTCTGTCAATGGCAACCTAGGAAAGGTCAAGGTCCTGCAAATATTTCTCAAAAGTCCATGAAAATAGCTGCGAACTCTTCGGAATGTGGTCTCGCAATGACCTAAGGTCCTTAGAACACCCATGCATCCTAACCCATGTGTGGACCAGGGACCTCGAAGACCACTGTTTTTGGGACCTGGTAGGTGAGGGCTAGAGATGCTAGCGTCGCAGCTTGGACCCTTGAACGCCAAGTGCTACCCAAGAAGGACGGTTCGGCATTGCCAACTTCTGGTGTGTCTCCCCCATTGGAAGCATTGTGTTGGGCAGACTTCTCAGGGGCCATTGATGAAGAGGAAGAAAGTAACAGAAAAAGAAGAAAGGAGTATAAATGAGAAGGATGGGAAGTTAGAAGAAAATAAGAGCGAGAAGATTACAGTGCAGAGAAAGAAGACAAGCCATGACCCAATAGAGCTTATAAAGGAAGAAGGCAACAGTTAATCTCCAACGCTCCGTGGCAGAAGGAAGGGGTACGAGATGCTTTGAATCCTGAAAAATACTCACCAGGAAGTGACGTGAAGGCAAAAAGCCACCAGATGCCCTCAATACTGACACAACTGAAAAGACACCATCAAATATAAACATAGTTATCGGGAGACGTGCCAACAAAGGCAGAAAAGGAGACATTACTAGGGTTGCCAAGCGACAAGGAACCACCTCAGACTTCAGAGCCAAACACACATCACCAGGGGGACCTCGGCCTCGACATCAAGGTGAGTTGAAGATTAAAAAAAATTCCCACCGTATGAGTCCAATGAGAATTGGCAGAGTAACTGTAAGGGGTTTTCCCCCCTTTTTTTAGTGGGCCTAAATTAATCCACAAAGTTATAAAATAAAATATAAGCACTCATTTGGTTTTCTGTCATATATACCTTCAATAAGCACTCATTTGTGAAGCAACTTGAAAATAAAATATACATGCATCTAGTTGCAAGTTGAAGTTTCAACTTGATAGTTATTTCTTGTTATCTTCACTAATAAATGTATTATTTTGATGTTGTTTAGAATCATTGAATGGTCTGTTCAGCTGAATAGTTGTTGGTGGTGCTTAAAACGATCCATACTTGTTTGGAGCTGCAAAAAGGAATCTTTTCTTTAATCTTCTATATGCTGAAGGCAGTAGCTCAGTGTTGCAATTATGATGAGGATGCGCAGCATAGATCAATGGATGCACCAATAAGAAGTGATTTGATTCAAGTTTGAAGTGCTAAAGTATTTAACATCAGTACAATACTCCTCGATCTAACATCAATACATCAGTACAATTAATATTCCTCAACCAAATTTTCTCCCAAATACATTGACTTATAGCTACAGTTGCGTCCCAGACAAGCTATTTGGCTGGGTTCCATCCATCCCAAGTTGCATCTGTGAACATAATATAATAGCTAAAAACTCATCCACATTTAACAAAATCAATCAGTTTAGAGAGAGTGACGAAGTTAAACAAAAACCATTAGACTTTCTTGAGTTTAATCTCTGCAAAGCCAAATTGGGTTCCACTAAAGTTCAACACTTTGGTAGTGTTTTTGGACTGCTAACAATAGATAAAAAAAGAAGTAGATCAATTTAAAGGATGAAATAAGCAAATCAAACACCAGAATCCTCTTACAAAAAACACCATGGAAAGGCCTCCACTCTCTCTACCAATATTTTAGAACAATAAAAATCATCTAGAGAAGTTGATCAAGTCGCAAATTAGACTACAGAAGCCCAAAATATGAGGCCTTAAATAAATTTTGTAAACAAGTTGTTGTGCACTAAATGTGGTTGAACTCTACATGAATATGATTCGTCTATTTCTGACCATGTAATTCAATCGATGCCCGTTCAGCCGTTCCAAATTTCCATCAAGGAGGTAAGCAGCTGTGGAACCAGAAAAACGCCCAAAATTAGATGATGGGTGCCATGATCTGGACTCCACTATCTGCTTAATTAGCAAGTATGCATGCATAATTAATTAAAAGCATATACAACAAGAATTTATCCAGACCACAAAACAACATATAAAAGCTTGTATCTACTAATACTTCTAGCCTTATCCCGCGGCTTAATTTTTTTAAGAACATGAGTTACGTGTACGTACTTAATTCTCTCTAGCTAACACTTATATGCAAATAATTGTTCTAAGTCAAGAATTATTGTCATGTATTTCATAAGGATGGAAGTTGTTTCGTTCACCCATTTGGTTGGATGAATCCTTACAAGAAAGACATGAGAACACATTGTTTGAACAAACCAACGCAAAATCATGTACAGTACTGTAGTTTGAACGCCACTGGTTAAAAAAGGCATAACCTTATTCCATATTTTGGGAGTGGTTTTTAGATTTTTTTTCAACAAAATTAAGTCAAGGAAAGCAGAAGCAAAGACAACCAATGTGTACAATTCATAGTAAACGTACGGGTTCCCATTTCAGCATTCAAAGTTGAATCACCTTGGCTGGTGATCATCAGGGAGCATAGGAGAGGATTGACCTTAATCACAGTGGTGGATTGCGCCCAGAGGAGACCATCGATGCAGAGGAGACAGACCAAAGGTTAGACGAAGAGATTTGGGGGAGAGGAGACGCAAAGGGGAGATGAAGGGGATTTGAAGCCGATGCCTTCTTCTTCTTTCTCTTCTCTCCGGGTTTTGTTTAGTTTAGTTTTTGCTTTTTTTAATATAAAAATGGAATCTGACTGCTCAGTCAACCTCAGCATTCAGTACGTGGTTGGTGCGCCAGAGAGCCTCTACCTAGAAGAACCAAACTGAAATTAAAGAGATTCTAGCCTTTACGGTTTGAGTAGTGTCATCTACAAAAAAAAAATTTCTGACTAAACTAAGCAAATAGTATCTTTAATGTCTTAATTAGCAACTCTCCCATACTTCTCTAAGATTAAGGAAGAGACCAAAAAAATTCATTTTCTTATTTTACTTCCACAATATTTCCACTTCTCCTTTGAAATTATATATATATATATGCTCCTTAATTTTATTAAGTAACGGAAACATCATGTGGCTAAGTCAGGGCTGGCTCAATCCAGGCATGTTAGGCAATTGCCCAACTCCTCCCACTACTCAAGGCTTCCTAAACTCGTTTGATAGTGAGATAAGATAAGATGGTTTTATATGAAAGTTTAAAGTTGAATAAAATATTATTAGAATATTATTTTTTAATATTATTATTGTTTTAGAATTTAAAAATGTTGAATTGTTTATTATGTATGAAAATTTAAAAAAGTTATAATGATGAGATAAGATGAGATAAAACTATTTATGTAACCAAACAGGATCTAAGAAAAATTTAATAATGACCTCTGTTAAGAATTAATTAAAACCCTTAAGTTCCCTAACAAATTATATTGATATTAACATTATTTATGAAATAATATTAGAAGGCCCACAAGAAATAAATTCTCTAAAATTAGAAATTTTATTAAGAAATAAAAGCTTCTAAGAAAAAACTATTTATGATTAATGATTATAAATAACATTAACCTTATTAGTTTATATAAGAGAAAACAATGGTTAGTGTAATTAAGAAAATAACTAAATGAAGACTAACGGAATCATTTTCAATAGTTAGTGTGTAATTATTAGCAAAAATTAAAATTTGTAGAATTTATACAACATGATAATTTATTATATTATTGGGAAGAGTTGAGAAATCGGGAGAATAGAAGTTTGATAGGGAAAGTTTGGGCAGACAAGCACATAGGATCAGACTTGCATGATAAGATCAACTATGCTGAAGGAATGGAAAGTGAACAAATCTGTCAATTTCAAGGAGATTAGGGAAAATATGTTTGTTATCACTTTCGCTAATTGTGAAGATAGACGACGAGTTTTGGATTCCTGCCTTTTTGTTCTGAAATTGTTTGCGGGGTTGGTTTAGCCGCACCAGATTGACTTTGGATTAAAAAAAATTTGGACTCAATTCATGCATGATCTCCCTATGGCATGTATGAATCGTCAAATTGGAGAACAGGTTGGGAGTACACTAGGGAGAGTTATGGATGTTGATGTACCAGAAGAGAAGAAGGGTGGGGAAAATACCTAAGAGTATGTGGGTGCTGATTAAGTACAAGAAACTGCCAAAAATCTAATTCAGGTGTGGTAAATTCATCCATGAGAATCAAGGCTGTGCTTTTTGGTAGCGGGAACAAAAACCAGAGCAAGGGCAATGAGAACCAATTTGGTTCAGGGTTACGGGCTGATATTAGTGCACATAGAAGGGGAATGGGTTTTGAATTTGATGAAGGTGAAAACTCTTAGCAATTCTGCTTCTCCTCATGAAAGTGATTGGAATGGTGATTTCTGGTTGACAAGTTCAAAGCTCAATCCAACAAAGTTTGGTGCTGTATAGTTACGGGACCCAAAAGGTCTACCATAAGATGAAGCTGAGATAATTGGGGAGTTGGGTGAAAATTTGAGTGCAGCGAGAAAAGGGTTTGGCGTTAGATATGGAGGAGTTGAGTTTCTATCCACTCAAGTCCAGTGGAAAAAAAAAGAAGAAGAAAAGGGTGGGAGTTACAACTTACTACTGATCTATCGGATTCAATTTCTGCTAGTGGGGATTTGTAGAAGAAGGCCCCAAACGTGGATCAAGTGAGCCTTACATATATCAGGCCTCAAAGGCCAATTAAATGAGACAGAAGTTATGGTGCTCTCAAACACTACCGTTTTAGATGACAGAACTATGGAAGGTGAGGTATCGACGGAGCAGAGGCATTTCATAGCAGGAAATGGTCCAAGGCCAAATGTGAGTTCTAGGGTGGAAGAAAAGAGCCAAGACTCAAGGAGGTACATGTCAGTCTTAAAAAAAATATATATATATATATCTAAAAAGAAATCTACTTTATTTTTTATTGATGAAGCTGTAGATGGCGAGGAAAGGAAAAGAATTAAGGTTCTTTTAGAAAATAATTTGATTGATGGTTTTGTTCAATTGGTGGAGGTTGCAAGTCAACCCCATTGAGCGCCAAGACTATTTTAAGCTGGAACTGCTAAGGGTTTAGAAACCCTCGAACAAGTCATGATCTTTATCTGCTGGTAAAAATAAGTGTCTCAAGGTGGTTTTCTTAATGGAAACTTTAATAAAAATTAATAAATTGGAAGTGGTGAGGAGGAAAATTGGCTTTGATAGATGTTTTGGGGTTGATTCTGTTGAGTTTTGTGGAGACTAGCTCAGTCCGCTCGAGCATAGCATTCAAGTTGCTTGTGCGGAGATGTTACAAAGAGTTCACTCATGAGCCACTCGACAGTTCACTCGAGTGGATGCGATACAGAGAGTTCGCTCGTTATTTGCTCAACAGGTCACACAAGTGGGGTTTAGATACAGAGTTTGCTCATGAGCCTCTCAAAGATGGCTCGAGCAAACAGCCAGTAAAAAGTTCGCTTAATGAGTGCTTGACAAGCCGCTTGATTGAATATTGCAGATTGTGAGATATTATGATTTTCGCCGTGTAACCCTATAAATATGTATTTTTAATACTGTGGTCGTACATTGAGTACAATAATTCACCCCAATCACTATACCTTGTGATTCCTTAAGTTAACAAAAATCCTACAGCTCCGTGGACGTAGGCAAGTTGTTGAATCAAGTAAATTTTGTATCGTGTGATTGATTGCTTATTTTTCTCTTTTACTTTCATTATTTTCATTATTTTTCACAACAATTGGTATCAGAGCTAGGTTTAGGTCTGAGGAAAAATGATTGGATACTGGAGGATGTAGATAAAGGACTACCTTTGTGAGAAGAGACTTCATGCTAATTTGACCCTGTTAGATCGACAGGTTCTGGGGGTTATTCGTCTAACCCTGTTGAGATTCATTGCACACAACTTCATCGAGGAAAATACTACTGCAGATCTCATGATGGCTTTGTCAAGTATGTATGAAAAGCCGTCTGTGAATGACAAGGTACACTTAATGAAGAAGTTATTTAATCTGAAGATGGCAGAACATACCTCCGTTGCACAACATCTGAATGAGTTCAATACTATCATCAACCAATTATCTTCTGTTGAAATTGAGTTTGATAATGAGATACGTGCATTGATATTTTTGTCATCACTACCACATAGTTGGGAAGCCATAAGAATGACTGTTAGTAATTCTACTGGAAAAATGAAATTAAAATATGATGACATTCATGATTTGATTTTGGCTTAGGAGGTGCATAGGAGGGATTCAGGCGAGACCTCGGGTTCGAATTTAGCAGTAAATGTTGATGCTCAGGGGAGATCACAAGACAAAAACTCAAATAGAGGCAGATCAAAATCAAACAACAGGGACAAGAGCAAGTCAAAGCCTGGATAATAGGCAACTTGCTGGAACTGTGGCAAGACAGGTCACATAAAGAATAACTGTAAAAATCCAAAGAAGACGGAGAATAACAGTGCTAACGTGGTAACTTAAGAAGTACAGGATACAATACTACTTCTAGTTCACAGTCCAGTTGATGACTAAATACTAGATTTAGGGGCTTTTTTTCACATATCTTCCCATTGAGAGATAATGTAGAACTATGTTGTTTGTGACTTTGGGAAGGTGTACCTGGCTGATGGAGAGGCACTAAACGTGGTGGGAATGAGAAATGTTGACATTGCACTTCCAGATAAGAACAAGTGGACCTTGCAAAAGGTCAAACACATTTCTAAGTTGAAAAAAAACCTCATCTTTGTAGGATAACTCGATGATTGTGGCCATTCAGTGTTATTCTCGGATAGCACTTGGAAGGTTACTAGAGGGGCAATAGTACTAGCTCGAGGTAAGAAAACTGGTATTCTGTACATGACAACTGGTTTGAGTGACACCATTACTACTACCGCAGAGTTGTGACACTGTGGGCTTGGCCATATGAGTCAGAAAGGTATGAAAGAATTACTGTCAAATGGCAAGTTACCAAAACAGAAGTCAGTTGATCTTAGCATATGTGAGAGTTGTATAGGGGAAGCAGAAAAAGTTCAGTGTCTTAAAGAGTGGCAGAGCAGTGAAATCAAGAAAGCTAGAGCTTTTGCACACAAATTTATGGGGGCCTTATCTAGTGTCATCTCTTGGAGGTTCTTAATACTATGTCACGTTCATCAACGACCATAATAGAAAGGTATGGGTCTATTTTTTGAAACTTAAATCTAATGTATTTCATGTGTTCAAAAGGTGGAAAGCTTTAGTTGAGAAAAAGCCAGACTTAAAGCTGAAATGCTTAAGGTTTAACAATGGTGGTGAATACATTATTGGAGGGTTCAAGGAGTACTGTGCAACTCATAGTATCAAAATGGAGAAGACCAATCCTGGAATACCACATCAGAATGGTGTTACTAAATGTATGAATAGAACCATTAATGACTGTGCTAAAAGTATGAGGTTGCATGTTGGACTACCACCTACATTCTAGGTAGGTGCAGTCAGCACTGCTATCTACTTGATAAATTAAGGGCCATCAATTCCATTAGAGTGTGGACTTCCTGAGGAGCTTTGGAGTGGAAAAGAGGTTAACTTTTCTCACATTAAAACTTTTGGTTGTCTTTATTATGTTCATGTTGATTCTAATGCTTGTAGCAAACTTGAGGTAAAGTCAAGGAAATGTTATTTATTGACTATGGAGACGAGGCATTTGGCTATCGTTTCTAGGATGAGCAGGGTCAAAAAATCATAAGGTGCAGAAATGTGATATTCAATGAGAAAGTTCTGTACAAGGACAAGTCCAATACAGTAGTTAATACAGTTCCTCAGAAGTCCGAGTTTGTGAGTCTAGAGAACCTACCAGAGGTCACAATGCAGTGCAGGGCGTGAGTGATGGAGAAAGTGGGCCCAGTGCACCCATTCCTATTATTCCACAGTCAAATCCAGATCCGTCCACACCAGCAGTTGCAGTTCTCATGTCTATTAGGACTGTTCAACCCCACAGAGTTTCTCACCCAATTTGAATTATATTCTGTTGACAGATGGTAGGGAATCGTAGAGCTATAAGGAAGCCTTACAAGATAAAAATTCAAGCAAGTGAGAGTTAGCCATGAAGGATGAGATGGATTTCTTGTTAGGGAATCAGACATGGGAGTTGACAGAATTTCTATAAGGGATGAAGGCATTGCACAGCAAATGAGTGTACCGGGTGAAAATCGAGCGTGATGGCAGTAAAAGGTACAAGGCTAAACTTATTGTAAAAGGCTTTCAATAGAAAAAGGTATTGACTACTTTCAAATCTTTTCTCCTGTGGTGAAGATTACAACCATCAGGTTAATACTAGCAATGGTTGCTACTGAAGATTTGCATCTTGAGCAGTTAGATGTGAAAACAATTTTTCTTCATGGAAACCTCAAAGAAGACATCTATATGTATCAACCTGAGGGGTTTGTACTATAGGAAAAAGAGAGTTCGATTTGTAAATTGAAGAAGAGCTTGTATGGCTTAAAACATGCTCCTAGATAGTGGTACAAGAAATTTGACAATTTCATGTGCAGTTCAAGGTACATCAGATGTCAAGCAGACCATTGTTGCTATGTCAGGCCCTTTGACAATTCTTATCTCATCATACCACTGTATGTGGATGATATACCCATTGCAGGGTGGCATTGATGAAATCAATAATTTGAAAAAGCAGATGTCAAAAAACTTTGCAATGAAGGATTTGGGAGCTGCAAAACAAATCCTTGGCATGAGAATTGCAAGAGACAAAATCAAGGGCACGTTGAGACTCTCATAAGCTGAGTATGTGAAAAAGGTACTTAGCAAATTCAACATGAACAAGGCCAAACCAATTGGCATACCCTTAGGTAGTTACTTCAGACTTAGCAAGGATCAGTCACCCAGGTCAGAAGAAGAACTTGACTACATGAGTAAGGTTCCTTATGCCTCAGCTATTGGTTTAGTTATATATGATATGGTTTGTACAAGATTAGATATTGCCCACGCAATGGAAGTTGTGAGTAGATACATGAGTAACCTAGGAAAACAACATTGAAAGGCTGTAAAATGGATTCTGAGGTACCTAAAATGCTCCTCAGAAGTGTGGTTGTGCTTCTCTGGGGAGAGTTTAAAGGTACAAGGCTATGTTGATGTTTATTTGGCTAGAGACACTGATAGTAGAAAGAGTACAACAAGTTTTGTATACACTTTGGGTGGTACTATCGTGTCTTGGGGCTTTAACTTACAAAAGACAGTTTCTTTGTCTACTCCAAAAGCTGAGTATGTTGCTGTGTTAGAAGTCTCAAGTGAGATGATTTGGTTACAAGGCTTCTTGGAGGAGTTGGGTAAGAAGAATTAGAACGGCACTCTTTACAGAAATAGTCAGAGGATATCATGTTCTTTGAGACCGAGGGTGATGTATTGGTTGTACCAGTCTCCAAATTGGAGACTTGTTGAGTTTTGTGGAGTCTGGCTCAGTTCGCTTAGGAGATAAAGTGGTTTTTTGTATGATATTTCTTAAGTTCACACTCAATGTGCCGAATTTAAAAGGAAGGATTTTCTGCCAAAGATAGCACAACCTTTCCATGAGGGTTAAATGTAGTCTTTGTAATGTTATGATGTTGTTTTAATTAAACTTATGCCAAAAGTCTTTTGCCTATATTATTATTGTAAATAAGTGTGACGCCCACAACCTCCGCTTGAGATGTATCGGAGACTTGGAGTTTTGGAACATGCAACACATGGTTATATACCCATGTTCATGATAGTTAATATGCAATGCATCCTAGTATGCAACTAGCAGTACACAATAATCACAGTGAAAAAAAGGGTGACTTATAAAAATTTCATGCCAGTATGAACTAAACATCCCAATAGATCAAATTAATCATAGATAGATACTGCCTTACTTAAAGAGCTCCAAATAGTAAGGCATAAGTTCAGACATAAAGTGGGACATAAAATCTCCTTATTACACACTGCGTCGAGGTTTCATAGATAATGCAAGTGAAATCATTTCTCTCATCCGATCTATGGTGTACAGAGCCATCATTATAAACATCAATATAAAATCCAACTTCTAGTCAGGGTCAGGCTCATTCTCAAGCATTTGAAGCCAAGGGTTAGAGTTCATTACCATCTTGTTCATCATAGATTGGTCACATGCTAGATGAAGAATCCTCTGTGATGCCCTCATCCTTTGACACCTCATCTTGGGTATGTTAGAAAATGGTATCTTCCTCTGAGTCATAGTACATGTTTACTTGTTCTGCTTACTCCCTCAAGTATTCTATCGTTGAATCCTCTATCTTCAGTGATCGTTCCTCATGGTATCATCCACGATGAGTGGAGGAGTCGGATAACTCTAAGGTATCTAGGGAAGAGATCAAGGGATACAGTGGTTCTTGATTTGTCTGGCATAGTTTGGCCTCTCGACTAGATTTTGGTTGGTCATGCAGGGTGCGGTTGGTTAGGTTACATCTCTCCTCTTGGTGTCTAAGCCAACAGGTTCGAGTTTCACCGGTCCAATGGGTAGGGTCTAGAGGTGGTCGACGTTCCTCATGCCGCAATGCTCTTTTGGTTCTAATATTTCCTTGCCTTCGTGACCCAATATGTGCACCCTATGATGCTCTAATTTTTCTCATTAGGTCCAATAAGAGTCAACCATATTATCCAACCTTCTCCTTTTACGCTCTTCTCTCTGTCTCCATGTCTGCCTAGAAGATAATACAAATCGTTGTGTTTCTCTCTTGGTTCAAGCCATATAAGCTTAAAAATATAGATGAGGGGATTGGATTACACGTCTGAGAAAAATGGATGCCATGAGTACAGATATGGATGTGGACGCTATGAGGAGTTATCTGATGTCAAATAGGTTACATCCCAAACATGTAAGGCTGCTTGGTTTTCATTTCATCTTCTTTCTCCCAAGTGGCATCTTCAATGTTGTGATTTCGCCAAAGCACCTTCAATAAAGGAATTTTTTGATTCCTAAATTCCTTTTCTTTCCAATCCATGATTTGAACATAAACTTCTTCGTATGTCAAGTTGTGTTGTAATGAAATTTCGTACTTATGATTGTTGGTGACTTTTCCCCAAAGTTTTTCTTGAGGGAAGATATGTGAAATAGGTCGTGAATCCCTTGAAATTCAGCTGGAAGGTCCAACCTATATGCAACTGAACCCAATATTTCTAATATTACATAAGGTCCCACATATCTTGGACTTAGTTTACCCTTCTTTCCAAAATGGATCACGCCTTTCATTGGTGATACTTTGATATAGACCCTGTCACCAACTTCAAACTCGGTGCTCCTTTTTCTATGTTTGGCATAGCTCTTATATCTGTCCTGAGCTACCTTCATGGTTTCCTCTGTCATCAAATTTTGCTCTCTCATTTCTTGCAGGATCTTAACACCATATACATTTCTTTCTCCTACATCATCCCAATATAAGGTAAACCTGCATTTCCTTCATACAAAGCTTCGTACGGCGCCATTTGGATGGTGGCTTGGAATCTATTATTGTAAGAAAATTCTATTAGTGGCAATTTTTTATTCCAATTGCCTTTCCCTTTCAGAATGCAGGCTCTTAGCATGTCCTCCAAAGTCTATATTGTCCGCTCAATTTGTCCATCAGTTTGGGATGATAAGCGCTACTGAAGTTCAACTTTGTGCTCATCGCGTCTTGAAGATCTTGCCAAAATCGAGAGGTAAAACGCTTAAAGAACCTTCCATTTGTGATTTATGAATTAATGCGTCGACCACGAGGTTAGTTTTCCCAGGGTGATATTTGATCTCATACTGGTAATCACTAACTGTTTCCAACCGTCCCCTTTGCCTTATATTCAGATTGTTCTAGCTGAACAAATACTTAAGGCTCTTATGGTGGCTGAAAATCTCGCAAGACTTGCCATATAAGTAATGCTTCCATATCTTTAAGGCAAAAATTATGGCAACTAACTCTAAGTCGTAGGTGGGGTAATTCTGCTCATGGTTCTTTAACTGGCGTGAACTGTAGGTGACAACTCTTCCTTCTTGCATCACTACACATCAAAGCTCTGATTTGGATGCATCATTGTATGCCACATAAGGCTTTTGCGGTTTCGACAGTGCTAGTACTAGAGCGGTTGTCAACCTTTTCTTGAGTTCCCAAAAACTTTACTCACAATTCTTCGTCATCCAAAACATACTTGACACTCTTCTTGGTTAGGGAAATGAGCAATCCTAATAGTTTAGAGAAACCCTCCACAAACCTTTGGTAGTATCCGACTAGTCCTAAGAAACTCCAAACCTCATGTGCATTGGTATGTTGCTAACTCATTACTTCTTCAATCTTACTATAATCAACTGTTTCTCCTTTACTCGAAATCACATGCTTTAAGAATTTACTTTCTTGAGGCAAATTCACACTTGCTAGACTTGGCGTACAACCTATATTTCTTCAATCTTTCTAGCACTAAGCTGGATGTTGCTTATATTATTCATCACTTCTTAAATAGATTAGTATGCGGTCAATGAATATGACAACTAAGCTATCTAGATAGGGTATGAATACTCTGTTCATCATATCCATGACTATAGTAGGAGCATTGGTTAATCCAAAGAGCATCACTAGGAACTCATAGTGCCCATATTTTGTTTGAAACGCCATCTTAGGGATATCCTGCTTCTTAATCTTAAGCTGATGGTATCCTGACCTTAAGTCTATTTTTGAAAATACCGACACTCCATGTAAATCATCTAATAGGTCATCAATACGTGGTAACGGATACCTATTCTTTATCGTTAACTTGTTTAGTTTCCTATAGTCAATACACATCCTTATTGACCCCCATCCTTCTTTACACATAATACTTATGTAACCCATGGTGAAGAACCTCAAAGAATAAACCCTTTCTCCAGAAGTTCCTCTATTTGAACTTTCAACTACTTTAACTCTAATGGGATCATTTGGTATGGTGCTCCATGAATGGGGGTTGTGGTAGGTTCCAGTTCTATAACAAACTATGTTTCCCTATTTAGGGGTAATCTTGGTAAGGCTTCTATGAATACCTTAGGAAAATCCTCAACTACAAGTATCCCCTGAATATCCTTATCCCTATTGGAATCTTCAACTATCAAAGCCAAATAGGCTACAACATCATTAGCAATGCAGTTTCTAACTTGCAAATATGAGATTAAGAAGGGAATAACCTTTACAATGCTTACCAACTTCAGCTGAATCGAATATAATCTCCTTCCTTCAGCAATCTATCTTGGCGTAGTGCTTGGATAACCACTCTATTCCTAATATTAAATCAAATCCCAATAGACTGAAGATGATAAGTTTTTCTTCCATAATCGTTCCGTCTAGGCTTAGAGGGAAGTCTCTAATGACTCGGGTACATGTGACTGTACTTCCATTAGGAATTATAACTACTACTATTTGAGGTGGGGATTCTATGGGCAGGTTACATGTTCGTGCAAACGCTGCTGACATGAAAGACCTCATTGTGCCAGAGTCAAATAAGGCACACACCGTATATCTGTATAGTGTGATGTTACCTAAAGTGTAATCATCAACTACCATATACTTTATAGCTAAAACAAAGGACTAATTTCTATAAAAAAAGAAAAAAAAAAGGGTATTTTAGAGAGAATACTAGTAATGGCTTCGGTCTCCTCTATTCCCGGTGCTTTGTCATCTACTTCTCCAGGGGTAATGGTGCAAATGCGGGCTTGGGCAGGTGGTCTTTGTTTTGGCTTGTTACTAGGGTTGGTGGAATCTCTCCCTCCTTGAATATTCTTAGGGCAACCTTGAATCATATGACTGGACTGTACACTTTTGAAGCACGTTCCCAACTCAAATATGCATTCTCTGACATGGACCTTTTCCCACTTTAGTAGGTAGCAAGTGGGGTAGGCATGACACTCTTTCATTTGTTAGCTCTTGGCACCATCCTTCTTTTGTCCCTAGATCCTCTGCAGCAAAAGGAGAATCCCTCTTCCTTTCCAGATTAATTTGAGCTACGACATTTCATTACTCAGCTTCAATTATTGAAGCCACATTAACCAACTCTTGAAGGTTATTGATGCGGAAGCAAGCTATGTGGCTGCAGATCCTAGGCTGTACTCCTCGAAATTTTTGGGCTTGCATTTTCTCAGTGGCTACTAAGTGTGGAGCAAACCTTCTGAGCTTCAAAAAATTCGTAATATATTGCTTGACGATAAAGTTTCTTTGTACTAGAGTTGCGAGCTTCTGCACCTTTTTTTGCTTCATCGATTATAGGAATAATCAATTATCAAATTCTTCTTTGAACCTTTCCCATGTCAAGGCAGCTATGTCACCTATTTTCCTTATTAGTAATTGCCTTTTGGTATCCCACCAAATATAAGCTTCTCCTTGTAACAAATGCCCAACATACTACACCTTCTGTTCTTCAGTGCAACCACTGATCTTGAAGGTCCTATTGAGATCAAGTAACCACTTATTGGGCCTCATGGGTCCTTCAATTTTCATGAAGTTAGGGTATTTATAGATCAAAGATTTTTCATAAGAGGGGCCCTTATTCTTTACTTGCCTTTCTACTTAGGGATGGTGGTGCTGTTGATTTTGTCAGAGGATTATGTCCTATTGTTTCTTCATCGTCTCAGTCATTTGACAAATTGCATCTGCCAAAGCATGTCCTCCGAACAATAAGGGATTTGGCTGTCTACTGGAATTGGAATCTTTGGTTTCCCTTCTCGTTTGTCACATGTCATTTTGCTTCAATCTTTCGACTCACGAGTTGCACACATATAAGATCAAGCTCCAACTTCAAAATTCAAGCCTATTCAAACTAAAGATTCAAACCTACATTGTCACACATCATTCCTAAGGGCATGTGGTTTTACCTAGAGACGTAATTGCTCTAATACTACCATATGATGCCCCAACCTTTACTTGGGATGTAATAGAGACTTTGAGTATTGGGACATGCAACACATAATTACATACTCTCATTCATGACATTTAATATGTAATTCATCATAGTATGCAACTAGTAGTATGCAATAATCACAGCAAAAAAAAAATGTTGACTTATAAAAAATTTATGCCAGAATGAACTAAACATCCCAATAGATCAAATTAGCTATAGATAGATACCGCTTTACCTAAAGATGTCCAAATAGTAAGGCAAAATTTCATATATAAAGTGGTAGCTAGAATCTCCTTATTACAGACACTACATCAAGGTTTTGTAAATAAAGCAAATCAAATTATTTCTCTTATCCGCTCTATGGTGTACAAAGCCATCACTACAAACATCAATATCAAATCAAGCTTCCGATCAAGGTTGGGCTCATTCTCAAGCATTTGGAGCCAAGGGTTGAAGTTCATTACCATCTTATTTATCGTAGGCCAATCCTGACACAACTTCTACCATTCTATGGGGAATGGTAGTGGAATTATCACAATGAGATTTCTTAAAATCTCAGTAAGTTAAACGATCAACTTACATAGAATAAGATATGCATGATTAATGATAAACATGAGATGCTTACCATATATAAAGACAACTTGTATTTGTCTGCTATTGAGATTCCTCAACATCTCAAAGAAAAATTTTGATGCAGATTTTCTTTTAGAGAATATTTTATACTTTTTCTTTTAAAAAACCCTTTCATTCCTTATTTATTTGAGTTATCATTAACAGGAACATAATATATGGTATCATCACAGCTCTCCATTTTATACTGTGAGTACTTGTCGGTGACTGTAGTACAAGTCATGTTGAAACTATATTGTCTACCAACTCATTCCTCAATGCATTGATAACATAACATTTCATCATCATAACATATGCACCAACCAGTCTTAAGTGTCATATACAACTTCGCTCTAGTATTTTTAAAAAGAATCTATTCAAATCTTGTTGATAGTTTTTTGTCACTTCAAGGGTTACCACTCCATTTGTACTCACTCTAGAGTAGACAGAGGAGTTCCACTGTAATGATTCTTCATATTATCATTTGGGGTCATAATAAAAATTTATTTTCATGCTATGATCAAAATGCATTTCAGATATGAGCATATCTAGTATGCTTCATGTAAAAATGGCATTGTCATGTAACATGATCAAATGGTGAAAACTTCACATGTCATGTAAGCCAGTAATCATATACTCAATGATGTATCATATGATATTTCATACTCAAAATGACATTTATAATATGAATGTAGTGTTTATACAAGAATCATAAATAATTTATCTAAGAGAAAGTTATAAGCTAACTTACCAACTTTTTAGGTATTTAGGAATTTGATGTGGCTGTAATAAGAGGTATTCTCAGTTAGAAATTGTAAAACTAAAGAAAATGTTTATAATCAAAATGGTTCAAAATAATATTTACAAAACTGCCATGATATTTCTCTAAATTGCCACTCCTAAACTTTCACTATTTGCATTTTGGCTCCCAACTTCACAAACCTATGTTCTATTTCCATATATAACCTTAGAATTTCAAGAATCAAATAGCTACTATACCAATTCCATCGACCCGTGGCATGCATTGTGACCATTTTGTGATTTCATCCCTATAACTTCTATGGATGCATATGTGACCAAAGTTTATTAAGTATAAAACAATAAATATTTTCCTAATGGACATGTTAACATCTTAGATTCAGGTCACATGAGTTCTTGTTATCATTCATGCATTGATTAGTACCAAAATATCACATAACCTTCAAATCGAGTATAAGCATGATGCTGCTAGCTTCTTTTTGACATGTGAACTCTTAAAGCCTAAATACATCATGCATTTAAGCTCTTAACATGATGATAATAGGTTCCTAAAGGTTTACAACACAAACTTGAGAAAATTAATCATGATATCACAAGATGACCTTCATACAAGTGGGAAACAAATGTGTTTAGATGATCAACACACGATATGGACTTATAAACCTATCATGACATACCATTCTCCTTAAATTTAAATCTTCAATGAAGTTTTCAAGATGTTAGCTAAGCTTAGGGTAACATATCAAGACATGTCATGGCTAAAATTTTATTCCAAAACAATTTACACATGTAAGCCTCCAAATTTGACCCGTATGTGCATTCCCAAGTCCAACCTCATATAACTCATACAAATCCTCTTTCTTATAGCGTAATTTATTGCCTAACATGTAAATAAATCATCCAACAAAAAGATATGGTAGAGATAGTCACCAAACCATAGCTTATGGTGCTCCAAAAAACAACTCACTCCAAGGACTTACTCTCACACCACTCAGTTCACTCTATTCTCACTCTAAGAATATTTTGCTCTCAAGAACACCAAGGGAAAGCTTGAGGAAGTTGTGTGAGGAAGTGAGGGGTGAAGTGGGGGATTTATAGAACTCAATGGAGGGGGTGAGGGAGTGCATGGCTTGGCTTAATGGTGTGGAATGTGAGTGGTTGGTATGGGTGGTGGAGGGTTTGATTGTAGATTTCAGGTGTGTCATCTCTTTGTTCAGTTGAATAGTTTCCTAAATCACTTGATTACCTCGTGGAAAAGAGCTAGATGAAGGCTATAGGTTTAGAAGCTAAAAGACTTCAAAAGTTTGAAACAAAAATCTATGGAAAATAAAATTGATGGCCGACGGTTTAGGCTTCAAAGATGTCCAATTTTTTAGCATCTTTTGTCCCATCCTTGTGATCTGTTTTGGTATCATAGTAACCACTATTGAGTAGCTTTCCCAGGTGGGTAATGAGGTGTGAATGGTTGCCATGTGATTTGGTTTGGATAGAAAATGAAGGAAGGTTTTGCTTGAGCATAGGTTTCAACCAAGTGATCTAAGTTCACCATCCTTTTTGCCAATAGGTTTGTTGCTCATGGGAGGTGATTGGACAAGCATGCAATTGAGTGCTTTGAAGCACTTCCTTGTGGTTAAATGGTAGAGCTGGTGGCTTGTGGAGGGTGGCTATTTTAGTGCAGAAAAGTTTTGAAGAAGCCTAGGTATTTGGTTCGATCAATTTCTCAATTCCTAGGTGAAATAGTTGAGCTTTTTCCTTGACTCTTTGAACTATTTTCTGCCTTATTTTTGGTCTGAACTAGGTGACGTGATGAGGGTTGAATGATATAGAAAACCCCTTCGAAAGTTTGTTGAAGATCCATGGTTTCAATGGCTTGTTTTGGGTCTGACGGTTTGCACTTGTGTGGGCTGATTGGTGGGTTTGTTTGGCATTTGACATGCCATTATGCTACATGACAAGGTCTATGATTTATCCACTATTCAAAATTCATAAAAGAGTGATCTAATGCAAGTGAGGAAAGTAAAACTTTTAGAAATATGATAGGGTTTTTTAAACTTGTTGAAACCGTCAATCAAGGTTGTTAACAAGACTATTATTGCCTTGATGAAGGATTTTTTCGAGAATGTAAGCTTGAGGTTATGGGATGGCTAACCATGGCTAGAATTGTAACTTTAGGGGCGTGTGGGATGGGCTTTGGAAGAAAGGAAACCAATGGTATGATGCATGTGTGGTCCAATTGGAATAATCATAGGAATACTAAGCTTGGGCTCCAAGTGTTGAATTCTCATTGGGCCAACTATTAAATCCCGTTGTGTGGGCTTAAAAGTGGACCTTTCCTTGGGCTGCATGACCATATTTTTATTGGGTCTTTCATTGGCCTCAATAGTTTACTATGATAGATCTTAGTCTTGGATTTTACTAAGTTTGGCCAGACAATAGCCTTAGATCTTACTAAGTTGAGCCCAATAGTTTTATATCTACTAAGTTGGACCTAATGTCATGTGTGCATCAAGTTGGGCCTATACTCTTATTTCTATTCTTAGCCCTCTTATCTTAGTAAGCTATGGCCCTTATTAAATCAACTCTTAGGCTTTCTCCAAATTCATCTAGTATTTTAACCAAGTTACCTAGTCCACCAAGATGACAAGCCTCCAATATGCCACTTGTCACTCTTCCATTAACTTCTTGGCACATTTTTTTTAAAATGATAATACCATTAGAATTCTCTAACAATACCAACTAAATCAATAGTGTAAGCTTCTTTGCCAACTCAAACTCCAAGATTTTCCTTTTTCTCAAGGATTACAACTTCTATTTAGCTAGGGTTCTGGTTACTGGGGCTAAGGCCTAAGGCCTAAGGTGCTTTTAAGTGGGGTGGTACAAGTAGTGTTTATGAAATATCACTCCATTATTCTTTAGATTCTATTTTGTTCTACATTCTGTAATTGGCTCATGATTATACACTAGTATAGGTTCGTTGCTTATTGAGTCGGTGGACTCACCCCTTCATCTTCACTATTTTTTTCATATGGCTTTGATGGCTGTGACATAGATAAATGGCACGGGACAAAATTATAAGTAAGATGTGAGATAAGTGTCAAGTGGCATAGGTGGATTTGGCTAAGTTGAAAATTTTTTCCAATGTTTAGTTTAGTTTATTTGAAAGAAATTTGTCAACATTTGATTTTGAAAGACTTGTTTTGTAAGTTCTAATTATTATGGATTTCAGATTAAAGGGTTCAACCCCAAGTACGAGGCATATTATATAAATATATATATGTGTGTGTGCGCGCGCGCGTGTGATACAACATTGCATCAAAATGTTGCCCTAGTTCAAGTAACAATATATATTATATGAGTTATTCTACTCAGTAGCCCTATACCACACACCTGTAGAGGTAAAAAAATAAAAAATAAAAGTAGGTGTGTAGTTTAAAATTACTAAATAGAATTTTTCATATTATAATTTATTCTAGAAGTGGGTGAGTACATGAAAAGAAGCTAGGTAATTGGAAACTAGTCTTGCAATCTTGGAAATGAACTTTTACAATCTTCTTTCACAAGGTATAAGTTGCCATTCAACCCTACGTATAGGTACATTTTTTTTGTAAAATCATAATATATATAATTAATAGAAAATGAAAATCCTCGTACTTTATTTGATAGAAAATGAAAATCCTTTAAAGGTTACTAGATAATGACTCTTACACCACTTTTTGCAACTTTTTCTGGTGAAAGCCGGTCATTCCGAGCTAGCTAGTCTTTCAGGACGTACAAGAAGCTCTGTGGTATGCCAACTGCTTGACTGAAACTGGAATACACTTGATTAGCCATCCAATCGGCCATGACAAAGCTGCGAGTCCAAATGCAAGCACCCCACTGCACCCAATCCAGTCTCTCCGTACTGGCAAACCTCCTCAGAAACTCCACCATCACAAGTTGAAGAACTATTGTAATTCCAACGATTGCCAAGAACAATTTGTTATTGAATAGACCCAGGAATATATTCTTCTTCTCTAGTTTCCTTGCATTGAATTCGTTGAAGACTTGGCAGAAGCCAAAAGTATTGAAAATGATTGTGCTCTTAACCTTTTCATCTACACCAAAGATAGATCTTCCTTTGAATTGTAAAACCAGTAAGATAATTACCTGATACAAAGCTTGAGCAATGAGATTCCTCCACATGATTAGGGTTATAAGTGGTTCTGATAGGTCAACAGGTGGCTTTGCCATGAGATCGTTGGTGGGTTTATCAGTAGCCAAGGCTAAAGCTCCCAAGGTATCCATTATCTGGTTCACCCATAGTAGCTGCACTGCAGTCAATGGAACCTTCCCGGATGAAACAGCTGAAACAAAGTTGATGACAAGGGCGGCAGCGTTCACCGTGAGTTGAAACTGAAGGAACTTTTGAATGTTGTTGTATACATACCTTCCCCACCTCAACGCTGTCACCACAGAGGTAAAGTTATCCTCCCGGATTACTATATCTGAGCTTTCTTTTGCAACCTCAGTTCCTTGGATTCCCGAAAGTCCAATGTCTGCTTCCTTTAAGCTGGCGCATCATTCGTCCCATCACCTGTAACTGCAACCACATGGCCTTTTCGCTTTAAGCATTGTACCATCAAAAGCTTGTCGAAAGGGGATGACCTGGCCATTACATGGATTCTATTGATCCTTTCCGTTCTCTCCTGGGGTGAGTAATTTCTAAATTGTACTCCTTCATTGTCTAGATTCCCATCTGGATTAAGAATCCGGCCCACATTCAATAGCTATAGCCCTTGCTCTGTGCACATTGTCACCGGTGATCATTTCGATATGAACTCCAGCGGCTTTGCAAGATTCCACAGCTGTTTTGACTCCTGGCCGACATGGATCCTTCAAGCCAACCAGCCATAAAAATGTGAGTCCATTTTCATCATGATTCTTAGGAACCTGTCCACCTTCATCTGCCCTTTCTTTGTGGGCAAAGGCAATACATCGGAGGCTTTTGGCTGCCATGTTTTTAATAATAATCTCAAACTGCAGTCTTTCTTCCAAATCCAGGGCTTTCAGCATCCCGGCACTGTCAGAGAAGGTTGAACACAAGGCCAGTATCATCTCAGCAGCTCCCTTCCAGTGAGTATGAATAGTCTTATAGCTATTCCTCTTCACCAAAACCCCGCTTCTCTTTTTCTCTGAATTTAATGCCTCAACACGGATTGTCTCATAGTTCTGCTTAACTTCTTCCATATTCATCCCCAAAACTATCACTGCCCATGAAAGTATTACTTTCTCAGCTGTGCTACCAGAAATTTCGGGAACTGATGCAGAATGTGGTTTGTAAATTGCTCCAGTTGTGTTTAGAGCAACTGCTTGTTGGAGTAGTTTGTGAATGTTACTTGCCATATCCCAAGATGTATCATCATTCACTTCTGTTCCAAGCCAAACCTCAGTTACTTTCGTTTCGTTTAAACTAAGGGTTCCCATTTTGTCGGTGCAAATGATTGTGGCCGACCCCATTGTCTCACAAGCAGATAGTTTCCGGACCATGGCATGATCAGCCATCATGCGCTTCATTGAATAAGCCGATGGGAATTCCAGCTTAAGGTTTTCATTGGTCTCGGAGGGCTGCAGCACAGCCTCCACCGATCACTTTGAGTTGTTCTCCATCTCGCCTCTTGCCTCGCTACTGCTTGACAGTTTCTTCCGGGTATTCTGCATCTCCTTCAATTTCTAAGAAGTTCGTCTTTCTTCTTCGTTGATTCTCACCTCTTGTATTTACAATATGGGCCTCCATATCTCCTTCCACCTTCTTTCTCTTCCATTTCTGGCCATTTGTAGTTGGGCTGGGGATGAACACCGATAGTTGGCTCTCATCCATGGGTAATTTTAGTTGACATTTACAGGCATAATGTAATCTTCCAGATTCTGGGTTTGATTCTTTGCCTGTTTATGGGATTCCACCTATAGTTCGGTTACTCCTGATTTCAAACTTCCATCATCAACGACTATGTTTTCATCATCGGATATCTCGGCAGCATTTGCAACTGAAGGATTACAAGTTTTAAGCACAATCCCACGATCCCCTCCCTCCAAAATCTCCTCTGTATTTGAACAGTACAAAATTTTCACCCCTCCTGTTTCTTGCCATTTACTGCTCACCGGAGTAGTCATCGAACTTGTAGTCTGATCCATTTTCTTGTGCTGTCGCCATTTCTCCTATCTCTGATCACTGTAATTTCTAGCTCCTATCCATTGCCCATGAGGAAGACCTTTTGTATCATAAGCTTCACTTTCTACCTTCCACTTCTCACACTCCCGATGGTTGTGCCCCAGTTTCCCGCAACAATAGCAGAAATCTAGTAATCTGGAAATATTGGAACAAAGATTGTTTGTTCTAATTTCTATTTTCTTTTGCCGTTGGAGAGGTTTCATTATGTCTAAGCAAATTCTAACTCGCATAAATTCACCCGATTCCAACTCTCCGTCCTCCAAATCCACTTGCATAATTTTGCCCAAAGAATTCTTAATGAGATGGCCAATATACTCATTGCATGCCATTTGGGGCAAATCATGAACACGAACTAGAATAACGACTCTGTTATTTGAATTTGGTGCACCTGGTGAGTGCCATCGAATTCCTTAATCAAAAATAAATTTTTATCAAACATTTATGGCCCTTCACATTGCATCATTTCCTTGTCTCAACTTTTTATTTTTATTAAAGAGCCGGTAGCCACACACATAGTGGCCCCATCCCAAACCTTTCCTTGTCTCTAACATCCTCAAATCCAGTGAGTAAAAATACCGACCCTAGGTCTTAAAACCTGATAAGCTTCACAAGTCTCCATATCTTCCTCATTGTCTACTTGAAAGCCTCTCTATTGTAATGTTTCATTGTGAAAAGTTTAATGATCAAACAATTTTTGCCTCTTGTTATTGCATCTTCCAAAAGACTTGTGTCTACTTGAATCTCTTCCTACTCTTGTTTCGTCAGGGACATCTTTGCATACAATTGCTCCAAACCATCCTCCATATCAAGACACTCATCCTATCGGAAAAGTGAGAAAACCTATACATAGACAAGATGAAGACCTCTACTCGAGGAAGACCCAGAGGGATTGGTGATTCATAACACCTCAACTTTTAAATGAGTCTCTGTGTAATATTTCTTGTGTGCACACTCGATGTGTCAAATTTAAAAGGGAAGGACTTCACTTTTGTTTCTGCCTAGATTGGCCGTCAAAGATAGCATAACCCTTCCATGAAGGTTAAGTCTTTGTTATATTACGATGTTTTTTCAGTTATGCTTATGCCAAAAGTCTTTCGTCTATATTACTATTGTAAATAAGTGTTTATGAAATATTACTCTGTTATTTTTTAGATTATGTTTTGTTCTATATTCTGCAACTGGCTTATATTTGTACACTAGTATATGTTCATTACTTATTGAGTCAGTGGACTCACCCTTTCATCTCCACTAACTTTTTTTTTTTTTTTTTCAGATGTTTTTGATGGTAGTGACAATTGGAATAGATGACACATGACAGAATTACAAGCAAAGTGTGAGTAATATTCAGATTAAAGGGTTCACTCCATGGTACAAGGCATATAATATATGAGTTTTGCTATTCATCATCCTCACATACCACATTTTAAAAAAAATGCTTTATTTTTTCTGAATTAATTGAATTCTTTTACTCATCATCTATGTACCTGACATTTGGTAAGAGAAAAAAATAAAAAATAAAAAATTATGTATGATATGTGGTATGAGGATAATGAGTAGAATTTTTCATAACATATATGTATAGATATGATACAATATTGCATCAAAATATAGCCCTAGTTCAAGTGACAAAATATATTATAAGAGTTCTACTTAGCAGCCCTACAACACGTACTTGTTGAGGAATAAAAAATAAAAGCAGATGCATAGCGTTGGGCTGTTGAATTAGCTAGCTAGGAAATTCAAAACTTGTCTTGCAATCTTGGAAATGAACTTTTACAATCTTCTTCCGTAAGTTATAAGATGCAGCTGGTTGGATGCGGCTAATGCAATTACTTTATCTCAAGGTACCACTTCATGAATTGAATAGGAAAAGGAAAATGATAATTAATAGAAAATGAAAAACCTTTAAAACTGACTAGATAATAATGACTCTTACACCACTTTTTTTTCAACTTTGTCTGGTGAAAGCCGGTCAATCCGAGCTAGCTAGTCTTTCAGGAAGTAGAAGCCCTGTGGTATGCCAACTGCTTTCCTGAAACTGGAATGCATTTGATTACCCAACCAATCGGCCATGACAAAGCTGCGAGTCCAATGCAAGCAACCCACTGCACCCAATCCAGTCTCTCAGTGCTGGCAAACCTCCTCAGAAACTCCACCATCACAAGTTGAAGAACTATTGTAATTCCAACGATTGCCAAGAACAATTTGTTACTGAATAGACCCAAGAATATATTCTTCTTCTCTAGTTTCCTTGCATTGAATTCGTTGAAGACTTGGCAGAAGACAAAAGTATTGAAAATGATTGTGCTCTTAACCTTTTCATCTACACCAAAGATGGATCTTCCTTTGAATTGTAAAACCAGTAAGATAATTACCTGATACAAAGCTTGAGCAATGAGATTCCTCCACATGATTAGGGTTATAAGTGGTTCTGATCGGCCAACAGGTGGTTTTGCCATGAGATCGTTGGTGGGTTTATCAGTAGCCAAGGCTAAAGCTCCCAAGGTATCCATTATCAAGTTCACCCATAGCAGCTGCACTGCAGTCAACGGAACCTTCCCGGCCGAAACAGCTGCAACAAAGTTGATAACAAGGGCGGCAGCGTTCACCGTGAGTTGAAACTGAAGGAACTTCTGAATGTTGTTGTATACACACCTTCCCCACCTCAACACTGTCACCACAGAGGTAAAGTTATCGTCCAGGATTACTATATCTGAGCTTTCTTTTGCAACCTCAGTTCCTTGGATTCCCATGGAAAGTCCAATGTCTGCTTCCTTTAAAGCTGGCGCATCATTTGTTCCATCACCTGTAACTGCAACCACATGGCCCTTTAGCTTTAAGCATTGTACCATCAAAAGCTTGTCGAAAGGAGATGACCTGGCCATTACATGGATTCTATTGATCTTTTCCATTCTCTCCTCGGGTGAGTAATTTCTAAATTTTACTCCTTCAATTACAGCTTCATTGTCTAGATTCCCATCTGGATTAAGAATCCCACATTCAATAGCTATAGCCCTTGCTGTGTGCACATTGTCACCCGTGATCATTTTGATATGAACTCCAGCGGCTTTGCAAGATTCCACAGCTGTTTTGACTCCTGGCCGACATGGATCCTTCAAGCCAACCAACCCTAAAAATGTGAGTCCAGTTGCTTCAAGATTCTTAGGAACCTGTCCACCTTCATCTACCCTTTCTTTGTGGGCAAAAGCGATGCATCGGAGGCTTTTGGCTGCCATGTTTTTAATAATAATCTCAAACTGTAGTCTTTCTTCCTCATCCAGGGCTTTCAGCATCCCGGCACTGTCATAGAAGGTTGAACACAAGGCCAGTATCATCTCAGCAGCTCCCTTCCAGTGAGTATGAATAGACTTATCGCTCTTCCTCTTCACCAAAACCCCGCTTCTCTTTTTCTCTGAATTAAATGCCTCAACACGGATTGTCTCATAGTTCTGCTTAACTTCTTCCATATTCATTCCCAAATCTATCACTGCCCATGAAAGTATTGCTTTCTCAGTTGGGCTACCAGAAATTTCAGGAACTGATGCAGAATGTGCTTGGTAAATTGCTCCAGTTGTGTTTAGAGCAACTGCTTGTTGGAGTAGTTTGTGAATGTTACTTGCCATATCCAAAGATGTATCATCATTCACTTCTTTTCCAAGCCAAACCTCGGTTACTTTCATTTCGTTTAAAGTAAGGGTTCCCGTTTTGTCGGTGCAAATGATTGTGGCCGACCCCATTGTCTCACAAGCAGATAGTTTCCGGACCATGGCATGATCAGCCATCATGCGCTTCATTGAATAAGCCAGCGTTAGAGTGACAGCCAAAGGCAAGCCTTCGGGAATAGCCACCACGATGATGGTGACAGCAGCAGCAACAATTCCCACAACTGAATTCATAATGTCACCAGAGTCTGTATGGCTGCCATTGAATTCCCTTTTTCCCGTGTCATCTTTCGTGTTTCCTGTAAAGTATCGAATTAGTAGAACTAAAAGAACAAGTGCAGCCACCGATAATCCAACCTTCCCAATATGCGAAGACAGCTTGTTGAGGCGAGCCTGCAATGGCGTCTCCTCATTCAAGTCGCGGTTTATCGAACTCATCATCTGGCCCCATGCAGTGTTCATGCCAACAGAAGTGACCAGCATGAAACCAAAGCCATCAGTCACCTTCGTGCCTGACAACATAAAAGGAGTCCTTTCATTGATCTCTATGTGGTCGCTTTCCCCTGTCATGCTTGACTCGTCCACCTTCAAGGAATGCCCTTCCAAGAACAACCCATCTGCGGGAATCTGATCACCAATCTTCAAATACACAATATCACCCACAACAACTTCAAAGATCGATATTGGTCGGCGCCTCCCATCTCGCACAACTTCCACTCTTATATCGCTACTCTTTTCTGAAAGCTTCTCAAATTGCCTTGATTGTCGAAAATTGCTCACTGCTGAAACAATGACAACCAAAAAGACAGCAACAATAATACTTCCACCATCGTACCACCCATCTTTCCAGCCATGTTGTTTGATACCGAAAGCAAGCGAGAGTACAGCACAAGCGACAAGTATAAGAATTATTTTATCTTTAAATGCCTCAAACAAGAAGCTAAGAAATCTTTTTGCTGGTGGCTTTTGGAATTTATTAACACCAAAAACATTCTTTCTTTGATTAAGATCTGCCTCGCTACCATTAACACCATTTTTTACATCAGTTCGAAGAATTAAGGCAATTTCTTTAACCCCTCCAAACTGACTCAAAGATTCAAAGTTTTTGTCCCTTACCATCTCAGCAAACGTATTTGGATCAACGTTGAGAAATGTCGCGGGCTGGTCGGCCGAGGAAATAGCCTCGTCGATGGGCGGTTGCACCTCGATGGCAACGTAAGAGAGGGAGCGCAAAAATGGGCCCTTCTTGTCAAGAACCAATTTCTTGGGAATAGAAGTAAGAGCCCTTGTAAAGTATATGACCGTGAAAGCCAACCGCCACCTTCTTTTGTGGGTCTTCGAGACAGACCAATCAGCTTCTTGATCACAGATAGCCATCTCCGCAGGCCTTCGCAACCTCATGGCGGAAACGAAAATGGACGATAGGAGTGAAAAAGAGAGAGGGTTTTGGGGAAATTGGAAATTATCAGTATTAGTAATAGCCAGTAGAGAAGTTATATACTAAAACTATCACAATTTCTTCAATATATAGTGGTTACAAAGCGGAAGTATCATGATCACGAAGTTCATGATCAGAAGTTTCAAGGTAGTTTCATAGTTTTTTTAAAAGGAAAATTATTCATTAGATTTTCATTCAAAAAATATTTTATCAGAAAGATTTTCGTTACCATAATAATTTATGCAAATAATTTAAAGTATACGGCTCTCGGTAAAAGATTAAATAACGTATAATATCGAATACTTTCTACTTTTTTTTTTTTTATATAGAAAATACTTTCTACTTTTAATGACATATAAAACGGTAAAAGATTTGAATTTTAATGTTGAAGATTCAAATTTCNCAAACAAAAAAAAAAAAAAAAAAAAAAAAAGAAACGTCTTTCTCGAAATTAGCATATATCTAAGTATATATATTTAACTTTTGAGTATTGTTAGATTCGTAATTGAATTATATAAAAATAATTCTATAAATTAATGTAAATTCATCTAATTTATTAGATTTATTTTATAATAAAAATAATTTTATAATTTAACGAATCACATCAAGTCACATTATTCTCTAACCATCATTAATATTATTTTTCAAAAATTGACTCGAATTTAATCATTATAACTTCATCATTATAATGACGAGGTAATGAGTTAAAAACGTCTTTTGAGTTAAAGATATTCAAATCATTTCATTACTATTTATATATTTTTCATCTTATCTCATTCTTCAAATGAGTCTTTAGTAAAACTAGTTGACAATTTCATGCATTTAAAGTTAAAAGTTAAGATGAGATGAGTTGAGATTAAAATAAAAATTGAATAAAATATTGTTAAACTATATAATTTTTAATATTATTTTTATTTAAAAATTTAAATTTTTATAAAAATTAATAATAATTAGATGAGAGGATTTAAAATGAATTATGAACAAACGAGGTAAGTTCGTTGAAGGAAGCCTATAAATGCAAAGATTGCATGTTAAGGTACATAACACGCGTAAGGCATTTGTTCTTACGTCTTCTTTTCAGCTTTCGAGTCACAAGTCCCAACCTTCTACGCGTCAGCCATCTCCATTATTTTGCTTCATCATCAAGAGATCCTCGAACAGATCACCTCACTGATTTTTTTTTTTTTTTAAATGAGAACTCCATTCATAAATCAAAGAATATATGATGGTCTGTCAAGAAGAATAAAAGGAGTAACCTCAGAAGGTTCCTCTTCCATTCAAATTTGTTCTGAATTTGAATTTAATCCTAACTTAGCAGCAGCATCAGCTGCTCTATTTCTCACTCTGCTCACATGCTTAACAGACCCGTGTTGGTTAGCCCTCAGAGAGCCTTTTATATCCTCAATGAGTTGACCATTCCAAGAATAATCAAAGGAGTTCCTGTTGACAGCATTCATAACCAATTTTGCATCACCCTTAAATTGAACACCCCTCAAACCAAGTTCGTTACACAGATTTACAGCTCTGAGAAGAGCCCAGCATTCTGCTATGACAGCAGATTGGATACCACTTCTAGAGGCAGCTAGAACTGCTTGTACTTCACCCCAATGGTCTCTAACTACAACCCCAATTCCCAGCATCTACATTTGTTTTTAGAAGACCAATTTCTGGTGGAATCCAACCTTGTACCGCATCTGTTGCTCCTGTAACTTCCTGATTAAACTTTAAAGTCTCTTTCTAGTAGTATTTTTCGTTCGTCTCTACTTAGCCTACAAGCGATTATGATTTATAGCTTAATTTCGGGGTATTATCAATAATAATTTCAACCCCACCTAGCTACATTTGATGGATGAAAGGCATGCCAATCTAAAAATTACGAACAAAATGATTACCCTTTATAATAACAGAAACACAACTCCCACTGAATTTTTCTACCGAATTGTGTTTTTATTTTTTATTCTTAATTATTAGTTAATGAAATGTTTTTTAATAAGTTTATAAATTTTATATATTTTTTTAAAAAATGTTAAAAGTGAATAGAAAAATGTTTGAAGAAAAAAGAAAACAAATTACACTAATCAATACCCATTCAATACTGAATTTTCGGTGGAAGTAGCACCGCTCTTTTATAAATGCCAATCTTCTACTATATATATATATATATCTACTATATATATAAATGTGAATGTTAGAGGAACAGTATTTTCGTCTAACATTTTGTCCATGTGCATTTGTAAAGGACAGTTTGCTCTAACCCTTAGGAGTTGGCTCAAGTAGTAAGCCTTGGGCTTGGGGTATGCTCCCCCAGGTCTAAGGTTCAAATCCCTTTGGGTACAAACAATCTCTAGGGGCCACATCCCCTAGTGAAAAGCCAACAATTTAACCAGTTTCGTGTAGGAAAACTTTCATGTGTGCGGTGTACGGGATCGGGATATCTTTGCAAGGGTGGGTTCGAAGGGCCCTGCCTTGGAAAGGTTCTCCTAAAAAAAAAAAAAAAAAAAGGGACCGTTTGCTCCTTCTTCCTTCCACTGCCTCAATGAGTTTTGGGAAATTCGAAGACTCCCACCCCCATTGTATTTCCAACCTTTCCCTCCATTCTTTGGTCTCTCTCTCTACTTTTTTTCTCTCTCTATCCTACGGAAAAGGCTACATCATATTGTCGCCATCAATGTCGCCGAATGAAGGCCATTGCCTCACTGACTGCTGTCGTCGACCAAGATCTACACCACATCGAGCCACCCCGAGCCCTCAATACCGCCTACAGCACCACTAGACACAACCCCAAACCGCCACTACTCCTCTATAAGCAGAGCCCCTCTCTCTCTCTCTCTAGATTTCTCCTCCCCCTCAATCTCCTTAGCCACGACAACACCACCCAAGTGTAACACTACTGAAAATAGTGGAAGAAATGGAACAATAACCAGATGAAATGCTTCCTTTGATGGTAGGTGCCTCCAAAGAATGTAGATGAGAAAATAGGGTTTTTTTTTAAACTTTCAGATACCTCAACATGTTCCAGGTACACAAACATAAAGGGGACATTACTGGGCCTTACTGGGCTTTATAGATAAACTCTACTAGCAAGTAAATTCGAAATAAAGAATAAAGATTCGGACTAAATAAAGACTGAGGGATAAAGCCCATTAAACACAGACCAACAATCAAAATAAACAACTGAGGCCCATTCCCAAGCCTAGCCTACGAACCATGTGCTTCACCTTCCAGAACATCAAAGTACTTCCCATTTGATCACTTCAGTTTCCTTAGTTAGTTGTCTTCTAGGTAGGGTTCCTTCTTCTAATCTTCTCCTCCGTGCGCCGTCCTCCTCTTCCTTCACCATCAGTGGTGGCGTGTGTTAAACATCCTCACCCTTTAAAACACCTTGCTCGCAAGATGGGAATATTCTTCCTTTCGGTGTGAGTACACCTCCCATGTGGCGTCATTGGCCCCTTGGCCTTGCCATTGCACCAAAAGCTCCACTCGAGCTTGGTTCCCTGCCTTGATCATGCGGTAGCTTAATATCTCCTCTGGGTCTAGCAAAATCAGTCCTTCTTCATCTGTGGGAGGCAGCGTGGGCAGCGTTGTGATTCGGGATCCAATCTTCCTCTTCAAGTGACACACGTGGAAAGTGGAGTGGATTTTAGAAGTCGCCAGAAGATCAAGTTTGTAAGCCACTTGTCCGACCTTCTGAGTGATCCGAAATGGCCCAAAAAAACGAGGGGAAAGCTTAAGGCTGCGCCATTGTGCCACCGTGCTCTGCCTATAAGGCTGGAGTCGTAGGTATACTTCTTGCCCTATATTGAACTGATGCTCCTTGCGTCTGAGATCTGAGTTTTTTTTCATTCGATTTTGTGCCATTTTTAAGTTGTGTTTGAGCTCCTGTGAAATTTTATCCCGCATCTTTAGAGTTGCATCCACAGTGTCTGCACATGCTGTTCCCGGCACATAATCCAGTAACCTCGATGATGCTTGACCATAGAGAGTCTTGTAGGGAATCATTCGGGTGGATGAGTGCTAAGCGGAATTGTACCACCACTCAGCCAGGGGAATCCATCTAGACCAGTCCTTGGGTCTGTCCCCACTGAACACCCTGCAAGGAAAAAAATTCTTGCCAAAATTGGCTTGTGAAGGTGTTGTCATGGTCAGATACAATCGACTGTGGTAGCCCATGCAACTTAAAAACATGTTTAAAATATAATTTGGCAACATCTTTAGCTGTATAGGGGCGTTTCAAGGGAATGAAGTGACGGTATTTGTTCAAGAGGTCAACCATGACCCATAATGCGTTGAACCCTTGAGAGCTAGGCAACCATTCCACAAGATCCATGGTGAAGTGTGCTCATGATTTTGTTGGTATGGGCAGCGGTTGTAGTAGTCCACTTGGCAGGGTATTGTCAACCTTGACTTGCTAGCATATATCACAATTTCTGATGAAGGCCTTGACATCTCTTTTCTGAACCTCCCAATAGAAATCCCTCCTTATCCGGTACATTGTCTTGTCATACCCTGAATGGCCTCCCTATGGGCTGTTGTGTGACAGCTCTAATAGCTTGTTTTTTAACTCTACATGTTGGGGAATATATAGTCTGTTCTTGAACAACAAGATCCCTCCCTCATAGCATATTTAACATTTAGCTTCCCTCCATTATAGAGTTTAAGGAGGTTTTGTAACTATGCATCAGATTCATTGGAGCCCTTAATTCTTTGATCCACTGTACATTGGGAAACGTGATTAGCATTAATTCCCCACTCTCCTCCATAGATTTCCTTGACAATGCATTGGCAACCTTATTTTTTGACCCTTTCGTGTACTCCACAACGAAGTAGTACCCAAGTAGCTTCGTAATCCACTGTTCCTGCATAGGGGTTCCCACCTTTTGTTCCAAAGGTTGTTTGAGGCTTTGCTAGTCAGTACGCACCACAAACACCGGCCCAAGTAAGTAAGGTCTCCACTTAAGGACAGTAGAGACTAGGGCGAACAGCTCCTTCTTATAGGTCGACATCATAAGTGCTCTCCCCTTCAAAGCTTGGCTGAAAAATGCTAAGGGTTTGCCTTGTTGCATAAGAACAGCACCAATGGCACTTCCTGAGGCATTGCATTCGATAGTGAATAGCCTTGAAAAATCCGGAAGGCCCAACATAGGAGGCTGTTTAACAACCTCTTTGAGTCTGTGAAAGGCTAGCTTAGCTTCTTCACTCCATGTAAACCCATATTTTCAACATTCGAGTAAGGGGAGAAGCAATCCCACCATATCCCCGTATAAATCTGCGGTAATACCTTGTTAGTCCTAAAAATCCCCTTAGAGCCTTGAGGGACTTAGGTAAGAGCCACTCTTTCATAACTTGTAGCTTAGATGGATTTGCCTAGACACTTCAGCGGATATTAAATGGCCTAAATAGGCTATTTCCTTGCAATGAAAGTGGCATTTTGATTGCTTGGCGTACAGTTAGTGTTGCTTTAGTAGCCCAAGAGTGGTTCGGAGGTGCTCCTCGTGTTCCTTGATAGTTTTGTTGTACACAAGTATATCATAAAACAGAACATGTATAAACTTTCTCAAATGAGCCTGGAATACCTCATTCATTAAACTTTGGAAGGTAGACAGGGCATTAGTCAGCCCAAAGGGCATAACTACAAATTCGTAATGCCCTTCATGCGTCCTAAATGTTGTTTTTGGCACATCCTCTGGCTTGACTCGGATTTGATGGTAACCCGACCTCAAATCCAGCTTTGAAAAAATCGTGGATCTTGTAATTCATCCATAAGCTCCTTAACTACAGGGATAGGGTATCTATCCTTGATGGTCATATTATTAAGGCCCCGATAGTCCACACAAAGCCTCCAAGTGCCATCGGCCTTCCTAACCAGCAACACCGGGGATGAGTATGGGTTGTGGCTAGGCTTAATAACCCTAGTGGACAGTAACTCTCGCACTATTTTCTTCTTTTTGAAAATAGGGATAGCAGAAAGGCCTTAAAGAAATGGGTTTTTGCCCAGGAATTAAATTTATGGCATGGTCGTGGTTTCTTGATGGTGGAAGGCCTTTAGGTTCAAAAAACACATCCTCAAACTGTTTTAACAGTGGTTGTAAGGAATCTGGAACTTCTTTTAAAGCTGCATTTTTTGTGTGCCCACTACCTCTTCAATCACTTGTAAGAACACTCCCCTCTTTTCAAACACATTCAACTTTTTTAAGGAACCCTCTTCAATCATTCTTGCTGCTGCCAGCCCTTGAATTGAAATCTTTCTCCCTTGGTAATGAAACTTTATCACAAGCTTCTTAAAATTCCACAAGATGGATCCCAATTCTCTCAGCCAATTAATTCCCAGCACCATGTCGCATCTAGCTAGTACTAGGACATGCACATCCACTTTGAAGACAGTGCCTGGGATTAGGACCCTCACACCATTGAATTTTCTCTCACTGGAAATCAGCGGCCCATTTGAAACTCTCACTTCTACTTTCTCCTTGAGATTTAGTGGGAGCTGGGTCTTTTTTATAATTGCTGGATCTAAGAAATTATCAGTCGATCCTGTGTCCACCAAAATAGTCACCCATTGAGCACCAATTTTACCTTTCAGCCGCATGGTTCTCGGGTTGTGAGAACCTGTCAGTGCATGGAGCGAAATTTCGGGACCTCCTTGGGGTACCATTAATTCGGTTGTTGTAGTTTTTGCTGGATTAGCACACTATTCTTCATCACACAACACTTCCATATCACTTTCCAGTATCACATCTTCTACAATGTACAGTTTGGGCCTCTCACACTTATGGCCTAGGTTCCACTTTGAGTCGCAATAGTAACAAAGCCCTTTCTCCCTCCTCTCTTTTATTTGCTGTTGGCTAATTCTCTGTATGGGTAGGGATGGTTTGGAAAAGTTTCTGTTGGCTGTTTGGATTGGTGGAAGGGTGGTAGGTTGGGTTTGTTTAGTATACCTGGGTTGAGGGAGTAGTTTGGGCTGAATTTTTGGTTTTTTTTTTTTTTTTTGTTATATTAATGGTTTCTTCTTGTGTCTTTGCCAACAATAGGCTGAGGTTAAGTTTTGAGGGTTAAACATTCGGACAGGTAAACAGATGTCATCCCCGAATGCCACTTAGGAAGCAGCTCAGTTTGTAGCTATCAGACAATCCCTTAAGCTGATTAGACAGGGTGTCAAAAATAGCCTTATATTCTTCAACAGTGCTACTTTTTCTAAGTTTAGTGAGTGTCTCCATAGGATCATCATAAGCATTAGGGCCAAATCTTACTAAAAGGACTTTAATGAAAGAGTCTCGATCAATAAGGTGTACAGATTCTTCGAAATCTTCAAACCAAGTTAGGGCTTTACTCTCCATATGGAAGGAGGCCAGCCTTAAACGGTGTTGGTCCATTGTATTATGAAAACTAAAAAACTGATTAACCTTATAAATTCAACCTGCAGGATCTTCACCATAGAAGACAGGAAAATCAAGCTTGATGGTGCAGGTATGGATCCCTCCTTGTAGTGGACCACCATCATCTCTTTGGTGAACATTTGAGGATGATGCTCTATCGTTGTTACGTTTCTAAAGTTCTGAGTTCAAAGCTGTGAGCTGCTATATAGCAGCATCAAGCTGCCTCTTGATAGTCGATACTTCAATCTCAAGCACTTCATTTGTTTTTTTCACAGCAATCTTGGAACTAGTTTATTCTTGTGCCATTAGCCATTTTCTCGTAATATTTGAGAATAGGGAGAGTGTCTCTAGATACCACTTGTAACACTACTAAAAATAGTGGAAGAAATGGAACAGTAACCAGATGAAATGCCACCTTAGAGGGTAGGCGCCTCCAGAGAATGTAGATGAGAAAATAGGGTTTTTGATTAAACTTTCAAATACCTTAACATGTTCCAGGTACACAAACATAAAGGGGACATAACTAGGCCCTACTGGGCTTTACAAATAAACTCTACTGGCAAGTAAATTCGAAATAAAGACTAATGGTTCGGACTAAATAAAGACTGAGGGCTAAAGCCCATTAAAGCCAGACCAACAATCAAAATAAACAACTGAGACCCATTCCCAAGCCTAGCTTGCGATCTTGTGCTTCTCCTTCCAGAACATCAAAGTACACTTCAGTTTCCTTATAGTTGTCTGCTAGCTAGGGCTCCTTCTTCTCATCTTCTCCTCCATGCACCGTCCTCCTCTTCCTTCACCATCAGCGGCGGTGTGTGGTACACCAAGCCTCAAGGCTAGCCACGCCGCTACAAGCCACCACAAATTGTCCTCACCCACAGAACCCAAAGTCGAGAACCACCATAACCCTCTTCCAAATAGCTACTGCTCAGCCCAGCTCAGCCACCGTGAGGCCATCCCCTTGTCAGCACTACCTCTTCCAGCATTGCTAGACAAAACCCTGAACCACCACTACTCCTCTGTGAGTCACCTATGCTTTTCCCCTCAATAGAGCTAGAACCCCTCTCTCTCCCCCATCGTGCCTATCCACTCTACTTCGTACTCTTTCTCTCTCTCTCTTTCTCCACGTCTTTGTATTTATGTATTATTTTATTTATTGATTTGATGATCTGTGACTTTTGTTGGTAGAAGAAGGAGAATATTACTACGATTGGCTCAAAGATCGCGATAATTTCAACTCCGTGCCTTACTTTTTTCTGTATCTATTTATCATAACTAGTGTTTCATTTGTTTGCTTAGGAAAACTTAATGGGATTTTTATTACTCTGCTTGATTGAGGTTTAGATTTTTGTGGAACGGTAACAAAGAGACAACTAGGGGTCGGGCATTTCTATTTGTTGTTTCTATTATCTGTGTCCCTGATATTCTTTGCAGCCAAACAGGGTCTTCAAACAGGTGTAGCTTGCTATAGAGTTATTTTTTGTGTCTCAGGAATTAAATGAACAAGGGCCGAGCTGATTAATAGAATTGAAACAGGTAACTTTAGTTGGAATAATGTTTGTTAATTTCTTCAATTTGATTTCATACATTTCAGTTCTAACTGCGGACCGTTTTTTATTTTTATTTTTTTGAGCTAATTAGGATTTGCAAAATTAGATATCAAAGTTAGACACTCAAGTTAAGGTCTATTCTGATGTAAGTGTTTACTGGGTATCACAAAACGTGGTTGTATATTTATTTTGTTTTGTTTTCTATATGTGAAAAGTTTGTGCATGACTTTGGATGTACTTTTGTTTTTTGAATTTTTGATATCTAGTCATTTGTGCTTGAATAAAGTATCTTGTTCACATTGGTGCTTGTTCTGTTTTTTTTAATTTAAAGTGGAATTGATATTTGGATCTTATGCTGGGTTTGCCCACCTTTCTGGTTGGGGACAGCCATTAGAAACATCATATGTTTGATAAAATGGTAGTCTTTATGTAAATAACACAAATAATTTGAGATTAGGTTGACAACTATGCTTGTAAATAGATATATAAGGATATTAGCAGACAATGTATATCTAATGTGTTCCCTTTGATGTTGTATTATGCTGGATTTTCTTCGTCAACATCTAATTGAACATCTAATTGTCATACCCGAACTCCTTGCATCAAATAGGATATATACAGGTTGGTTCTATATTATGCTGGATTTTCTTCATCGATATTTATATTCAAGTCATGTAACTGGCATGGATTTAACTTCATGTCACCTAGAAAGGGGTGAAATGCATACATGGATAATAATATATAAACTCTTTTTTACTTGTGAGTGATTCAGGCAATCTTTGATTTTTTTTTTCTTTTCTCTTTTAAGGATCTACTTGACTATAATTGATTTATTAGGTTTGAAGTAATGATAGTACTCCAACACTCCCAAAGACTTGGTGTTGCTGCATCCATTAGCAATCATTTCTGGATGCTTTATATCTATAATTCAATAAGAAATCAAGGGGAAAGGGTTGAAAACTTGAAGAATCTGAGAGAGAAAATAACTTGCTTTTGTCTATTACAATTTTTGTTGCTGTCTATTTCAATTTTTTATGCTATCTGTTTTGCTTTTTATGTTTACATGATCCTTCTCTTGGCATTGAATTTTAATTTTAATGTAGAAGTATGTTCTTCCTCCTTAATTACTGGAAAATGAGGAATTGGCAGGAGTCCTAGCGAGGTTGAGGTCGGACTAGGAACAAGGAGGAGGGATGATGGAGGGCATTTGCTCCAAGAAGTCGTCATAAGAGGTGGGGTCGAAGTGGGAGTTCTAGACCTGGTTGTGAATCTTAGAGCTCTGCATGTATGACTATTGTTGTTGGTCATGATCAAATAGATATGTTTCAAATTATCAGTGTAAATTAAGTTGAAGAGGTATTGTGTTATTGGATCATAATGACCCTCCTGTCATAAGATGATTGTTTTAATTTAAAGTACATAACTTTTTATTGAACTTAAAGTGCTGGTGGGACTTTCATATCGATTACTCTTCGAGATTGATTTTTCTTTCCTGAATGGAATTCTGCATCACATGTAGAGAATTATACCATGTTTGTTATATGATGAACACATGAGTATTTTGTAAAAAACCTATTTCACCCTATTAGGCATACGTGCCTTGCACATTGCTCCTGACCTAGTATATATACATATATATATATGTAGATTAAAGCCGCAGATGGATATTTTGATAAAAGATCTAACTCATCAAAATATAGTTTCGATTATTCTATTTCTCATTGATCTTAATATAGTTAGAGCTTAACCAAAGATTTTGTCAAATTTTGGAAATTAGGATCATGTTAATAGTCTAATAATCTTAGTAATTGGTTTTACCCATAAGAGGAGTGAGGAAATTCTTAGAATCATACATACTGACATCTGTGGACCATTTAGTATCCCTTGTTTGGATGGTCAGAGATATTTTATCTCATTCATTGATGACTATTCACGGTTTATGTATCTTTACCTCCTTTTTGATAAATGTGAAGTACTAGATGCTTTCAGAATATATAAAAAGGAAGTAGAGAGACAATTAGAAAAGAAAATAAAGATTGTAAGATCTGATAGGGGTGGAAAATATTATGGTAGATATACAGAGTCAGGACAAAGACCGGGGCCATCTGCAAATTTTCTCAAGAAAGAATGCATTATTGCTCAGTATACAATGCCAGGTTCACATCACCAAAATGGTGTTGCTGAAAGGCAAAACCGTACCCTTATGGATATGGTAAGAAGTATGCTCAGTAATGGTTATCTTCCTTTGTCTTTGTGGAGTGAGGCCTTAAAAACTGCAGTGTATATCTTAAATAGGGTTCCATCTAAGGTTGTTCCCAAAACGTCATTTGAATTATGGAAAGGATGGAAACCTAGTTTAAGGCATATGTGCATATGGGGTTGTCAAGTGGAAGTTAGGGTCTATAATCCACAACTAAAGAAATTGGATCCAATGACAGTCAGTGGTTATTTTATTGGCTATGCAGAAAATTCTAAAGATAACAGATTTTATTGTCCCTCACATACACCCAAAATTGTGGAAGCCAGAAATACAAAATTTATTGAGGGTTTTGGAATAAGTGGGAGTAATATTCCTCGAAATATAGAGTGGGAGGAAACACGAAATTCAGATATTACGTCTGTGAATGAAAATGAAATGATTGTCATTCAAGGAAATCAATCTGATATTCTTGAAGATCATTCAATTCAAGAACCACTACCACCTCATGAGGGACATACCAACTTTGAATCTATAGTTCAATATCTACATAATATGGATGAAACTGTAGAATTAAGAAGATCCTCTAAAACAAGGAAGTCTGCTATTTATGATGATTATTATGTATACCTACTAGAGTCTGACTTTGATGTGGGACCTAAAGATGATCCCATCTCATTTTCACATGCCATGAGTGGAGAAAATTCAAAACTTTGGCATGATGCTATCATAGAAGAAATGGAATCCATGGCTAAAAATCAAGTTTGGGAAATTGTCGAGTTACCTAAAGGAGTTAAGGTCATTGGCTGTAAATGGGTTTATAAAACCAAGAGAGACTCAAATGGTAATATCGATAGATATAAAGCCATACTTGTAGCTAAAGAATTTGCACAAAGAGAAGGTATTGAATACCACGATACTTTCTCTCCAGTTTCTAAAAAGGATTCCTTTAGAGTGATCATGGCATTAGTTGCTCACTTTGATTTAAAACTACATCAAATGGATATGAAAGCAGCTTTTTTAAATGCGACTCTTAAAGAAGAGGTATACATGAAGCAACCTGAAGGGTTTTATTCTGATAAAGGTGATCATTTAGTTTGCAAGTTAAAGAAATGAATTTATGGACTAAAATAAGCATCCCGTCAATGGTATTTGAAATTTCACAATGTTATTACTTCATTTTGTTTTATAGAGAACATCGTGGATAATTGCATATACTATAAATTTAGTGGGAGTAAGTTTATTTTCTTAGTCCTATATGTTGATGAGATTTTGCTTGCAACTAATGATTTGGGTCTACTACATGACATCAAAAAATTTCTATTCCAAAGCTTTGAAATGAAGGATTTAGGTGAGTCCTCTTATGTTTTGGGCATAGAGATTCATCGAGATAGGTCTAAAAGAATTTTAAGACTTTCTCATAAAACCTACATTGAAAAGTTGTTGGAAAAATTTAGAATGAATAAATGTACACCCAATGCAGCACCCATATTAAAGGGTGATAAATTCAGTTTAAGTCAATGTCCGAAAAATGCTTTGGAAAAGAAAGAAGTAGAAAAGATTCCATATGCATATGTTGTTGGTAGTTTAATGCATTCACAGGTTTGTATAAGATCTGATATTATATATGCTGTGGGAATGTTGGGACGATACCAAAGCAATCTTGGAATAGAACATTGGAAGGCTGCTAAAAAGGTTATGAGATATTTACAAGGAACCAAGAATCATATGCTTACTTACAAGCATGCTGATTGTCTGGAAGTGGTTGGATATTCAGACTCAGATTTTGCAGGTTGTCAAGATTCTAGAAAGTCCACTTCAGGGTATGTCTTCATATTAGTAAGAGGTGCCATATCATGGAAGAGTACCAAACAGACAATCGTTGCATCATCTACTATGGAGGCAGAGTTTATAGCATGTTTTGAAACAACTTCACAGGCAAAATCGTTGAGGAGTTTTATTACAGGATTTCAGGTTGTGGATTCAATATCTAAGCCTTTAAGAATTTACTGTGATAATTTGATAGCAGTTTTCTTTTCTAAGAATAACAAGAGTGAGAGCAAAAGTAAACATATTGACATGAAGTATCTTGCTGTCAGAGAGAGAGTCAGGGAACAAGAAGTCTCAATAGAGCATAAAAGTACATCATTTATGATTGCAGATCCTATGACAAAAGGGCTCTCAATAAAAATGTTTTTGAAACATGTAGAGAACATGGGGTTAATGAGCTCATTTTATGTTTGATTTGTTCATTGTATACAGTACTTATTGTTGTCAATAATAATATTTTTATTTATGCACTTAAAGTATCTGCTCCTAATCTATCATGTATAGACCCAGAATGACTTATAGGAAGTCATTCATAAAGAGATATATCACATATGGAAATTGATTTAGAGAGACTAATACAATGTAATATATAGAAGGAAATGTTAATATAATAACATAACCGCCATGATTCATGTATTATATCTTTCTTCTAAAGGTTATGGTTTGAGTAGTTTTATTTGTAGCCATATTCGGTTTTGGTTACCCAGATGATTTTAAATGACTATCACGTAAGTCAAGTGGGAGAATGAAAGAACACGTCTCCTTATAGGAGACTTAAAGGTGGCTTACGTGCCATATCCTTTCAAATATATTATATATATTTATTTAGTAGTTTTATATTTATATTAAAAACACTGGGTAATTAAAATAAAGATACTACTCATTCAAAACCCAACAGTTATATTCCTTAATGGAAGAAAACACCATTTAGAAAACAGTGGATAAGGGTCTTGGCCTATCTATATATAAAGGCCTGTGATTCTCCATCAGTCACAATAATTCATTTTCATAAAGAAAGATAAGCTGAAAACCCATACCCAATACTCTCCATATATAGATTGTGAGAGTTCACAATTCAGAAACAATTGGCTCCAATGAATACTCGATCAACGATGGCCAGAGGTTAGTGTTTTAACGATGTTTTTATTATTAGATATTCTCCCAAATTCTTACAAGATGTTTATTAAATCTAGAAAGTAGAGTAACAAGAGAGATGAATGAGAGTTTACAGTAGGCATTTAATAGGCTGGAGGTGTTGAAATCTCTTAAGCAGATGGCCCCTTTAAAATCCCCAAGTCCTGATGGGTTTGGATTATGCTTTTATCAAGAATATTTGAGCTTAATAGGTTATGGTTTGAGGGTGCTGTTAACAGGGTTAGAAGATTGCATCAACTTGCACATCAATATAAAACCCAAAACGCAGCGCCTGATGAGGAAGTACTCGTCGTTTTTGCTTATTTAAAATCATTACAGTACCTTCATATTTCATTCTGGTAGACAGATCAGTACATAATTCTGGGTCATACTATATATCACAAATATATAGAGATTTAATTAGCTAGGTAATTAATTAATAGGAAACTATATAAATATTTAATTCGAATCAAACAGCTAACATCATTCTCACGAATTCCTCGAAATTGACTAAACCATCGCCGTCCAAATCAGCATCTCTGATCATTTGATCCACCTCTTCATCTGTCAGCCTCTCTTCAAGATTTATCATTACATGCCTTAACTGCATGAATAAATTGCATGCGGAAAATTAGGAAATTATCAATATATAGGAGCACATGAACAAACTGGTCAAGGCCGTTTCTATTTTGCAAGTTCGGTGCTTGACCGCCATGTCAAATTAATATTTTGATCCCTGCATTAATTACTTCAAATTATTCTTGTTGACATCATTAGTTTGAATATTGCTGATTTGACAGAAAACGTCTTTGACTATCGTAATTCTATTCGCAAGTTGGTGGAGAGGACGCATTCTCTACAGAGCTGACACGATAGATTAATTAGTAGGTTGAAAATAGTTGAATAAGCAAGCTGTCTCAATTAATTAGTGACATCTTGTAAATTTGACCTTTTCTTTTTTGTTGACAAGAAAATTCATGGGCATGATGCAGGTAATTAAAGAGATCAGAGAAGGCCGGGATCATAGAGTATTCAACCTCATTTGGTGATATGTAACCATCTTGGTCCTGGTCAAACACTTTAAAAGCTTCTTGCAATTCCTCCTCGGCATCATTTTCCTGCATGCAACGTAAAAGAGGAGAAAATTAAAACAAGGAAATTAAGAAATTAATTTGGGAATATATAATTTTAAGGATCGATCGTTGTTTGGTACTACTTGATCTTCACCTTCATTTTCCTTGCCATTAGATTCAAGAACTCCCCAAATTCAATGGTTCCGTTTCCATCAATATCCACTTCGTTGATCATGCTCTGCAATTCCTCCTGAGTAGGATTTTGATCCAATGATCTGATTACATTGGCTAATTCTTCAATGGTGATGCAGCCTGCATGCAGCCATTTTGTCAATGAAGTATTTATATTTAGTATTGGGAAAACACATAATCTTTAGCTCAAATATTATGTTGACCATTAAAATGGGAAAAAGTACACTTTGCACATTAATTCCAACTATTAGACCTTAATTTCCACTTTGCACCCGAAATTTCAAAAATGAAGATATTACACGTAAGTTAAACTATAAAAAAAACTAACACTTTGTACCTCATATCGCATCGACCTTTATGATGGAATAAAAATAGGTGATATGGCATAATCTTGATAGTCAGATCGATCCCAATGAATAATACAAATTAGTATCAATTTTTTTTTTTTAAGTTTCACAAGGACATATATATATATATATAATGCGTAGAAGTAATAATAATGCATGTCAACATTAATAGACAACATTAGGCCTCGTCTGTTTTCGCAGATCATGAGATGGGATGAGTTAAAAAAAAATGTTGAAAATTGAATAAAATATTATTCAAATATATTTTTTTTAATATTACTATTGTTTTAAGATTTGAAAAAATTAAATTATTTATTATATTCTGTATGAGAGTTTGAAAAATTATAATGATTATATAAGATAATATAAGATGAGATAAAATGGTTTGCAGAATGTATATAATATATATACACATATTATACACACATGATATATATACATGATATACATATTGTATATATGCCTGTGTATGTAACCAGACAAATAGTAAATCATTGAATAGTTATTTGAAAGATCTTTTTCAAATCTAGACTTGTTCAATGGGAAAGATCATTCGGTATATCAAACAAAGGGATACCAACAATTTATTCAGGCAAGTTATTAGCCAACAAGAAGCCATCATGTATATAGTAAACCTAGGCAGATCCAACGAATTAGTGCTTATGATGTAAGTACCCCAAAAGACGGAACAAGAATTTTCCTTTTTCTTTTATTGTGGGGCCAACCGACGTAAATACAGTTGCACAGGTGCATGTAAAATCACGTGTTCTCCATTTATACGAATATGACTAAAAATATATTCAAAAGTCTTAAGTAAAATATTATTATTAAGCATAAAGGAGTTAAGATGATTTATAGATAGTAGTGAGATGAGTTGAAATGATTTCAACTCACCTCTAAATCTAAATAAGGACTTAATGTTTCTTAAATTAATAAAATAAAATAAAAAGATAGTTTTGGAGAAATTAATGATATTGTGAATTTACGGGATAGGGTTTTTTTTTTTTTCCTTGAAATTAATGTATCAACTTGCATAGGCACCAAAGAAAAAGAATGAATAAAACAGAAATGATTTATACAAGTCCTGTAAAAAAATAGACTCCACCTTAAAAAATATAAAATAAATTATTTTTTATTAGTGTGATCCACTTTTTTTATAAAGGGCTTATATAAAACTTATCTATTTAAAATTTTATTATTGAAAAAAGAAATATGTGCAAGTATGAAAAAATAAAAGAAATCTTAAAGATTTAAAAAAAATAAATGACACTGAAAACAAAACAAAAAAGGCATAAGAAACTCATCTACAAAAAAATTGTTTATATGTGACCAGTTATTTCTTACTAAAATAATTATTTCCTATTAAAATAAATTTATTCTTGTCATAACTCGTCACAAATGCGGTGCGAAAAAATATTTTGAAATGATATTAATCTGCTAAAAGTTATATCTTGGGGATAAATAATCTTACTTTGTGGACACCTTAAAAAAATTAGACGCATGGTAAGGTTTAAAAAAAAAAAAATGGACGGGGGCCCGGGGCCACCTCCAAACCGATCGAATATGTGGTTCCGCACCTGTGTACCCAAGTCATGATATCCATCATACCCGCAAACCCAAAAGAGATGTAGAGAGAGACGTACAGATCAGAGACGAAACAAAATATTACTTTATGAAAAGCAGAAACAACATACCATCTCCATCCTTGTCGAAGAGACAAAAAGCTTCTTGAAACTCTGCAATCTGTTCTTCAGACAGGACCTCTCCCATACTTGGTTTCTCGCCGATGGATGCAAATAAACTAATTCAGCTCTGCACTTAAGTACGCACCCAAGACAATCCGGAAAACACTCAAAGAAATACTAAGCGCTAGCTCGCTAGCACACAAACACACGCACAGAGAGAGAGAGAATACTTGTGGATGTTAAGAATAGTACGATGCATGAGCTTTATTTATAAAGCTAGGTATGAAGAGCTAGTACTGGTAATTGATGTTGATGATGAAGGGGGCTAGAAAAAGTTGTCCGTTCTTTACGTCAGAATACGACAATGACATGATGAAGAGTCAAGGCCGTCTAGTTTCCATTTAAAATATGGTCAAGGTCCTTAATTGAAAATTTGCAAGCGAAGTTGGGGTTGAAATTATACCCATTCATTTTTTTCTCCTGTGGAATTTGTCTCTCGATCGACAACTTGTTAATCTTGACTCTTGTCCGCTATTCCATCGATTTTCTGATTTGCTGACTTTATCACACGGAAACGAACTGCAGGCAATGAGAACTGCACATTCAATTTGTGTTGGGTGTCACGTCAAGAAATAGAGCATAGGGTACCCGTCTCGCAAACTTCTTCAACGCGCACGCATGGTAGTTGAGGCCTGAGGGTCACGTTCTTACAAACTCTGTACGTATAAATTCTTTTTTTTTTTTTTTTTAATTTACTTTAAAATATGGCTCACTCTTTTCTCGCAACTGACGTCCGATGATAAATTAGGGATGCCCGCTCTAAACGCATACCATTGTTGAGGTCTTAAATGGCGGTGATCCAGTGGCGGTAGGCATAGATAAGGGCCACCTAATTTCACCCTCACTGCCACCTCCCAGAAATATTTATATATATATATATATATATATATATATATGGGATCCGATGTAAGCCTAGCTAGTACGGTATTTATGATCACTTCAAATGGTGCGGATTTGACTACGTCAAATGAATATTTTTATTCGAATTAATGTTGGTTTTAAAAATATAATGTTCTGGATCCAATCACGACGCGAATTTAAAATATATATATATATATATATTGAGATTTATTTGATTTGTTGAATGGGGTGTTGGAAAGGAAGTCCTTCCATACAAATGATTTGTAAGAAAATACAGCGGAAAAAATACTTCAAGCTCAGCTCATAAAATTGCTCCACAAGTTTCTCCAGATTGACAACTCACAAGCTCTTCCTTTTAGTGGCGAAGTGTACTACGTAGTATAAAACTAGAGTAACACTTAACAAATCCACAGCCTAAATACTCTTTCAAGAGAGAACAAAAAAGAGAGAGATTTTTTCTTTTTTTTTTAGAATGGTCCCAAAACCTTCTTGAGAGGGACTATATATAGTCTACCAAAGGCTAGCCGTTACACTGCAAATAAATGCAGTGTAACGGCTTGTAACGTATGGCATTAAGCCATGCGTTACAAGACATGTAACGTATGGCTTAATGCCATACGTTCCACTTCTTGAAGGGAGGGGGTCAGCCCACGTGGGCGCCCCTCCTTTCACCTCCTAACATCTCCCACTCGCACACAGTGGGCATGACCCCAGGTCTGCATCTCTCTAATGTTCTCAATCTTGTTCATACAAGTAAATAGACCTTGCGACCACCAAGCACATCTGTAGAAAGGTGGGAGTACATACACCAAATCTCTCCCAAAGAAGACCAACATAGTAACATCCCTAAAGTGTCTGGTCATGTTCTAGACTCATTCAATCGTATCAAGATCAACCATTTTCGAACCCTCTTGAGTTAAAAAAAAAAAAAAAAAAAAACTCAGAACAATGCTTGACTACCTCCAAATCATTTCAATGTGTTCACAACCTTAGCCGCTACCAAGATGTAGCATCATAGTTTGACGTCAGCAAACACTATCGAAGATACGATATCGTAGAATCTTCCTTTTGCACTCATATCACTCAATTTTGGTCGAATCGCTTTCCCAGCGATGCCTCTTTAGACCGTATTAATCATGGCCATAGACAGCATGCCAAAGTAGCAGTCATCACAACCTCCATCTCGTGACACAGTCAAAAGTAAAGGACACTTAATAAAATGAGACTCACACAGTGAGAAAAAGGGGAACCTTTTACTCACTTACCCATAAAGTCGTATAAGCACATGTAGTATGAAACATATGCTACGGTGGATTTCTCTTTCTCAAAGAGTATATGTCTATATCAACACCATACAGATCTTGGTCTAGTTGCTCCTTAGGCGTCTAACCCGAGTTCTTCAATTTGCACGCTTCCGAGGCGTTAAAGAGAATCTCGCATCTGGCTAACTACAGGCTACATGGATGGTGGGGTAACCCATGTATAGTCCATTCAATAGACCTCATCTTAGCTCCCACTAAGGCGACATACTTTGTATCAACCAACTTATCCCTTTGGACAAGTACCTAGGGACACAATGTCTCATCTCTACTCGCTACTCAAGCGTTAGAGGCGATCGCTCGTGTGAGTGAGCCGATCTAAGCCTGTTGACATATCTTGTGTGTGTGTATTAAAAACAAAAACAATACGATAAAGACAATGACTGAATCATATTGTATTAATATCCCAAAGGAAATATTACATCTCAATGTTATTTGTAATACAAATTACATTTATAATCTACGTAGTCCTAGATTCCTAACATGAGCCTCAAAGACATCTCTTGCTATAGGCTTCGTTAAGAGATCGGCAACCATGCGACTCGTAGAAAGATGTTTCAGAACCACTTCCTTTTGCGCTACCATATCTCTGATGTAGTGATATCGGATATCTATGTGTTTGGTTCTTCCATGATATTTTGAGTCCTTAGCATATGCGAGAGTTGCCATGCTATCGCAAAATATCGTCACCGGATCTGAAGCATCCGTGCCAATGTCTAAATGCTTGAGGAATCTCCGTAACCAAACAGCTTTTTGAACTGCTGCTGAACAAGCAATGTATTCCGCCTCCATGGTGGATAAGGCTATACAAGGTTGTTTCTTACTGTTCCATGTAATGGCGCCATTGTTAAGCAGAAAGACATACCCAGTGGTTGATTTGCGCTCATCTAGGTCACTGCCCCAGTCGGCATCACTGTAACCTCTTAGCTGCAAATCTGAACCATGATAGCACAACACATAATCCGCAGTTCCTTTGAGATATCGCAGTTCATTGCGTACATCAGACTACCCACAGCATTAGCATAAGGGACACGGGCCATCTTTTCCTTTTCTCTTTGAGTCTTAGGACACAACTCTTTAGACAAGTTCTCGCTTCTTGCAACAGGGGTGTCAATGGGTTTACATCCACTCATTAGGAAGCGCTCGAGAACTTTCTGTATGTAAGTCTGTTGAGACAAACACAGAAGTCTCTTTGAGCGATCTCTGTAAATCTTAACTCCCAGAATGTATTCTGCCTCACCCATATCCTTCATCTCGAAATTGAAGAATAACCACTCTTTTGTGGTGACTATCAACCCTTTGTCATTTCCAGCTAGTAGTATGTCGTCAACATATAATGACAACATAATGAAACTCTTCTTGGACCTTTTGACATAGACACAATGGTCCTCTGTGATCATCGTAAACCCATTCAAGAGAATGGCTCGATGGAATCTGAGGTACCATTGTCTAGATGATTGTTTTAGGCCATATATAGATCGTTTGAGCTTGCACACTTTGCGCTCTTGACCTTTGACCACAAAACCCGTTGGTTGATCCATATAGATCTCCTCATCTAGTTCTCCATTGAGAAATGCTGTCTTAACATCCATCTGATAGAGTTCCAAATCCATATTCGCTACTATAGCTAGAATCAGGCGAATTGAGGCAAACCTTACCACTGGTGAAAAAGTTTCCTCATAGTCTATACCCTCCTGTTGGGTATATCCTTTCGCCACTAAGCGAGCTTTGTACTTATCTATTGATCCATCCGACTTACGTTTAACCTTAAGAACCCATTTGTTCCCAATAGTCTTACGTCCTGTCGGTAGATCAACCAGATCCCAGACCTAGTTAGTCTTCATAGACTCAATCTCATCATTGAGAGCTTTCATCCACTCATCTTTAGTAGAAGATGAGAGAGCCTCATGAATTGTCCTAGGCTCATCATCATCATGCGGAGCTACCATAAAAGCTTCCCCTTCAATCGCAAAACGACGACGGGGAACACTTTCATGTGTGCTTCTATGCGGCTGAGGTTGTTGTGATTGATTGACAAGTGGTGTGCTCCCACTCGGAAAGTCCTTATTTGTAGGAGCTTAAAGAATTTCTTCATCATTCTCAACTAAATTCCTTGAAGCACTTTCCTCTTGTTCCATAATCTCATGAAGTTCTAAACTCCTATCAACCTCACCTCTACTTGGAAATTCATTTTCAATGAAGTCCACATCTCGTGATTCAATTTCAGTCACACTTCCATCAGTTTGTTCACCTATTAACACATACCCTTTAGAGTGTTCTGAGTACCTTATAAAGATACACTTCTTCCCTCTAGGGCCTAATTTCCCATACTTATGAGAAAGATCGTGAACAAAACCCGTTGAACCCCATGGCCGCAAGTTACTCAAATTGGGTTTCTCGCCGGTCCATAGTTCATATGGGGTGGAAGTTACTGATTTGGAGGGCACTCGGTTAAGAATGTAGGCAGCAGTCAAAAGTGCATCCCCCCAAAAAGAAATTGGAAGGTTTGCTTGCGCCATCATTGACCTAACCATCTCAAGCAGTGTTCGATTTCTCCTTTCCGCCACACCATTTTGCTGTGGCGTACTTGGCATCGTCAACTGTCTCTTGATTCCTTTTTCATCACAGAGCCTTTTAAATTGCTCAGAGAGATATTCTCGTCCTCGGTCAGTTCTTAGAGTTTTTAAACTCTTGTCTAACTGATTCTCAACCATCCTTAAATACCGCCTAAAGCACTCCAATGCTTCAGACTTATGGGAGATTAAGTAGACATGACCGTAAAGTGAAAAATCATCTATAAATGTGATGAAGTAGACACCTCCGTGTCTTGCCCTCACACTCATTGGACCACAGATGTCTGAATGGACTAATTGCAATGGAAAAGATGCCCTAGTGGCTTTTCCAAACGGTTTTCTCTTAGCTTTTCCCATTAGACAATGTTCACATGTGGGCAAGATGACTTTAGCGAGATTGCCTATTAAGCCCTCTCTAGCTAACCGAGTCATTCTATCTTGCCCTATATGGCCAAGCCTAGCATGCCATTTATATGAATCCATATTATCAGATGCAGAAAGAAAAGCAATTGACTCATTCATATTTGAATAATTCAAATTTAATATCATAAAACCGTCTTGAAGAAAAGCATTGCCATAAAACACATGGCCCAAATGAAAGGAAACATAATTGTTTTCAAATACAATCTGAAAACCAAGTTTTAATAGAGTAACTACGGAAAGTAAATTTCGTCGGATTTCGGGAGCGTATAGCACATTGTGGAGGAAAAGAGTGCGGCCACCCCGCAAGTCCAGCTTGTAGGTACCAAGTCCCAGTACCTCCACGCTAGCTCCATTCCCCACCTTGATATCACGACTCCCAGCTGGAATCCGGCGATATTCCACAAATCCGACTCTGTCTCGCGCTATGTGTTCGGTCGCTCCTGAATCAACAATCCACATAGGATAGGAATGAGCAACCATCACATGGCTAGTTACAAAAACAATGCGAGAAAACTCAGAGTGTACCTTCTTCGGCTCAGTGCAGTCACGAACGAAGTGGCCATTCTTTCCACAGTTGAAGCACTCTAATTTCGACTTGTTCTTCCCGCGCTTGCCCCTCTTGCTGCGCTGGGAAGTTCCTGACACCTTCTTGATTTGTCCAGCAGCTACTCCATTCTTGGGCTTCTTGCGCTTAGGCCTTGATGCCTTGCGCGAACCAGAATTAGCCACATAGGCCGTATGATTGGGCTTAGCAGCCTCTAGGCGCTCAGCCTCCAATTCTAAATGACGCGAGACATCATCAAAGTCTTTGATATTCTCGTTATGCGTCAGGTTCTGGCTCATGTTCTCCCAAGAATTCGGTAGTGATCTTATCACTGCCTGCACTTGCTGTTCATCTGTCAGGTTGTTTCCTGCCGACCTAAGTTCGCGGATCATAGTTGACATAGCCCTAAGATGCTGCTTCATCGTGTGGTCAGAGCGCATCTTATAGGAGTCGAACCTCATGGTTAATCCACGCAACCTAGTGGCTGAAGTTCCACCAAACTTCAATTTTAAAGCCTCCCACATGCTTTGGGCAGTGTCATAGACCTCGAACTCACACATTAGATCATTGTGCATGCTGCTTAACATTATTATGCGCGCGCACCGATTTTTCTTAGCCCATTGAGTATAGGCTTGTTGATCTATATTATGTTGTTCCGAGGTCCCTTGCACGGGCACAGTAAGGGTGTGAGACAAGGCCTCCAAGACCTCTTGCTCATCTAAGACATATTGGATCTTTCGATGCCATATGTCATAGTTTTCCCCATCTAATTTCTCCCCCTTGTTTAAGTCGGCAACTATAGTCTTGGATGCCATATCACTACAATACGCAAAGAAGGGATATTATACACACACCTAAGAAATCTGCCGCGTCCTTTCAAGAAAGAAAAAAAATAATTTAGACATGTCGCAAGATCGAAAAATCGCTAGGCTTCATAATCATCTCTTGCGCCACAATATCCAATTATTAAATTTCTAACCTAATTCCCGCGCAAATTAAAAAAAATATGGGAGAATTAATCATCATAAATCTCAACCATACTCCCACTATCTTAAGTAGTCTCCTAGTCCTAGTCATATGTAAAGACATAACCTACTAAAATCGCAGTAACCTTTTGGGCCAGTCTACAAGGACAGCTACCCAGACCATAGCAACCTGTTGGGCCAGTCTACAAAGACAGCCAGACTACAGTGACTTGTTGGGCCAGTCTACAAAGATGGTTCATATGAGACCATTACAGTCCATTTTTCTTGTTCCATCAGTGCATTTACAGTTCTTACTGGGGCCACTGCAGTCTTTTTGGCTATACAATACATTTACAGTTCTTACTGGGGTCACCATGGTCTTTTGGCTATACAGTGCATTTACAGTTCTTACTGGGGTCACTGCAATTCTTTCAGCCTATCATTCACACTAACAATTCTAACTAAGACTACTTAGTGGGATGGGATTTTCTATATTTTTTATCACTAAAAGAAATGAAGACTAATGTTTAAACATTCAAGTCTAACATTCAACAATGATAAAATAATCACATTTCCACATGTTCAATTCACACATACATGTTATCACATTTAATAAAAATTAAATAAAGGATCACATGTAATATAACATTATGGAAAAAACAATAGCATGAATATAACTAAATATTCACATGTTATCATATTTAATCTAAATCATTAAACAAAAGATCACATGTAATATATCAATATATCTAAGCATATACTAATTCATGCAATTTATTATTATTATTATTATTATTATTTTTTTAATAAAAAAAATAAATAAATAAAAAAAACCCCACCTAAACCAAAGAATATTCGCAGCCCAGTGGTGCGCTTACCTCCTTAGTTTAGTGGGTGGTCTTGGGTTCAAAACCCCATTGTGCCATTTTATAATTTTACATCATTTTCGAAAAAAATGGGCTTAATTAAAAAAAACAAAAAAAACTGGGCCGAAAATGGCCCAATTAATTTTTTTTTTTTTTTTTTTTTAGACAGGAAAAAAAATGGGCCGTTCGGCCCAGCCCATTCGGCCCAGCACATTCGGCCCAGCCTAGCCCGTTGATGACTTAGAAGTCATCTTCTACCTCCAGCGGTTAACGTAACCGAAAAACCAGATCACTCCAGCCACCGTTTTGAGGGTTTTCCGGGGTTGTTTTTCGTCGGAAACAACCTCCGGAGGAGGCTGGGTGCTGCCGCAGCACCTAGGGAGGTGTTTGCAGCACCTGGGAGGTGCGCACAGCACCTTACTGGTGCGCGCAGCACCACGTCGGTGCGCGCAGCACCACGTCGGTGCTCGCAGCACCACGGTGGTGCTGGCAGCACCCCTCTGGTGCGCGCAGCACCGTCCTGATGCGCGCAGCACCGCTGGCTGCCCCCACGGTGCACCATGCACCGTGGGCTCCAGTTGGTGCATGCGGCACCGTGGTGCGCGCAGCACCATATCAGGGGTGCTGCGCAGCACCCTACGGTGCGCACTGCACCACCACATTCAGGTGGTGCGCGCTGCACCACCGGGTGAAGAAGTGGTGCGCGCTGCACCACTGCACCGGCTTCGGCCGAATATTTTTTTTTTTTTTTTAAACGCAGCTCAAGCTAAAAAAAAAATAAAATAAAATGGCACATTTACAATTTACATGCATATGCAGATAAAAAAAAAATGGAAGCAATTACGATGGCTCTGATACCAATGTAAGAAAGTACAGCGGAAAAAATACCTCAAGCTCAGCTCACAAAATTGCTCCACAAGTTTCTCCAGATTGACAACTCACAAGCTCTTCCTTTTAGTGGCGAAGTGTACTACGTAGTATAAAACTAGAGTAACACTTAACAAATCCACAGCCTAAATACTCTTTCAAGAGAGAACAAAAAAGAGAGAGATTTTTCCTTTTTTTTTAGAATGGTCCCAAAACCTTCTTGAGAGGGACTATATATAGTCCACCAAAGGTTAGCCGTTACACTGCAAATAAATGCAGTGTAACGGCTTGTAACGTATGGCATTAAGCCATGCGTTACAAGACATGTAACGTATGGCTTAATGCCATACGTTCCACTTCTTGAAGGGAGGGGGTCAGCCCACGTGGGCGCCCCTCCTTTCACCTCCTAACATGATTATTTTTTATTTGGTTGTCGTTTTAGGATAAAGAAAAGTAATTCTTTAATATTAGAAATAGCTATTACTTCAAAAAAGAAAAATTAGAATGAATGACTATTCTAACTACATATGTGGAAAACTTTTTAAAATATAATTTTTTCTTTTAAATTACATTAGCCAACTAGTCACCACTTTTGATATTGCTCATCAGTCCACCAAAACTCATGGGATGGCCCAACTAACCACAGACTGTCATTCTGACCACCCTTAGGGCCATCAAGGGTTGAGGTATGGATAGCAAGCCACCTCACCTGGCCGTTTACCCCCAGGTTCATCTCCTGCTTGGGGCGACCAGGGGCAACCGCCAGCACATGACTGGCATGTGGGTAGACCCCACGCAACTTTGGATGCCAGGGGACAAGGCTCAGGCCGGGCTTTCCTCGTTCATTCAACCCAAACATATATATATATATTAAAAAATTATGTCATTTAAGAAAAAAATATTGTTTGGGGAGAATTTCTCAAAACGTCATCCTTTTACGTTAGGTTTTGTTTTAACTCTCTCTCTCTCTCTCTCTCTCTCTAAGCTTATCGTGGGTGCTGGGCAGACGGTCCTGGGACACAATCAGCCCCTAGCATCTAGACAGGAGCACCCGGGACCCCAACTTTCCTCCCACCCATGCAGGGGGAGGGGCGGCAAGGCTGACTGCTACCTGGGGGCAGGCGTTTTATAAGCAAATTGTCACAAAAAATAAGCAAACCGTTACAAAAAAGTTTCGGTAACAATTTGAAACCATCCCCACCACAGTCACCAAAAGTATCATATAAAGTATTTTGTGCCAGTTTACTAGATAACCATCACTAAAAGTTTTTTTGTGACGGTTGGAGTTTGCCGTGAGTTGCAATATTCGAACGTGAAGAGATTTTGTGAGAGAGATTTTGTGACAGTCAAATTCCGTCATAGAAAGTACGTTCTAACGTCGATAATAACGTTCGAGCGTTCACCCGAACGAATAGCATTCGAATGATAAATATCTAACGTTCGATATTTTTCATTCGCACGTTAGATTTTTAAGTTCAAACGTTTATGATGTGGCATTTGAATTTTACATTCGCATGATATTGGGCAATTGTTCGAACATCAAAGATTAAACATTTGGATGGTCAATAAATACGTTCAAGCGCATCTTCTTTAATCATTTGAGCATTAAGAAATATTCGTTCACTGAACTCCAAGTCTCTTTTCCATCCCAAGTGGAGGTTGGGGGTCACGTTGATGAACCCAAATCATTGAGTTTGCAATCTTGTAGCACCCTTCTAAATAATTCCATTTGCTTTTTATCCCTTCTAGCCCCTCCATATTTCTCACTGTGAAATAAGATCTCAATAAAATACCCTACGTAAAGCCATATTTTAGAATCTTAAAGCTTAAGGTGTCTCAATATGCTCCATCCTTCATGCATGTTCTCTATTTCAAGATTACCATAAAAGCATATGTTAGCATCCAAGATAAGTTTGTATGTTCAACCCATGAATTAATGTGTCTTTGAGAATAAGTGTTGATGCTAAGCCTCACATCATCTTTCCATAGCAAAGTCATTCCTCCACTTTTTCCTACACCTTCAATAGTAAATAGACAGTTGAATCCCAAACTTTGTTTTATTATTTCTAACTTACTATTATACATTTTAGTTTCCATAAGAAACAAAATATTAGTGAACGAATATTTTAGTGTACATTTTAGTTTACATTTTAGTTTCCATATAATCCTAGCTCAAATATTATGTTGACCATTAAAATGGGAAAAAGTACACTTTGCACATGAATTCCAACTATTAGACCTTAATTTCCACTTTGCACCCTAAATTTCTCAAACAAAGATATTACACGTTAAACTATTAAAAAAAACTAGCATTTTATACTTCATTTCGCACCGACCTTTATGATGGAATAAAAATAAGTGATATGGCATAATCTTGATAGTTAGATCGATCCCAATGAGTAATACAAAGTAGTATCATTTTTTTTTTTTTTTTTGGTTCACAAGGATAAATATATATAAATATATCTATATATATAATGTGTAGAAGTAATAATAATTCATGTCAACATTAATATGCAACGTTAAGCGTCGTTGGTTTTCGCAGTTGAGATGATATGAGTTTAGTTGAGATAAAAGTTAAAAATTGAATAAAATATTATTAGAATATATTTTTTTAAGATTACTATTATTTTGAGATTTGAAAAAATTGAACTATTTATTATATTTTGTGTTAGAATTTGAAAAAATTATAATGATTATATAAAATTAGATGAGATAAGATGATTTGCAATATATATAAACACATATTATACACACATGATATATATATATTTATATACAAATAATTAATAAATATTGTATATATGCCTTTGTGTAACCAGACAAATAATCTTGAAATGATATTAATGTGCTAAAAGTTATATCTTGGGGACAAATAATCTTATTTTGTGGACACTTTAAAAAACATTAGATACATGGTAAGGTTTTAAAAAAAAAAAAAAAGGCCGCCAAACCAAATATGTGGTTCCGCACCTGCGTACTCAAGTCATGATATCCATCAAACCCGCAAACCCAAAAGAGATCTAGAGACAGACGTACAGATCAGAGGCGAAACAAAATATTACTTTATGAAAAGCAGAAACAACATACCATCTCCATCCTAGTCGAAGAGACAAAAAGCTTCTTGAAACTCAGTAATCTGTTCTTCAGACAGGACCGCTCCCATACTTGGTTTTTCGCCGATGGATGCAAATAAACTTATAATTCAGCTCTGCACTTAAGTACGCACCTAAGACAACCCGTAAAACCCTAAAGAAATGCTTAGCGCTAGCTCGTTAGCACACAAACACACGCACACATACAGAGAGAGAGAGAGAGAGAGAGAGAGAGAGAGTACTTGTGGATGTTAAGAGTAGTACGATGCATGAACTTTATTTCTAAAGCTAGGTATGAAGAGCTAGTGGTAATTGATGTTGATGATCAAGAGGGTTAGTAAAAGTTGTCCATTCTTTACGTCAGAATATGACAATGACATGATGATGAAGAGTCAAGGCCGTCTCGTTCCCCTTTATAAATAGTCGAAGTCCTTAATTGAAAATTTGCAAGGGAAGTTGGGGTTGAAATTATAGCCGACCCAGCTAGTGCTACGGATCGAGAAGCATGTATGTGAAGAGCATATTGCGTGTATATATATATATATATATAAATGTCACCCATTCATTTTTTTCTCTTTTGTGGAATTTGTCTCTCGATCGATCGACAACATGTCCGTTATTCCATCGATTTTCTGATTTGCTGACTTTATGAATACGCGGAAACAAACTGCAGTCAATTAGAACTGCACATTCAATTTGCGTTGGGTGTGAAATAGATCACAGGGGACCCGTCTCGCAAACTTTTTCAACCCACATGCATGGTATAAGTTGAGCCTTGAGGGTCACGTGTACTTACAAATTCTGTACGTATAAATTCTTTTTTTTTTTAAGTCTACTTTAAAATACAAGTGGCACTAGGCCACCGAAAAATATCCTAAAGAAATGTTCCGAAAAGTCCATTTTATTTTTTTATTTCTCTTTTCTGTTTTTTCATATATTTTTTTAATTACCATAAATATTTTTTTAAAAAAATAAAAAAATTCACAACATCATCAAAAAACACTTATTTAATCACGAAGCAAAAAAAAATCGGGACAAACTTTCTAGATCCAAATTCGGTGGGTTTAGCATTTCTGCTCCCAGAAATATTTATATATATAAGTATCTCAACAAAGCTATATACAACCATGGTATGCAACCGCCGTGTAACCGGCTGACTTCTACGTCAGCATATGTCAGGAAGGTTGAAAAAAAATAGAGAGAAATTTAAGAAAAGTAGAACCTAAAGAAGAAGTAAACATCTGAGAAGAAGTATAATCTCGGAAAGAAGATTTGAGAAAAATTTCATATTTGAGTGAGAGTATTTCACAGAAAATTCTATGCCAACCCATATCCATTTCACTTTCCTTAAACCCATTTTCCAAATATCCAAAACGAAACCAAAAGAATCCCAAAAAATTATTTCTAACATCACCGTAAACAAGCAAATATTTCATTTCAAAAGCACAAAACTCGTTCATTCGAGATCAGGATCTCTTAGAAAGACCTAGCTTGAATTTCGCCGCCATCTGATGGCGTTGGTAGTCATGCGTGCAGTTGAAGCCATGTCGAAATCCATTTCAAAGGAAAGATCATCTTTCATGCCTCACCCTTAGTTTTCTTACCAGACTTGTTTTGGGTAAAAAATATTTTACTAAATCTGGGTTTGAAACTTCAAACTCAAAAGTCAATACCGACACTATTTAGAAGAATTCCAAGTCGCTTAAAATCAGCGGGGGCACCATGTGCTTTGTATAAAGTCGCTTTCATCTCCACTTTGCATTCGCTAACCTAAACAGTAAATTCCATAGCAACACACTCCCCCGCTCGCCTCCTTTATCTCTTCCGATACTTATAAAAAAAAAAAGAATTCCAAGAATTGCTAGACGAGTGGATTTTTCTTTATGGAGCGTTGAACATTGGAGACTAGATACCTTGGCTCGATTTCTTGGACTTTTAGGGATACTAAAAACGAATGAAAGTGGTAGTAAAAAAACTGGATCGATTTTGTGACCATGTTTTTTATGAACATGAGAAAAAGAGAGAAAAATCCAAACTTTACTAACTCCTGCCATGGCTTGAGGTTAGTGGTTGTAACAGGGGAAGGGAAGAAATAGAGAGAGAGAGCTTGAAGAGAAAATTGAGAAAGAAGTAAAAAGAATAATCTATTTTATGCAACCGGTTACGTGGGGATTTCCCCAGCCGGTTGCAAGTAGAGTTTCTCTCTCTCTCTCTCTCTCTCTCTCTATATATATATATAGAGGATCCTATTGCATTAATTAAGCTCCACTTTTATTGTAAGCCTAGCTAGTACGGTATTTATGATCACTTCTAATGGTGCGGATTTCACTACATCAAATGAAGATTTTTTTATTTCAATTAATGTTGGTTTTAAAAATGAGTTTTGCTACACAACCACCACCACACTCCACATTTTTTTAAATTTTTAATTTTTTTTTTTTAATTTTTTTTATTTTATTATTATTTTTTTTTTTTGAGTTTATTCTTTTTAAACTATTTCAAATTTTCTATTCAATATTCATATAATAAATATTTGATAAAAGAAAAAAATTAAAAAATTAAAAAAAATGTGGTGTGTGGAGGTTGGGTGAATAGTAAGAGGTTGTGAAGATTTTTTGTTTAAAAATACAATGTTCTGGATTCAACCACGTCGCAAATTCAAAAAAAATGATTGAGATTTAGACTACATTTGATTTGTTGAATGGGGTGTTGAAAAGGAAGTCATTCTATTGAAATGACTATTTTTTATTTGGTTGTCATTTTAGGATAAAGAATAGTCAATTCTTTAATATTAGAAATAGCTATTACTTCAAAAAAAATATTAGAATGAATGACTATTCTAAATACACATGTGGAAAACTTTTTAAAGCATAACTTTTTCTTTTAAATTTCATTAGCGGACTAGCCACCACTTTTGATGCTCACCAAACCATCAAAACTCATGAGATGGCTCAACTAACCATAGAATGTCATTCTGACCACCCTTAGAGCCATTAAGGGTAGAGGTGGACAACAAGTGACCGCATCTGACCCGTTCGCCCTAGGTTCATCTCCTGCTTGGGTTGACCAGGGGCACCCTCCAGCACACAACCAACATGGGGGCAGACCCCACATGGCTTTGGGTGTCAGGGGACACGACTCAAGTTGGACTTCCCTCTTTCATTTGGCCCAACATATATATATTTGTGCGTGTTAAAAAATTATTTCTTTTAAGGAAAATATGTTGTTTTGTGGAGAATTTCTCAAACTGTCATCGTTTTACCTTAGGTTTTGTTTTAAAATCTCTCTCTCTCTCTTTCTCTCTCTCTCTGAGCTTATCTTGGGTGTTAGGCGGACGGTCTTAGGACCCAATTTGCCCCAACATCAAGACAGGGCACCAGGGACCCCAACTTTCCTCCCACCTATGCGAGGGGAGGGGGGGAGGGCCGACGGCTACTTGGGATCGGACGTTTTTTAAGAAAACCATCACAAAAAATAGGCAAACTGTTACGGAAACCTTTTTGTGACAATTTAAACCCGTCCTCACCACCGTTACCAAAAAAGTATCACATAAAGTATTTTGTGAAGGTTTATTATACAACTGTCACTAAAAGTTGATTTTGTGATGGTTGGAAGTCTGCCGTGAGTTGCAACGTTTAAACATGAAGAGATTTTATGACAATCGAATTCTATCATAGAAAGTACGTTCGAACATTCACCCAACCGAGTGGCATTCGAACGATAAATATCTAATGTAACAGACCTCTAAAAATTCAATGGTATAATTTCTATAGGCTTTAGTTATCTCATGAAATTACTGTAATTTTTTTACGATTCGACCAATGGCAAAGGTTTTGGACTGTCAGCATAGCCAGAATTATGACTCACTGTAGTGCCAAAAGTGTAATTTTATTTATTTGATATAGTTAGAAGTGTCAGATTGAGATATGGTCTACGCCATTAGATTCAGTTGATTATTTAAGATTTCATGATCCAACAATCTCATTTTTAGTTTTCGGACGAAACGATTGTTCGAAAACACGTTTTGCTTATTTAAAGGCACTTCGGAATTGAATTTCAATAAGAAAAATTGCACAGTTAGATTTGTGTGAATATTTAAGATTTTACAGTGCAAAGTTTATGTTTCACTTTCCCGAAGTGAATAGTAACCCCTATAGTAGTATCTAGTACAGTGTTTTCAAAATCACAGTGTAGAATGTCCAAATTAGGTTAGAGAAGTTTTATTTAGACACTTAGTAGGATCTTAGCCACACTTGGTGAATAGTATTGGACACTTGACACAAAGAGGAACCATGAGTTGGGTTATAAAGGAATCAAAGTGTGAGATCATGCCACCTAAACGAAATCCTATTCTTTTTTTCATCTGATCAACCATTTTGTGCCAGACCAAAGAAGGTTTTAACCCTAGTGAAACCCTAAATGGTTGGAATCCAATTGAAACCTCAAAAACTTGGTTGAAACTGAAACCCTAAACTGTTTCCCAAAACCTTAAAGTTGGCCTCCAAACCCTATTTGATCCAATTTCTAGCATTGTGTTTAATCACTTGATTAAATCACTTCCACATATAATTAATTCTTCCAATTTATGTCATTATCCAACCCTTTAAATCTTGAAATTTTGATTGGGTCAAAAAAAATTAGATTTAGGCTTGATTACATCCTAAACCCTAACCAACCTCCTTTAAACCCCAATTGAAGCCCACTTAGTTGGGGCTCACCAAGGCCCACGAATTTTGGCTACCTTGGCAAAACTTCTTAAGGAAGTTTCAACCCACCCATGGCTACCATCTACTGCTCATGACACCCTAAAGTTGTGCTTGATGTGAAAGACCACCTCATCACACATCTTCTAGAAGGCAGCAGTAGCCCATTCTCCCTCTACTATTTTTGCTTTTTTGTGACCGAAGTACCATCTCTCATGGGTCATTTAAACCCATGCCTCACCCTCCAAAAATTAAGAGATGTGCAAAGCAACCTTCTTTTTATTTCATCACTTCTTATTCTCGTTCTTAAAGTAATAGTACGTAGAGAGAGAGTACTCGTGGATGTTAAGAGTAGTACGATGCACGAATCAGAGCAACTCATCCTGAGTTACTCATCCTGAGTTACTTCCAAACTTTATTCCAATCAGAGCAAGAGGATCCCAACTGGGATTTTTTGAATGATTTGCGGGGTAAAGTTACTCAAGAAATGAATGATATGTTAATGCAGGAGTTTTCTAAGGATGAAGTAAAGACAGCTTTAGATCAAATGCATCCTACTAAATCACCGGGACCAGATGGCATGGCCCCTATTTTCTTCCAACAATTTTGGCACATTGTGGGATCCGACGTGACGAGTGCTATCTTACAAATTCTCAGAACTGGTACTTTACCCTCTTCCCTCAATCACACATTTATTACCTTGATTCCTAAGAAAATTAAGCCTGAAAGGATATCTGAGTTTAGGCCTATTAGCCTATGTAACGTGTTGTATAAACTCATCTCCAAAGTCCTAGCAAACAGGTTGAAAAAGGTGCTTGATGAAATTATCTCTAGTAGTCAATGTGCTTTTGTTCCTGGTCGACTTATAACAGATAATATCCTTGTGGCTTACGAGTTGATGCATTTTCTGAGAAATAAAAGGAAGGGTAAGGAAGGTTTTATGTCCATTAAATTGGATATGAGTAAAGCTTTTGATCGAGTGGAATGGTCCTATCTCACAGCTGTTATGGAAAAAATGGGTTTCGCTCCTCGGTGGGTTGAGCTAGTTATGATGTGTGTTAAATCTGTTTCTTTTTCAGTGTTGATAAATGGTGAACCTAAAAGTCCTATTGTTCCCTCTAGAGGTATTCGACAAGGAGACCCCTTATCCCCATATTTATTCCTCCTGTGCACAGAGGGATTAATATCCCTGCTAAACAACGCTGAAAGAAGAGGTGTGATCACTCATGTCAAAGTGTGTAGAGGGGCTCCTGCAATTTCCCATCTACTGTTTGCGGACGACAGTCTACTGTTTTGCAAGGCAAATGTAGCTGAAAATAGACGGATTCAAGAATTATTGGGTTGGTATGAGAAAGCTTCAGGCCAGAAGATAAATAAAGATAAGACAGGCATTATTTTTAGTAGTAATGTGCATAGAACTAGACAAGCCGAGCTTCTGGAATTTTGGGGGGCGCATGAAAATCAGCATCCTAAAAAATATTTAGGACTTCCACCCTGGATTGGAAGATCTAAATATAAGGTGTTCTCTGATCTTAAACATAGAGTTTGGAAAAAGCTACAGGGATGGAAAGAAAAATTACTCTCAATAGGGGGGAAGGAAATCTTGATTAAAGCTGTCGCACTCTCGATCCCTACCTATTCCATGAGCTGCTTCAAACTACCATCTACCTTGTGTACTGAGCTAGAGCAATTGATGGCTAAGTTCTGGTGGGGACAAAAAAAGGACGAAAAGAAAATTCATTGGATGAGCTGGTCAAAGATGTGTGAAACTAAGCAGGCGGGGGGCATGGGGTTTAAGGACCTTAGAGTTTTCAATGATGCACTATTGGCGAAGCAAGGTTGGAGAATTCTGCAGAATACAACCTCTTTAATACATAAAATATTTAAAGCCAAATATTTCCCTAGAAATCAGTTTCTTGATGCTACATTGGGGTACAACCCTTCCTTTGTGTGGAGAAGTATATGGAGCACTATACCAAAAATAGCTGCTGGATGTCGTTGGAGGATAGGCACTGGGGAGGGTGTGAAAATTTGGAAAGATCACTGGGTACCTGGTAGGCCTACACTATTACCTGCTCAGAATGAAGATGGGATTTGGCCTCATGAGGTGGATGCCACTGTTGATTGTCTGTTTGACACTAGTTATCGTAAGTGGGATGTCAGTAAGATAAACACTATGTTTGCCCCGAATGTGGCTTCTGAAATTTTGCATATTGTATTAAGTAATGGGGGGACTGACAGGCTCTGCTGGACCCAGGAATCACATGGTGACTATACTGTAAAAAGCGCATATCAGCTGTTTCGATCCATAGACCACCATAGACAATGCGGAGAATCCTCGAATGGTGCACTATTGAAGAGGTTATGGAAGGTAATTTGGCGAATGCAACTACCCTCTAAAAGTAAAATATTTGCATGGAAAGCTGCTAAAGAAATCTTGCCTACCAGACATAATCTCAGGAAAAAACAGGTTGTAGTTGAGGAAGTTTGTGTGTTCTGTGGAGCCGAACGGGAAGATGTATTGCATGCTTTATGTACTTGCCCATCACTCAAGGATCTCTGGCTTAACCATTTTCCCAAGTTGATACATACTAGTCATCATGAAATGTTCCTTGATGTTGCCCTCCGAATTATGCAGGAAAGTACCCAAGAAACACTTGAGTTATTTTTTCTGATATGCGGGAGTTGCTGGTATAGAAGAAATATGAAGATATTTGAAGACAAAAACATAAATACAGAGGATGCACTCGAGAACAGTATGGCAATGCAGAGATCCTTTAAAGAACTGAAACATAAACCTATAATTGATGTAAGGCATCGCTGCAGATGGGAAGCTCCCCCTCCTGGTACTTTTAAGCTCAATGTCGATGGAGCTTTTTCTGCCAAGGGAGATGTAGCTGGAGTGGGGGTCATTTTAAGAGATTCTAAGGGGACAGTCCTCATGTCTGCAGCAAAGAAGGAACAGTTTGTTTTAACAGCGGTTGAGATAGAAGGTTTGGCTATCCTGAGAGGTCTTCAGCTCAGTTTTCACCTTGGTATCCAACATCTTATGATAGAGAGTGATTCTCAGTTGATTATCTCTGAATTCGAGAAACCAGGAAGCTCAATGGCCGTAATTGGAAACATCATACATGAAGCCAAGAAACTTATGGCACATTTCAATTCCTGTGCAATCCAGTATGTCAATAGAAGCTGCAATGTAGCAGCACATTCACTAGCTAAGTTTAGCCTAAGTGTCAAGGAGATTAGTTTATGGTGGGGTTCATACCCAGATGTAATAACTAATATCCTTTGGATTGATTCTCTGTTGTAAGGCTGTGTTGTGTTAAGATAAAATAAAAGTCAGTTTGTTTTTCCCATCAATAAAAAAAAAAAGAGGGTTAGTAAAAGTTGTCCACTCTTTACGTCAGAATATGACAATGACATGATGAAGAGTCAAGGCCGTCTCGTTTCCCTTTATAAATAGTCAAAGTCCTTAATTGAAAATTTGCAAGCGTAGTTGGGGTTGAAATTATACCCGATCCAGCTAGTGCTACGGATCGAGAAGCATGTATGTGAAGATCATATTGCATATATATCTATATAAATATATACATATACGTGTCACCCACTCATTTTTTTTCTCTTTTGTGGAATTTGTCTCTCGATCGACGACTTGTTAATCTTGACTCTTGTCCGCTATTTCCATGGATTTTCTGATTTGCTGTCTTTATGAATACGGGGAGACAAACTGCAGTCAATGAGAACTGCACGATCAATTTCATGTGTTGGGTGGCACGTACTTACAAACTCTGTACGTATAAATTCTTTTTTTTTTTTTTTTTAAATCTACTTTAAAATCTCTCACAGATGTTGCACATTCTCGGGCATTAATGCACTCACTCTGCTAGTACGTACCAACTCCTAGCAATTTGATTTTATTTTCAGCTCGCAACTGATGTCCGATGATAAATTAGGGATGCCCGCTCTGAACGCATGCCATTGTTGAGGTCTTAAATGGCGTTGATCCAGTGGCGGTAGGCATAGATAGGGGCTCCCTAATTTCACCCTCACTGCCACCTCCCAGAAATATTTATATATATATAAATATATATATATACATATATATATATTTAGGGGATCCGATCCTATTGCATTAATTAAGCTCCACTTTTATTGTAAGCCTAGCTAGTACGGTATTTATGATCACTTTTTTTTTTTTTGAATGGAATGATCACTTCAAATGGTGCGGATTTCACTACGTCAAATGAATATTTTTATTTGAATTAATGTTGATTTTAAAAATATAATGTTCTGGATTCAATCACGTCGCAAATTTCTAAAAAATAAAAATAAATAAAAAAAGATTGAGATTTAGACTACATTTGGTTTGTTGAATGGGGTCATGTTGGAAAGGAAGTGCTTCTATAGAAATGACTATTTTCTATTGAGTTCCTCTTCGGACAGGTGCCACCTATAAACAGCATTTATCGGAAATCAATTACGAGTTGCATGCCAAGTATATAGTTCCTCACCGCACCGTGTAAGATGCATAGTAGGAAACACTATAACATATATGGGTTTTTTCTGGGAGTGACTGTCGTGGGAAAAAGCATATCATTAGTGGAAAAAAAAAATTTCCTACCAATTTGTTCTGTGGAAGACTCGTGAAATATAGTAGGTGGGGAAAGAATTTTTTTTCCACCAAAATACAAGCTCATGGGAAAAACCTTATTTTTCCCATGAACTACCGTGGTGATGAAAACTTTTATTTTTCATGGCAAATAAGTTTTCAGTTGGTATGATATGGTAGACAATAAACCATTTTTCATGAGAAGAGGTTGTGGCAAAAAGTGTTTACCCATAACATATCTTTATGGAAAAAGTTGCCTTTGATATTTCCAATAAAATACTTTCCTGGATAATATATATTTTTCACAAAATATTTTGTCGAAAATACTATTTACGAAGAAATCTTATCGTGGGAGTTAATCACTTCGAGCAAAAATAAAAGTATTTGCCACGAGTTGTATTCGCGGCAAATGCTAAGAGATTTCAGAAAAATAAAAATAAAAATAAAAATAAAAATTGTAAAATAAAACAATGATTCATAACAAAAAATAATCGTAACAAATTGTCTAAGATAGGCTTAAATAAATATATCTGAACCTTGGAACCTTGGAGATCCAAATTCACGCGTATATGAATTTTAAAAAAAACATGCAAAAATATGCTCTAACTTTCATAAGAAAAACTTTTAATAAGAACTCAATTTATACACATACACCACACAACCACAAAAATTTACAAGTTACAATTCATAACTCCACAAATTGTACTGGGGCGTGGTTTAAAAAAATCCACTTTATCCCAACTTCAAGGCTAATGGCATAAAAGGAAAGTAGACACAACAATTGATAGAGGGTTCCTTTTTCCCATAACTAAATGCAAAGAACAGGTTCTGGTAACTTGACCTGCAGAATCCCTCGACTGCAAAGAACAGGTTCTAGTAACTTGAACATTTCCAATGCAACACATGCTTGCAAACTTGAGCACAAGAACCTGAAGCAAAATTATTTAGAAAAAAGAGGTGAAAAAGCCAATCACTTGATTACTCCCAAACTAAACAATCTGAAAAGCATAAATCTTCAGAGTCAGGTGCTTCCATTTAACAATTCCTAGTTTTTTTCATGAGTACTTATCTTAATAGCTCAAAGAAATCAAGTGACAAAAATCATCTGCTCTGATAACTTATGATAACATAATCATTTAAGAACTTTATGTAATTAATAAACTAATGGCTATGCTCCTCCGCAGACTAGAAGTGAAGTGTGGATGGCAAGGTCCAAGTAATGAATTCAAACATAGCAAAAAGGGTAAGATAAACTACATAAATCAATTAGTTGTCACAAAAAAATTCATGGACCATACATGATTGAAGACTTTATTAATAAAAATAAAGGTAGCATCCCATGCTTGCAAGTATACAGGAGGAAGGCCTAACTAGAAATAGAAAAATATACATGAAAAAAGGGGTCACAAAAAACTCTCGTGCTTGAAATTTCAGAATAGATCAATTATCTTAATATTGATGGGTGAATGCCTCAACCCACTGATAAGAAAGCTTTCCATTGATACTTTGGAAAATTGGTTGATACTTGATATAAAGAACACAGTGGCATTTAGTGAGGAGAAAGCAAGAACTAGAATTGCAAGTCTCAAGAATGAGGGCATCGGTTTCAAATTTCAAAAGGCTCAAAAGTGATATGAGCAACAAAAACAGCCTATTTATCACTTTCAACATAGTTATACACTATTTATCACTTTTCCACATTGAAAAGTGATTCAATTAATTACTAAAGCATTAAAAAACCTAAGAAAATGGAGTTGTACCTCTGATTTGGCACCAGATTATCCTTAAAAACATGTTTTCCATATTGAGATTTCTCATTTGGATACTTGATTGAAGTATGAGCAAGACAAAGCATGAGAAAGTTTTCCTGCAAGAAACAGAATAAAAACCCATTAATAGTTAAAGCTTAACACATTACATTAATAGTTAAAGCTAAGCACATTACATTGAAAATAAAAACTTGATCTTTGAACCTCTTGTTAAAACTTGTGGGTCACAACCAATACACCCACAAGTGTTCATCCACAAATGCCTCTTTTTTTTGATCTGTACATGGATAGTTATGTCATGGTTCACATTGAGATTCTCATGACTTGAATGAGACTTCATGCCAGTTGAGCATTGACCCTAACCATAGAGTGGAAAAACTGCCAATGAGAAACAGAGAAATAAGACTTATGCTAGCTAGCATAATAATAGTTTTTTATTGTTAATGTAAGCATGCATGGGCACAGGAGATCACCCGCAAGTCATCAAATTGTTGCCATTAATCTATCATTATATGCAGGCCAGCCGTAAAGCAAAGTAAGCACATTTCCCATACACATTTTCTGCAGTCCTAAGATATAACAATCCTATATTTCCTTTACAATTATAAATATCTGAGAGTTAAGCAGAATATACTTACGAAGACGGTATTGAAATTTGAAATCCCATCATCTTTCAAAAAACCTCTGGGCTCCATCACACAAACCAAAAACATACAGCATGCTTGCTGCCCAAAGGAATTTTAATTCGTTTATCACTTGAGCCCAACCTAAATCCATCACACAATCCATTGTTCATGCATAATACACTCAACATATTCAAATCTGTCAAATTCTTGACCTCATGGTCCTCATTTATCACTTGAGCCCAACAATAATTATTCCAGCTTTTTACTCTGTATAACCCAGTTACAATGATGTTTTTCATCCAAATAAATATCAAAAAGTGTAAAAAGAGTGTCCATTGTCTTGTATCCTTTGCTAAGTGGTGATAAAACTAATGTAGAATGCAACACTCTATACAGAAGCAGTTCGAGAGCTAACCCTTAAAAACAATATTCATATTTCTTGACATGGTCTATTTTCAAGTGTTTCAAAGCAGCCCTGTACAGAGAATTCATATGCAAAAGTAATGAAAGGTATTATTATCTTCTTTAAAAAAAGAATGAAAATTAAACCCATTAGCAAAACTAATGATCTATAAAATTACAACAAAGGATTGCTAGGACAAAAAAACAATTGAAAAACATAAGACTGAGCATCCAAATTCTTGCAAGGTAAAAGAAAAGCTTTCCAAACATGTCAAACCACAACCTATTACAATATCAGTTGACACATCCTTAGTGTAGCAATTTACCTCTTCAACTATAAAGTAAAGCATGCAAGTTATCAAGGACCTCATGCTTCTTATTCTTGCCTAGTAAATTTGAAATGAAGACAAATTTATAAATTTCCAAGTCATCAAATTGTTGCCATTAATCTATCAAATTTACATAGATACAAATCTACCTAGGCCCTCAACACCACACCATACACATCTATATACACAAAAATAACGCACTTGAGACACAAAGGTAGGATTTTTACCATGCTTAAGGGCTGGAAAGAGAATGAGGCGTGTGGGAGGTGTTGCTGCGTCCATGGGTTGCTCGTGGTGGTGCTGCGTCTAGGCTGGAGCTGGAGATGGTGGCTCACGGCAGCGGGGAAGGCCACTGTAATCAGAAAACCATTGGGGGGTGCGGTGGAGACCCGCGAGAAACACCGTACGAGGGAGAGAGATGCGGGAGCTGGGGTGGAGCGCCGATTGGTGACTGGCGGAACCGTAGGGCGGCTGAGAGTGGCTATGGCCATGGCTGGAGACGGCAGAGGTGCACGGATCTGCTGGGATCCGAGAGGGAGAAGAGAGACAGAGAGTCGGCGAGAAGGCGAGGGGTTGAAGGGGAAGACCCACGGTGGCTCGACGGCAAGGGGACCCAGTGGCACAGCAGGGAGGACAGGCTCTGAAATCGCAGGGAGGGGGAGGGAGGGAGGGAGAGAGAGAGAGAGAGAGAGAGAGAGAGACGAGAGTATCGCGTGGGTGTTTTTGGGTTTTGGGGGGGGGAGGACCAGGGGATTTAATTTTATTAGTATTTGCGGCAGATTGTTATCGCTGCAAATTCCAATGATGCCGTCGAAAATACAAAGAACCAAAGGTTATTCTATTTTATGGCAGAAAAACATCGCCGCAAAAAATATAATACTTTCGTCGCAAAAACTAAACAACTCATGAGAGGGAAAATAATTCTGTAAGACTATTTGCGGCGATAAAATGTCACCACAAAAATCTAATAACCTTGTGGCAAAAACTAACAACCCACGAAAGGAACATATTTTTGGTAAGTTTATTTGCGACGACTTTTAATCGCCACAAAAAGAGTTTATTTCCTGGCAAAAAACTATTTTCCCACAAAGTTTTACCTGCCGACATGATCTCATGGGAAAAGGCTTATATTTTTTTCCGCGAACACTTTTCGTGTTATCAGCTTACTTTTTGCCACAATCGTATATCATGAAAAAAAATTCGTGGGAAAAAACCATATTTGTTGTAGTGAAATCACACTACTCTCTTCCCTTCCCGCTCCTTCTCTCTCTCTCCTTCGTTCTCGATTTCCTCTATCTCTGCGATTTCAAAAACGTCTCTCTTTGTCCAGACCATCACACACCACAAGGATATATTTGGCTAATCGTTTAAACCGCATAGAGGAAAACAATGGAAGAAATTATTACTGCAACAAAAAGAAAAAACTAAACTAAACTACAGACCTTTTTTTAAGTGAATCCATCTATATATGGCACATACTTCATTTTATAATCTTTACCAGGAAATCTTTTTATTGGGTTTAGCTAAGAAGCAAAGATAGATCAAGCATTAGTGCGAAGAAGATGAAGCATCTAGGTTGGGCGCTCGTAGTTCCTATTTTGGTCCAAAACCATGGTGTTTTCCAACATGTCCGATCAGACGATGGATTTGTGAAAACTAGAGGGGTCCAGCTTATGTTGAATGGGAGCCCCTACTATGCAAATGGATTCAATGCGTACTGGCTAATGTACGTGGCCTCCGATACATCTCAGAGAGACAAGGTCTCTTCTACCTTTCAAGAAGCTACGAAACATAGCCTCACAATAGCAAGAACTTGGGCTTTCAATGATGGAGGTTATAGGCCTCTGTAATACTCTCCTGGCTCCTACAATGAACAAATGTTCCAGGTCTCAGTTTTGATTCTTCCTGGCTCTTACAAGAGGTTGACTCCAATGGCCTATGTTAGTCACGGTTCATGGCTAAAGGGGCTACGGCGTGAAGAGGGGCGACTAAAAAAGGGAGAAGGGATGAGCGATCGGTGTGGAGGCACAACCTGGAGAGGGTGAAAACGACGGGGAAGATGGCACGGCTAAGCAAAACGGAGGATGAACAGCGACGGCCTACGGCTTGGTGGCGCACGACAACGACATCGACAAACCAAAAGTGGGAGGTGGCGGCACACAGTCGGCGTCATAGTGGAAGGCTTGGCCAGCGGTGGTGGGTGGCGGTTACAAGAACAGGGAGACGTAGAGAGAGTGGCGGGATTGAAGGGAGAAGGTGAAAAAAAAATGGAGAAAGGCTGAGAGGAAGAAGCAGAGGAGTGAAAGGGAGGTGGGGGTGGATCTGAAGTGGTGATTCCCTATTTCTGCTTCTCCATCTCAACTTCTACTACTACTTCTATTGCACACGTGGTGAGCTCCTATTGGCTTCCGATAAATGCATGTTATAGGAGACACCTGCAGGAAGGTTTTTTCTTTTTTATTTGGTTGTCATTTTAGGATAAAGAAAAGTCATTATCCTAATTTTTAAAGAATGAACCACTATTCTAAATACACATGTGGAAAACTTTTTAAAGTATAATTTTTCCTAATTTTAAATTACATTAGCCGACTAGCCACCACTTTTGATGCTCATCGGCCCATCAAAACTTATGAGATGGCCCAACTCGCCACAGATGTCATTCTGATCACCCTCAAGGCCATCAAGTATGGGCGACCAGGGGCAACACCAGCAAATAGCCGACATGTGGGCAGACCCCACACAGCTTTGGGCGTCTCGGGGGATAGGGCTCAGGCAGCCTAGCTTCCCTCGTTCAGTCAGCCCAACATACATACATACATACATACATATATATATACACACATACATGTATGTATTAAAAAAATTTTAATTTTTTCAAAAAACCGACATTATTTGAGGAAGAATTCCTCAAAATGTCATCATTTTACCGTATATGTTGTTTTAAAATCTCTCTCTCTCTCTCTCTCTCTCTGAGTTTATCATGGGTGGAGTAAGACCATCATACATTTTTAAACAGAACAAGTTCATATCAAACATCCAAGGTTGACCCTCTCATACCCTACTCAAATCTTCTTGTTAGGGTTCTATGGTGGCAGCCTCAGGAAGGGATGGAACTCAAGTGAAGAGGCAACAGACAAGGTTAGGGCTTAAGAAGTGAACTGTTGAGAACAAAGACTTAATTGTATTCTGTCATAACTTGCAATGCACCGTTTGGCATGGATGAAGTGAACCGTTTCATGAAAAGACTATACGCACTGTTTGATGCAATAAAGAACTACTGTTTAGATTAAAGTGTTGTTGTTTACTTTTATGCTTACTTTTATAATTGTCATTTTACATGTATATTTTATGTCATTCTTCCTTCCTTCCACGTGTAATGCTGCCAATGGATCTGTTACAAGGCATACACAGTATGTAAGCCAGAATTGGCAAGGGAGAATCATCGGGAAAAACACTAAAGGAATTATTTCTGAATTGGAGGTTAAAGGATCTCTCGAAGTACCCTAATTGCCACCTGACTATTCAGTGGCTTTTTATCTAACACTTGTGTTGCTCTCTCAATTTTCACTATATATGTTACCGCCAGTGCAATTCCCTTCCATTTACATACAATTATCACAGTTCCTTATAAGTGGTATCAAAAGCCCACGGTCCTCATGGCAGATGGCACCAGATTCAACAAACAACAAGAAATTTTACAATTGCATGACCAGAGTATTCTGGGAATGCAAGACCAAATGCAACAAATCAATGATGTACTTTGTACCATGGTAGTAATCCAGAACCAAACCCAAGCTTATTTGACCAATCTTGCACCTCAATAGGAACCAGCTCCTGAACCACAACTCCAAGAACTTGAACCATTCGATCCTTGCAGACCATTAACCAAAGGCCTTAAACTTGAATTTCCCCCATGCAATGGTACAGATCCAGCAACTTGGATCTTCAAAACATTCCATTACTTTGATTTCCACCAAACCCCAACTGCTCACGGACTCTTGATGGCTTCGTACTACATGAGTGGTGGTGCACTTGTCTGGTACTAGGATGCCACTACTTCATGGCAAGCTTTCACAGAAGCTCTTAAACTTCATTTTGGCTCCACTGCGTACGACGACCCCATGGAGGCTCTCACTCAACTCAAACAAACATCCTCTATTGCTGCTTACAAATGACAATTTGAGGCTCTCTTCAACTGGGTCAAAGGGCTCCCTAATGCTCATAAACTCAGCTGCTTCCTTAGTGGACTTAAGGATGATATCCAACTGCCCCTTCATATGTTGAACCCCATTAACCTCAATGCTGCATTTGGCCTCGCACGCATACAAGAAGAATATTTAGTCAGTTCCGAAAAGCCATTCAAACGATGGGGAGAAAAAAAATTATTCAACCACATTCAACAGTCACTCACCCTCCCATTCAGCAGATCATCATAACTACACCAGAAAACCTACTGTCCAGCCCAAGAAAGTGTACTCTATGAAAATGGATGAAAAATGTAAAAAGGGCCTATGTTTCCATTGTGAAGAAAAGTAGAACTCACTACACATTTGTAAGTCCCCTAAAGTCTATTATATTCATGCTGTTGATGAGCCTCAAAAGGAAAAATCTGAGGAAATTTTTTATGATTCCACTGATGTTGTTGATAGTGGTAAAACTCATATTAGTGACCATAACCCTGCTATTTCCCTTAATGCATTGACTAGTACTCCCTGTCCTAGCACAATGCATGTATGGGGTAAAATTGGCACCACTGTGGTGATTTTAATGGATTCAAGAAGCACACACAACTTCTTGGATCCCTCACTTGTTAAAAACAATCATCTGCCAATAGATATAGCTAGAAAACTTTGTGTGACAGTGGCCAATGGGGAGGAATTGCAAAGCCTAGGCTACTGCAACAGTGTGCTTACTACAATCCAAGGTATCACTTTCTGTCCCAACTTTTATGTCCTTCCCTTATCTGATTGTGATGTGGTTTTGGGTATACATTGGCTAAGGAGTATAGGCCCAATTACTTGAAATTTTACAAGCTTGAGTATGAAGTTTTAGTGGGCAGAAAAATGGCAATTACAGGGAATATAGCTTAGTCAGTCCACTATTACAAATGAGGGTGATAAGTCCCTCATGTATGCGCTTTCTAAGGGCAAAGGTCTTCTGTTACAGCTAAGGGCAACTACCATAGACTCACCCCAGTTGACTTGTTGTCCTAAAATTGATACATTACTGTTACAGTTTGATAAGGTTTTCTAGAAACCAATGGGACTTCCCCCTCCCAGATCTCAGGATCACAAAATGGTGTTGAAGGATGGCACTAATCCTATCTCTACCCGGCCTTACAAATACCTTCACTTCCAAAAAACAGAGATAAAGAAAATTGTTAATGAACTACTCACTACTGGAGTTATTAGACCCAGCTCTAGTCCCTTCTCTTCCCCAGTCCTTTTAGTGAGGAGACATGATGGAAGTTGGCGACTATGTGTTAATTACCAAGCCTTCAATAAGGAAACTGTGAAGGATAGATTTCCCATTCCAGTAATTGATGAATTACTGAATGTGCGACACGGGTCCCTCATTTTTTCTAAGTTAGACCTTAGGTCTAGCTATCATAAAATAAGGGTGGTTCCGGAAGATGTCCATAAGACGACATTTCTTACTCATGAAGACCATTACGAATTCTTGGTAATGCCCTTTGAGCTTACCAATGCACCTTCCACATTCCAAGGTTTAATGAACTCAGTTTTTAAGTCATTTCTACAGAAGTTTGTACTTTTTTTCTTTTTATGATATCCTAGTTTACAACAGTTGCACGAAGGAACACCTTGGCCACTTAAAACAGGTGCTACACACCCTTGCTAACCACTGTCTGAATGCTAAAAGATCTAAGTGTTTCTTTGGGGTGGATGAAGTTGAATACTTGGGGCACATTATCACTGGATATGGAGTTAAGGCTGACCCTAAAAAGGTGGCAGCCATGCTGGACTAGCCATCCCCTAAAAACATCAAGTCCTTTTGAGGGTTCTTGGGTTTAACAAGCTATTATCGCAAATTCATTAAGGGCTATGGCCTTATAGCTGCCCCCTCACTAATTTTCTTAAAAAGAATTATTTTACATGAACTGACACAGCCACTCAAGCTTTTAAGGGTTTAAAGACAGCAGTAACATTATCTCTTGTGTTAAAACTGCCTTACTTCTCCCAACCCTTCACTGTGGAATGTAATGTTAGTGGAAGGAGTATAGAGGCTATTCTTATGCAGCAGGGCAACCTATTGCATTTCTAAGCAAGGCTTTGAAAAGGAGGGCTTTAACTCTCCCCACATATGAGAAGGAGTTGCTAGCGTTGGTCACAGTAGTTCACAAGTTGAGACCTTACTTACTGGGCCAAGCCTTTAAGGTCAAAACTGACCAGCAGGCTTTAAAATATTTGTTAGAGCAAAAAAGGGTACTGTAGCCCAACAGAAATAGATCACTAAACTGCTGGGTTATGACTTCAATATTGGGTACAAACAGGGCAATGAGAACAAAGTAGCAGATGCTTTATCTCGCAAATTTGAGGTTGAGGACCTAGTTGAAGGGCCACTGGCAATTATCAATTTTCCCACACTTACATGGATTGATGAACTAAAAAATAGATATGCCACTTCCCCTAAGTTGCAAGAATTGTTGTCTAAATTTCAGTCCAACAAGCCAATTCCAAAGGGGTACACTCTACAAAATGGCCTAATACTCAAGAAGGATCGAATTGTTGTTGATACCCATTCCCCTTTTAAAAGCAAAGTACTCAAGTTCCTTCATGAAGACCCACAGACTCGATACTCTGGGTTTCTCAAAACTTACCATAGGGGCAAGAGAGACTTCTATTTGCAAGGCATGAAACATGACATCAAAAAGCTTGTTAAGGAATGCCACACCTGCCAGATTAACAAGACAGAAACTGTCCCTTATCCAGGCTTACTACAACCCATTCCTATACCTTATCAAGCATGGGATGCCATCTCCCTTGATTTTATTAAGGGTCTACCCAACTCTCATGGGGCTACAGTTATTTTAGTGGTTGTGGATAGGCTAACCAAATATGGCCATTTCATTGTCCTATCACCACACCCTTACACAGTGGTTGGAGTGGCTCAAAAAAAATTTCAGGAGATTTTTAGACTCAATGGTCTTCCAAAAATAATAGTCTCAAACTGAGACCCGATCTTCCTTAGCTCTTTTTGGAAGTCTCTATTTGCACTACAAGGCTCCACATTGAACTACAGCTCTGCATACCATCCAGAAACAAATGGTCAAACAAAGGCACTTAATAAAACCCTAGAAGGGTACCTCAAATGTTATACAAGGGCAAAGCCTAAGACATGGGCTCAATAGTTATCTGTGGCTGAATTCTGGTATAATACTTCTTATCATACCTCTACCAAATTATCACCCTTCGAGGCTTTATATGGGTACAGTCCTCCTAAGCTTCTAACATACATTCCAGGAACAACAGCCAACGATTTAGTGGAAAGTCTATTGAAAAACAAAGAAAAAGTCAAAGCCCTACTTAAGCACAATTTAAAAGCTTCACAATCCAGAATGAAATTGTATGCAGACAAAAGAAGAACCAAAAGGGAATTTGAGTTATGAGATTGGGTTTACTTCAGACTACAGCCCTATCGTCAAAAGTCAGTGGTGGCCTGTTCGAATCTCAAGCTCTCATCACGTTTTTATGGGCCTTTTCGCATCATTCAATGCCTTGGCAAGGTTGCGTACAAGCTGGATCTTGCCTCAGGTTCTCGCATCCATCCTGTCTTCCATGTCTCATGCCTGAAAAAGAAATTGGGAGATCAAATCGCACCATTACCTCAGCTTCCACCAGTAAATACAGAGGGTGAAGTCTTACCTAAACCAAAAGCCATTGTTGACCGCAAACTCAAGCAGCAAGGTAATCGAGCCCTTATTGAAGTCTTGGTAAAATGGGTTAGGACTATGGAGGACAACAATACGTGGGAATCCCTCTGGAAGCTGTGTGATCTATACCCGCACCTTGTGGACAATGTGCTTTAAGGGGGAGGGATTGTTAGGGTTCTATGGTGGCAGCCTCGGGAAGGGATGGAACTCAAGTGAAGAGGCAACAGACAAGGTTAGGGCTTCATAAGTGAACTGTAGAGAATAAAGACTTAGTTGTATTCAGCCATAACTTGCAATGCATCGTTTGATGCAACAAGGAGTTGCATTTTATATTAAAGTGTTGTCGTTTACTTTTATGCTTACTTTTATAACTGTCATTTTGCATGTATATTTTATGTTATTCTTCCTTCCACATGTAATGCTGCCAATGGATCTGTTATAAGGCATGCATAGTATGTAAGCCAGAATTGGCAAGGGAGAATCATCGGGAAAAACACTAAAAGAATTATTTCTAAATTGGAGGTTAAGGGATCCCTCGAAGTACCCTAATGGCCACCTGACTATTCATTGGCTTTTTATCAAACACTTGTGTTGCTCTCTCAATTTTCACTATACACGCTACTGCTAGTGCAATTCCCTTCCATTTATATACAATTATCATAGTTCCTTACACTTCCTAAGATTGAAATTCAAAGATATAAAAGTTCTCTCCTACTTCGAAAATCTTAATTCCAGCACAAAATTTCCAAACTTTCAACATAGTATTCTAGAAAGCTTCTCGGTTCATTTTTTTATCAGCAATAACTTTCCATACTAGGCATAGTTTTGATCCTTTTTCCATGGTATCTTGTATATCCTTTCCCATAATCACAAGCTCATACCTTTCTTCATCTGTAAGGGAAAGTTTGTTCCAATTCTGATAAGTCTTCTTCCATCTAGCACCCAATAAACAAGAACGGAACGTAAGAAATTAACTGATCAAAACTTGCCCTAGGCAAATAAGCCTTCCACCTAAATTGACGGAAAGACTTCCTCCTCGCTAGGAGCTAGAAATGAGAGAATACTGGACGATAATAGAATTATTATATAGCCTTTGAGTACTCACTACTTTATATATTGAACGTCTTCATCAACCAACGCTGGATAATTAATTTGTCCTTTCTACGATTATATTGCTCTTAACATTACTCGGCAAGAAATTGAAGTTGTTGGGCCATATTAAAACCCATTAGGCCCGTAAGCCCAGTTAGACGCCCAGTTTTGGCAGTATTTGATCTCTTCGCTTCAAGTCTTGAATATTCCAGGCTTTCGAGTTTCAACCCTTACGGTTGTGGATTTGGAGCTTAGTATTTTGTTATTTTGAGTGAAGAAATAAAAACGAAGAAAAGCAACGATTGAGACAACTTGGCATAGTTTGTCAAGGCGTCTTTATCCTCTTGCCTTGGCGTATAAGTTGTTGGATTCTCCTCATGCTGGAATGCTAACAAAAGGCCACAGCTTATTTTAATTTAGCATTACATCGAGGGCTATATAGCCATTGGCTAGAACACTAAAAATAGTATCATTTGTCTCATCAATGTCATGACACCACATGCACAGGACATGTAAAGCTCGCAGCTTATGTTGGAAGGAAACTTCAACAGATTTGGCCATTAAGAAAAAAAAAAGGTACAAATCCTCAATTTCAGCACTATAGTATCCAAGATGGCGAGCTTTTGGCTAGCGGTGTGAAGCACATGGCAGCAAGAATTGCATTAACTTGCAAGGCTCAGCTGGAACGAGGCATATCAATTTGGCTTGGCAGCAATGCGAGTGAACTCCCAAAATGCAACTAAAAACCTAATAACAAAGTAAATGAAGTTCCCAAAAATATTGGAAAAAGAAATGATTGTTATAACTCACAAGATACACTCTCCCAGTCAATCACTAGTCGTCATCACTTTCATAGTTTTGGCAGAGCGATTGTAGTCCACCACTTGTATCAGCAATTTTATGCTCTTGGCTATTATCACCGTGCCTGGCCGGATTGTTATCGCCTGTGGTCACAGCCTGTAGTGCACTTGTATTGGTTCTAGCCCTTTGTTTGTTCCCTTCCATTTTCACTAAATTACTATCATTGGAAGCTGGCTTCCTAACCGAAATCCTAACGGCTGGAGACTTGAATATTAACTTGGGATTGCCAGCAGCCCCTGAACCACCTGGATTTTCTTCTGTTAACAATTAAACAGGAATATAAATTTGTATGTCTCTAAAGGAAAATACTGCAACTGAGCCATATCAAAACATAATTTAGTTTTTCTTTCAATAGAAATAATTTTTCATGCAACATTTTTTTAATTTTTTAGATGCTAAGTGTGCAGTTTCGACACGTGTCCAAATATAATTTGTCGTGACATGACAAACAGGTGTCACATCAATATATTCTGTCATTTCATTAATCTAATATTAAATAGAGGGATCAATTTGTTATGCAAAGCATACCCACTATATTATATATTTTTCTAAAATTTTTTACAACAGCAACTAATTTGTAATTAGTGCAAACCCAGGTCTCAATAGAGCTATTTACATCAGTTAAATAGCATCAGTTAAACTAAAATATTACTTCAACAAACCCAGAGAAACTGAAAATTGTGAAAAAGAATAACGGTGGTAGTGCGCTTCAATTTCTATACTAGGAAGGGGGAAAGTTTCTACTACCTTTGTTGGTGGAGCTGTCAACAAAAGTGACTTTTGTCAAAGAATCTGTTGGGTTACCAAGAGGCTCTTCAGAAACCTCTCTCCTCTGCATTGAAATCATGTGCAAACACAAGTTCAAATCTTTTCAGCATAATCCTAATTTCATACAACTATTAGTTTCCAAGTTTTAGCCTTCCAAAAGATATTGGCTTACAAACCCTATAACTTTTTCTTCAACATCCTATAATATAAAATTATAGTCCACCAATTAATATAAACAATTTAGATGTATATCAAATCTTTACAGTATCAAGTGACTCCTACTTGAAAAACTATAAGAACCCATTATAAAATTCTGTTTGAATGATATCATGAAGAATTGCACAAGAGTAGACGCTTTTTTACCCTCAAAATGATAGATTCAACCCATAGTTACAAAACAACCTTAGGAAACACAAACCATCATTACGACATCACCATACCTTCAGATTATCACCAGATATTTCCCCATTGCCACTTGAAAGCTGAATCATATCTTCATCATCGTCAAGATCTTCATCATGAATTCTTCGAACATAATCTATTGGCTTCTGCAAAATATTTTCAACATAGTTAAGAGGCAAACATCTCGCATACAAAAGAAAGGAGGGGGAGGGGGAAGGGGAGGGGGAGGCTGACATTGGAAGCAAACTAATAGAAGTACAATTTATGTACTAACATGAAATATTGATTTTATAAGTGCTTCATCCTCTTCTTCCAACCTTTTCTCCTGCCAGCATAAAAATCAATTAATACAGTCAGAACCTAGAAATCTAAACTACAATATGACCATATATTTATGCAAAGAGATACTTCTAGAAAGAGTAATGATACACATACAACCCTTTATACAACAATGTTTTAAATTGAGGGTATTACTGTAAAATAATGTTACTTTTATAAGTTATTTTACAAAAGTAAAAGGGCAAACTGCAGAAATTTTTTTTTAAGTCAAAGGACAAACTGTAGAATTAGATTACGAGAATCAGAAGTTAAGCCATTACAGTAAAATAGTCTTATATACTGTTTGAACAAGTGGATTTGACTAACTTGCATGCCTGTTTCTTGTGGACATATATAATGGATTGAAGGGAATGTTATGGATGGACGTGAACAAATTTCCCTAAGAAGTTAACAGTGTCAATAAAATTGTCACAGTTAACTAAAGAACTTCTCATAGACAGGAATACTGATGCAGTCCAGGCAGCTAAAAGCCAGTGACCCACAACTGAAGCAACATCGAAGAGATTTGATCCGGTGGCTGGTTGAAAAAGATTAGTAAAGACAGCGAAATCAATCCATTTGTTTGTTATGCTTGACCATGGATAAGTACTCACCCACAATATACATGAGAATAGTGTTGAACATGCAAGTGTTCACCCTACAAAAGAGCCCAACAACACAATGAAAGTGTGACTGTGCAGCCCAGTGGGATTTAGTAATGAGAGGGATCCGATATACTTTTGCACTTGCAAAACTGATATAAACACAGAGAGCACATTAATCATACCTTTTCCCCGGCTGTGCGCTGCAAGGCCTCAAGCATGGCATCTACACTCACAGTAGCATGTCTAGACTGCAAAACGAAAAAAGGGGGGGCATTAGCATCAAACTCATATTGACCTCAGGTTCAAACCATGTTAATTGATTGATAAAGTAATAATGTTATACAACATGATGATGATCTAAAGGAACATGTGTATAGTTACAAAAGCTATTTGAGCCCTGGATTCCATTTCTCACACTGTTGAGTGGATACTTGATTAAATAAAGCCCATTTACTAAAGAAAGTACCTTCATAGACTTCATCTCATCTAGCGCAGCAAGGATATCCATCTCTCTCTTTGAATCCAAGGTTCTGTTCTCTAAAGATTTCATAGCATCTCCCATCTCTTCGGCATCCCTTTTCTGTTTTTCCATCTCTGATACCTGAAAAAAAGAACAGTTTATTGACGAAGTCACAAGTTATGTTGATAACAACAGTAGGGATTTGGCCACATAATATATAGTTGTGCACAGGAAGTTCTAGGGCATGCTTGGTAAGTGAAAATTTCTCTAACTGTTGAAAATTCTTTGAATGAAGATTTTGATATGTATTCTTTGAAAGAAAACTTCTATAGAATGAAATGTTTTTAGGATACAAATTTCATGATATGTTTCCATTGAGTTTGGTCAAAGTGGGTAGAAAGAACGAAAAGTTGCAACAATAAAAATGTTTTGCAATGGATTTTGTATTGGATATTGTGAATTTATTATTTGTATGTCCCAAAACCGAGGTAAATACTTGGATTAAAAAAATGTTTGGGTGATGATTTTTTTTTTTTTTTTTTTGGATTTCAAAGATGTTTCAAATGAAAGAGAAAAGTATTTCTGAAACCTTTCTCAAACCAAACAGGCTTAGGCCTAGTTTGGGTGGCGAAGTACTCTGAGGTACTCTCAAACATTCTCACTACTATTTCTACTTTATTATTACTTTTTACCTATTTTTACTACTATTCATTACTTTTCACCTACTTTTTACTATTATTCAATATTCTATTATTACTTTTCACTTACTTTTTACTGCTATTCACAAACATTCTCAAACACTTTTACTATCCAAACCAAGCCTTAAACTTTTTACCTCATCCTCTTCACGCCAAGGTTCAAAATTCCGTGTGGCACCAGACTCAACAACATAGTCTGAATTTTTTGGATCTGTCTTCATCGCTAGCTCCGCAGAACACTTTGTACATTTGAAGTAGAATCGAAAGATTTGAATTCCTAAGTATGTCTGCAACAGATTAAAGATAAGTGATCTTGTTCATTATTCATCACATATTCAAATCTCACATGAAGAAACTGGCAAAACATGTACAAACCACCATAGAAAACCAAGAAGGGATATTAACCATGAGGATGGTAGTAAGGCTGAGGCTCATGCATTCAAGACACTTTCTTTGCTTTAAACAAGCTATATCATGACTTGAAACGTGGTACAAAAAATTATAGATCTGTGGTTCATGTCCTGTATCTGGAAAATGAAAAGCAGCATTAACACATTTAAAGCCAGACAAGTTCTTCATATTTAACTTTTCACAGTGTTTTTTTGTTNAATGTTCTAGCAACACAGCATGTTTCTTTTGAGTCCGCATATCCATATAATCCTCACTTGAAGGCACTGGACGGGTCTTATATCATCACACTTAACGATATAGGGAATTGAAATTAAACAATTTACAACCACCAACGCGGAATACAGGACTAGGATAGGCTGGGTTTTATCGAAGATATGGAGTTAAGACTAACCAATAAAATAGATACGGGTTTAAAAGAACATCAATTAAAAAAAAACAATGGCCGAATATTTAGAGCTAGGGCATTTTGTTGACTTTCAATTGAAGCATACAAATAAGAAAAACCTAAACTTCAATTTCTTTGCTCAGGAAAACAAAAATATAAGTCAATCAAATTAAAGTGCTAACAAGTATAAAAACTCGAATAATATAAAACGAACAGTCCAAAAGTTACAAGTATAATCCGACATATATGTGTAATTCAAACTTTCAATTTAGACAGGAAGCTCTAAAACAAAGAAATATGATCCATACCTCGCCTATGACATCCTCTTTGCGGGAATTGAACTTGGTGCCCTTGTAGATGTAATTACCGCAGGTGTTGCAGCGAATGCTCATGGGGAGCATCATGCGCACCTTCATCTGCTGGTTCTTCGGCCTCCGAACCCTCGGCAGCTTCGACGGATCGAAGTCCGGCGGGTAGTACTTGTTCAGCACCTTTCTTTCTCCCATCCTTCAAACAAATTCCCCAAGCAGCACTTATGATCAGGATTCGAGAGGACGACGATCGCCGGAGGTTGAATTTTGGGTTAATTCCTAATTCCGAATCGTGACTCTATGTATAGTGAGGAGGCAGTCGCGTGGAGAGAGAGATGGATATTAGAGACCGCCACGTCAGCCTTTTCAAGTGGTGCTTCACGCCATGGGAGATGCGCCTACAATTTACCTAGGAGGAGTGACCTTTTCATCTCACGAGCCCAATGCAAAGTTGTTATTTGAACTGAAGTGAAACAGTGTCATTGTCTATAGGAATAATGCTAGTCCCACCGCGCCAACGTCCCGCTGCGAGTTACTGCTAGTAAATTTTTTTTTTTTTTTTGTAAATTTAAAAAAAAAAAAAACAAAAAAAAAATTTTTTTTTTGTTTTTTTTTTTTTTAATATATATATATATTTTTTAACCCTTTTAAATTTTTTTTTTTTTAATATATATATATATTTTTTAACCCTTTTAAATTTTTTTTTTTTTAATTTTAAAAAAAAAAAAATTTAAAAGGGTTAAAAAATATATATTTAAAGTAAAAAAAAAAACACACCAAAATAATTAGCAGTAGTAAGAGCTACCAATTGTGGCTGTAATGCCTTGTTTTTCCATAATCTTTTAAGAAAAATGATACTCTTACCACTGGTTTTACTGCTTGGTGTTATCATTGGAATTTCTTTTTCTTTTTACTTAGTTATTAAGGAAGTATTTTTTAATAATATTATGATTTTTTTTAAATATTTAAAAGTGTTAAAAATTCATATAAAAAAAAAAAAAAAGACCAATTATATCTAACGGTAACTCCCAGCGGGAGCTGAAGCGGTGGACATAGTATCATCCTTGTCTATAATAGTTTTTTAGGGTCTTTAGGTAAGTTGTGTGTTTTGTGCCAGCCTTTTAGGCCTCGTTTGGATGAGCAGCTAAGAGTACTTCACTTTTAAGCTGTTTTGAACATCCAAACATATGTGGATTGTCAAGCGAGTGCACTTCACTTTAGAACACATTGGCTGAGCCCACAACTGACACATGTTCACCTAAACCCAATGAATAGTGCCGGCAACTCAACCAAAAGGAAATTTGTTAGAGCTGGAACTTTGTTCATTTGTTCCTTTACTTGGAGTGCCTTTGAATGCAAGTGCAAGCTTGTAGAAAAACTTTTTTTCTTTCCAAGTTTGGCACGCTGGAAGGGAGACATCACTTATAGGTGAACAATACATTCATGGTGAGACCCAATTATTTTACAACTTCCTATAAATATATATAAATTCATCTTAACATCCAAATACACTTAAACTCATCTTAAGTGGGTCCTACAAAACTCACTCAACCATCTCAACTCACTACTATTCATAAAAAACTTCAACTCAACATAACTTAACATCCAAACGCAACCTTAGTTTATAATAGTATGTTATTTTTTTATATTTGTCTATAGTCATTTTATTATTGGCACTTTCTGTTTGGGTGGTTATGTTGCGTGAAGTGTAAAAGGAGGAGGGAGCTACAGGGGGAATTATCTTGAAATGTAGGAATTGGGAGCCTCGAACATCCCAAGCTATAGCCCTTTTATCGAATTTCATCCTCTTCAACTCATTTCTATTTTTCTGCCTCTATTTTGTTCTTAACATCCATTTTCAGTCTTCTTCATTATTACTCCACAAGTGGATTCATAATAAGTGGTATACAGAGCCACCGATTCTTTATGGATGGGGTAAGCTTCAAGAAATAGCAAGAAAATTTGTTGTTGATGGAAAAAATTCTTGAATCATTCCTACATCTCACAAATTTATTCGACCAATACCATGAAAACTACAAGGTTTCCAAGCAATCCTTCATGACGTGGCTAGACCGGGTTGCACAGGAGAAAAAAGAAAAGGCAGTGGAGGTGGAGGATGCCCACGATAGTTGTCCCCAAAGAAATTCCTCTTTCATCTGTTCTTGAGAATTCTTTCGACAATCCCATCTTATTGTCTCAACCCTCATATTTCCCTATCCGTATTTCGTGTCCCTCCTCCATTAACACGTTGTCAGATATCGATCTCACTACGATGAAGCATTTGATCATCGACATGAACCTCATCAACAACACCGATGATTATAAGAGGCTGATTGATTGTAGATGCATGGATGTTTCTCTACGCCTTATATGGCATCCCCCATGGGAGACCCACGCCCTCGAGAGGCCTTCTCTCACTTTTGAGTATTTTTTGGATTGAAAGGTGCCCCTCGGAGAGGTATATTCAATTCAAAAGTTGAGGGTCAGCATCCACACATCCTTAAGTGGCCTTCTCCAACTTTCAATCCATCCTTTACGATCAAATTTGATTTCCATGCCTTAGAAGAGAAAATTGGGGTGCTACGTTTGAAGGTGAGTACGATATTCATCACGAGTCTTCCAAAAGATGTGAAAGAGAGAGAGTTACTGAATCTACTAAGATGCCTGGATACAAGGCTTCACAGGTGAACTTCAAAGGCGGGAAGCCCATGGGTTTCTCTCTCTTCTCTATTGCTTAGCTTGTTGTTGCCACCAAAGATGCCCTTCAAGAAATAGTGTTTTATGTGGAGTCGAAGTCGGTGTTGCACATCGAGATGGCCAAGAAAAACCTTTTTATCGAGCCGCCCTTGTCTCTCTCCATGTTGATTCGTTTCATGAAGGGCAAGGGGGATACAATTGTCGTGGTTGTTGGGACTATGATAGATGACATCCAAGTGTATGAAGTCCCCAACCTGAAAGTGATTGCTCTAAGGTTAGCAGAGACTTCGAGAGTTAGGATTGAGAATGTAGTTGGAGAATGTTTGACATTTAACCAACTGGCTCTCAAAGCTCTTCTCGGGCAGTGCATGGTTATTCTTAGAAGCCCAAAGAAAGCTCGTGAAGCAGTGAAACTGCAGTTGTTATGGATAAGAAACTTTTTTTCATTATTTGTTTGATGTATTGCCACTTAAAGTGGTTTTTGAGCCCTTTGATAAAGGAAACCATTTGTTGTTTGTTGATGTTTGTCTGGTTTTCTATAGATCAAATCTGCCATAATGGAATAGAATTCAACATCCTGCTTGAGGTCTATGAGAAAGCATCAGGCCAACTCCTTAATAAGCAGAAAACCTCCCTATTTTTCAACAAAAATATTGGGACCCTTGATAAAGTACAAATTACTCAAGCATTCGGCTCAATAGCAGAAGGCACTTATGAGAGATACTTAGGGCTATTAACCATTGTGGGGAGATCGAAATATAATACATTCAGATGCATAAAGGAGGGGGTTTGGCAAAAGTTAAATAGTTGGAAGAATCACTTACTGTCTCAAGAAGGGAAATAGGTGTTAATTAAGGCAGTGATACAAGTCATCCCAACATACTCGATGAGCTTCAAACTTCCTAGGAACCTGTGCAAGGAAATCTCAACCATGTACAAAGATTCTAGTGGGGACATAAGTAGATGGACAAGAAAATTCAATGGATGAGTTGGAGCAGAATGGGGGAGGCAAAAGTGAAAAAGGGTTTGGGTTTTAGAGATATGGAGTGTTTTAACAAGTCAATGTTGACTAAAAAATCTTGGAGATTACTTCACTATCCAAATCTTACGCAACAAGAATTATGAAGGAAAAATACTATATAAATGAGGACCTACTTGAATCAAGATTAGGACATGGGTAATGATGGAGAAGTTTGCATAGTTCTATGGATCTACTTAAAGAAGAATTGAGATGGAGAGTGGGAAATGGGGAGAAAATCAATATATGGAGAGATAAGTGGTTGCCAACCCCTACTTTCTTCTGTGTCCAATCACTTGTACAAATGTTGCCTACAGATTCTTTTTTTTTTTTTTTCTTTTTTAGAAAGAGTAGGCAATCACATGTCCAATAGTGACACCCTCCCGAATTTATTAATAAAACCCTCGCTTATGGTAGAGGAAAACTATAGAAACAAAACAACGCTCTTGAGAAAAAAACCTCAAAGAACCCAAGCTCAGAAAAGACTAATCTAAACAAGCCTATGAACATAATGAAGAGCATAACAACCAAAAGCAAAAAAAAAAACCAAGATTAACGACATCTTAAGGAAGGAATCCCAGATGAATCAAACCGGAGCAAACCTTTAAGGACCCGAGGCAATATAGAATTATTTGTGTAGATGAAAGCAACACCATTGGCAGCATCTTTGGCCAATCAATCCACCACCTTATTTCCTTCACGTAGAACATGTTGAAAATGATAATTAATAGATTGAACCAAACCAACAATCTCTTCCCAATAATCCTCTAGGTACCAAACCCCACACCGCCCTCTATGCCACCAAGAAATAATCACCATTGAGCCAACCTCAACAATCACATTGAAAAGTTAAAGGGACTTGCACAGCCGTAGGCCATTAAGTAGTGCAAGAAGTTCCACTTTATTATTTGAACCAAAACCAATTGGAGAGGCGAGCGCTTGCACAAGTCGTCCTAGATCAGTGCGAATAACACCACCAATACCACTTGAACCCGGGTTACCAAGACTACTACCATCTGTATTCAATTTAAACCACACTGGTGAAGGTTTATGCCACTGGACTACTTTGCACCACCTCTCTTTTAAAGAAGCTAGTTTGATCCGTAAGGTCTCAAGAATCATGCCATCAAAACGGGACAAGCTGTAAACATTATCAATCGCCAAGGGAATCAATCCATACACAAATAGATTTGACAATAGCTTCGTGCGATTCGAAGGTGCCCTCCATTCGCACTAGACATCTTTGCCTCCAAAGTCTCCAAGTAACTATGATAGGCATAAGGCCAATTATAACACCCACCTGAGAATATGACTTAGCAGGCCAAAACCAAAAGGAGACTTGGTGTTTCCAATACCAAGTGAAAGTCCAAAGAGGTTGCCAAAAAAGGACCAGATTTTTTTAGGAAAATCTCCCTCAAAGAGAACATGATTTATGTCTTCATAATGACTTGCAAGATAGCACTCACATTTGGAAACAATTGGAATGCCAATTCGATGCAACCTATCATCCACACTCAAAGCCCTGTGCCAAGCCTTCCAAAACTGAATAGACATTTTTAAGGGAAGACTTTTATGTCAAATCCAAGAATGCCAATCAAGAGAGGAGCCTCTAACTTCTTTTTTTTTTTTTGAAAATAGTACCTCTTTCTTTCATTCATTCATAGAACACTGTCTACAAGTCCCTCCATGTCTTTCAGAAGACATGAAGAAATACAAGATGGTGCCTCTTCTATCCATATATGCTCTACATTTGATTGTATTGCTAACTTTGCTAAATTGTGTGCAACTGTGTTTGTATTCCTATGTGTATACTGAACTGTCCAATTGGACCAAGTGCCTAAGAAAGACTTAGAATCTTCAATGATATTTCCATAAAACGACAGGTCTTCAACTTGATGATTAACTGCCTTCACAATGGTCTGTGCATCCCCTTCAAAAATCACTCTATTAAGCCCCAAATCATTGCAAAGCTCCACGGCTTTCCTAAGTGCCAGTCCCTCTGCTACTACTGGTTGATCCACACTACTTCTAGCTCCACAGTAGGCTGCTGTGACTTCTCGCTTTTCATCTCTAATAATGACTCATATCCCCATTTGCCTCTGATTGATACTACATGCTACATCCCAATTAGCTTTGAAACTGTTTTCTCCTGGTGGTAGCCAATTCTTGTGAATTCCAGAAGAGATTCTACTTTTAGACTTTCCTTAGTCTTCTATCCCCTCCTCCACTGAATGAAATTCTCCCAAAACTTCTTTGGCAATTAGGATTACAGAAATTGGGCTGGAGAACTTGTTTTCAAATATAAATATGTTCCTTCTCATCCACACCCCCCTCATGATGACTGCCACTTCTTCTAATTCAATCATACTAAGCTTTCCTGCCATGTCCTCCCAAAGTTCTAACAAGTCAGCTGCATTAACACCCCACTTCTACACTGCTCTAAAAGACTCAGTCCACACATCACTAGTGGCAGGACACTGCCATAGAACATGAATCATGGTTTCATTACTTCTTAAACAGATGGGACATATAGGGTTATCAATTACTCTTTTAGAAAAGAGGTTGCCTCTGGTAGCAAGGAGATTATTCCCTGCCTTCCACATAAAAGTCTTCACCTTACCAGGAGTTTTCAAATTCCATATTGCCTTCCACCTGCTGTCCATCTCAGATTCCCTTGAAGATTCACCCTTCACTGCCTTCTTCCTATCTTCTTCCAAAAAATAGGCACTTTTAACTGAAAAGACACCCCTTTTAGAAGGGCCCCAAATCAATTTGTCCTCCACCCCCTTAAACTAATGGGAATACTGCATATGTGCTCAGCTTCTTCTTCACTGAATACTGCACTGATTACATCTTCATTCCATTCATTTGTATCCTCATCAATCAATTCTATAACTCTTGCATCAGCATCTAATCTTCAAATGGGGGATTGAACACAAAAAGTTGAAAGGGTTTGCAGCCATTTCTGTCCCCAAATATTGAATTTTGCTTCATTTCCCACTTTCCATCTTAAACCCTCATTCGATAGCCCCAAAGAACTCCAAACACTCCTCCATATTAGAGATGGAGCATTTCCCAAGCTTGCTTCTGTAATGTATGTATTTCTGAAATACTTTTCTTTGTAGATTTTGGCAACCAAAGAGTGGGGGTTTTGTAACAATCTCCATTCTTGTTTAGCAAGAAGGGCTACATTGAAGCTGGCCAGGTCTCTGAAACTCATTCCTCCCTTACCCTTTGCTGTCCCCGTCTTTTCCCAACTCCTCCATTGAATCCCATTGCTTTTCTGTTGATTACCCCACCAAAATTTTGACAACATCACATTGATCTCCTTACACAGTTTTTTGGACAGCTTAAACACACTCATTAAAAAGCGTCGTGGGTTAGCCTTTGTTGAAATTCGGGGAGCCTCTAACTCTAATACAATGCCATGCAGATTTAGTGGAAATCATACCTGTCTCTGTTTGGGTCCAGACAAGAACATCCTTACCGGAATTAGAACCAGATAAAGAGACTAGAATATCATCAACATTCTCCAAGCAAACCAAGTTCTCTTGCAGATCCACATCCTAGCTGTTTGACAATCAACACTCTTTAATTTTCAACAAAGGCTGACCCACAACTGGCAAGTCATTAATCAAGGGGCCATTATCTCGCCATTTGTCATACCAGGAAAAAATATTTCATTCTCTAACTCTCCATTTAGAATTATTCAACACCAAAGGGATGCAATGAGCAATCATTTTCCAAAAGAACAAATTCAAGAGTAAAAGAACTGATCAATGAGGAGCACCACTACTGGAAGGAAGATACCATTGCCAGTATTTTTCAGTAGAAGACGCTACACAAATTTACAATATTCTTATAAGTAAACTAGGGGCAGAAGACAAGGAGATATGGGGTTACTCAAAAGAGAATATTTTCACTATCAAAAGTGCTTATGGCTTGGAATATTCTCGAAGGGAATCTATGAAGGGAGAAACTTCCTCCAACAACAAGGAAGATCAAGGATGGAAAAGATTATGGGCCTTGCAAGTTCCAAGTGTGGTAAAGAATTTCCTGTGGAAAGTAGGAAATAATCTTTTGCCTACCTGGAAAAATATTTTCCTCAAAAAAGTGATTGATGATCCCCTATGTCAAATCTATTAAAGAGATGAGCAATCTATTATGCATGTTTTATGGGGCTGTCCAGTTGACAATAGTCTTTTCAGAAGTGGTCGACGAGGGAAGCAGCTTTTCTACAGTTGTGGGCAAAAATGATCACTAACTTGCATCAAGATGAATTAGAATGGATTGTAGTGACAATGAGGAGGTTGTGGCTCAGAAAAGATTTGTTTGTTTTTGAAAACAAGTTTGCAAGTCCTCAAGAGGTGGTGCATGCAACAAAAGAAGGTTGGAAGAGTATCAAGCAACACAATTATTAACAAAGAATGTATAGAACAAAAGTGCTTTTGTCCTGTACATTCTCACAAGTTCTTTTTCCAAGACATAATCTGGTGGAAAATACTTACCAGACATTACAAACACCGACTGTGGAAAAAAAATCAACCTTTCACCACAAAATCACATTGGACGACCAAAAAGTCATCAATAAAACTAACTTTTTGCGGTAACTTCTTGTCACTGCAAAAATTCTGCCTTATAAAGCACGAAAATCACAATCTTAGGGAGAATAAACTAACTTCTTGCAATGACTTCTTGTCGCCACAAATAAGTATTCCGTATAAGACACTGGAAAAGAGTTATTTTTTAATCTCCACCCTTGAATTAGAGTTAGAATGTAGGGCTAGCATCACTTGGATAAAATCCTAATCCTCCCTTTATTTCCTCTCTTCTCTCTCCTCCCTCCTTCTAGGCACCGTAAACCCCCCCCCCAAGTCGAAAACTCCCCAATGCCAGCAGCATCTCTGGCCACCACGAGCACGCTGTCACCAGCCAACCACCCCAATCCCCTCCCTCGGCCCCTCACTCCATCAACATTGCCATCTCTCTCTCTCTCTCTCAATCGCCACCACCACGCGACGCCACTGTCACCTCCTCTCATCCCTCTCAGTTTCACTCTCCCTCTCTCAGATCTCTCTCCCTTCCATTCTCTTCTCCGTCTCTCTCGCTAGACTAGGGCTACGCCGCCGCCATCCTCCATGGCACAACACCATGGTCACTGATAGCTCCTCTACGTCCCTCTCTCACTTTCCCCTATGCCGATCAACCCACACTCAGCCACTTTTTCCTCTGTCTTTCAAAGTTGTGTTGCCTCATGGTCATCATCTTCATCATTTTGTGTCACTCCATCATCAACGTTAAGAACCGAAGTTAGTTTTTCTGGAAATGTATCGACTAATGGCTATATGGCTCAAATAAACCATGAGGTAGTTTGTAGTTTCCTAGGTTCACAGTTTGTAGTTTTCTTTTGCCTTGGCTTCTAGATGCTACTGATCCCTTTGGGATAGGAGCTTTCAGTTAGACAAATCTATTATGTGTCCTGGTTCTATAGGTAGATGGAAATAATCTATTATGTCAGATTCCCATTTTGTACTTATCAAAAAACATTTCTCCTGTCATATGTCCTCTCGAAAAAAATTTCTGGTTGTAGGAAGAACCCACCTCTGATTACGATATATGTTTATTTGTTGTTTCCATTTTGTTCTGTCTTAGATGTCCTTATTTACTTCATGTATTTGTCTCATTTACCTAAACTTTTGAGACAATGATTTAGTCATGCATGTATTCATGAATGGTGCATAAGAAATTTGTTTGTATTCATTTACCAAAATGACTTAATCTCTCTACTCTAAACAACCCATTTCAAGCTCTACAAGCTGATGATTTGGAATGTAAAACCACTAAACAACATTTACAGAATTTTACTTTAAAAAAAAAAGAAAAGATCTGTAGTCTATTTTATATGAGCCTATTTATATGGAAAGTTCAATCATTTTCATATATATATATATATATATTTTTACGATACTTATGTGTAGATTCAAGGGTTCAATGTTGTTTAACGCTTGATATTCTTTATTTTTTTCCCAAACTCTTGGCACTTATCTTTGTGTAAATTCTAGTGTCTTATTGTTTCTTCTCTATTTGTGATCATTCGCTGGATATGGCTTTTTTTACTTCTATTCTCAGTATGCCCTCCTTTGGCCTATCTTTTGCCTTTCATCTATGTAATTCAACATATTTCTATGTAATACGGGTTTAAAAGTGACATGCTCAACTAAGAAACCTCTTTTAAATAAGTCTTTTCTAAATTGTATAATATTTTTGAGATGTCACCATTTGAAGCTTGATTGCTTCAATTATAGGGTCTACATTATTCTTCTCTTCTCACAAAACCCAAGTAAACATTCTACATTTGTATGGGAGCTCTATTTAGCATGCTAGAAATAGAGGATGGTATGTTTCTACCTACTTCAATGGAGCACAACTTTGATCTATAGATTTTTGAAAACCCCTGGAACATAATTTATTTTTCTGTCTTAGTTTACAACAGGAGCTTATGTCAGTTGGACATGCATCTTGGTATTTTTTTTTATTATTAAAAGGAGGACGGAACCTCCACATATTATTAAAAAAAAAACCCTCACTCAGGCGGAGGAATCACCATAATTACATCAATGAAAGTCCCTCAACAAAAAATCCCAAACACCCATCCAAAAGCTCCTAATGTCTAACATAAGGTAAACTCATTATGTCCGTATGTATAAGACCCTTAAGTCTACCCAAACCAAACTCCTCACCAACAAAATCCCAAGTCATACCACTCGCCCCATGGTTTGATAAAAAAAAGCTACCATCTAAGCTTCCCTAAATACATGTTTAAAATGAACATTTAGAGAAGAAATAATAGACTGAGCTTCCTCCCAAGAATCCAACATATACCAATATTTACACGTCCCTGTGATGAACCAGCCCACCACCAACACATCTCTTAATCCCAACTGTTGACAAAATCGAAGACCCTCCACAAAAGCTCTACATTCAGCAATGGTATTTGTCGCTTCGCCATAACAATGGGCAAAGCCCCCAAGAACCCTCCCCTGCACATTATGGATCACACCCCCCCCCCCAAGCCATCCCAGGATTTCCAAGTGAACATTCGTCTACATTAAGTTTTGCCAACCCCTTTGATGGTGGATTCCAAGCAATTAACTTCGGTGCCCTTACTGCAATGGGAACCACTAGGCAATTTAATTCCCTTAGAATTCTCAAATCATGTTGACCCATTGATTTGAAAAATCTTAAGGATCCCAAAATATCCAAAATAAAACCTTTGATCATCCGAATGATATTCTTCTAATCATACCTTACATCTTCCATGCGAGCCGCACATCTAGCTCTCCAAATAACCCATGAAATGAGTATGGGAATAATACCACAGAGCTAACAAACCTGTGAGGATAAAGAAGCTCGACACCACCAAATATTTTCAGCATCGGTCCATACTCGAGTATTTGGTAAACGAACATAAAAAAATGGCTGCAAAAAAATCCTAAACCTTCCTTGGTCCCTCCCCATAAAAAAGCACATGATCCACTGTCTCAACCTTATTAGAACCACTGCAATGACACTTAGACACAACCGGTATACCAAGTTGTTGAATTATAACATCAATTGGAATAGCATTTTGATGTGTCCACTAGCACAAAAACGACATCTTCTTAGGAACATAATCCCGCCATAGCCACTTCTTCCAAGGACACACACTCCCATGAGATCGAATAAGTTTCCAAGCCAACTTTGTAGTAAAAATTCCATCCACCGTGTGATGCCAAACCAGCATGTCCCTCCCCTCCCTAACTCGCACATTTGATTGAAGAATTTTCTGCACCATATGTTCATCTACCAGCTACCAAATCCCCTCTTGATTCTATCCAACACCTTCCCATAAACTCTGTACAAGCAATTTTTGATCACCCACAATACACATGAGTCTTGGTTCAATGGCATCATATCAGTTACAATTGCTATGTAATTTTGTTATGGTGCTTGATGCGGAATAACCTACCCTCTGTTTTATTGGCAACCTATCTACTCTGTATGCTTGGGCTTTTGTTGGTTTATTAGTGACGAAAATGATCACTTCAAGCATCACTTATAATATGGGTCCCCTTTTTTCTAGATAATAACATTGATTCTTCTGTTGAATCTAAACCCATATGTGTGTATATATGTATATATTTATATATATATATATTGAAGTTTGGCATTGCTAGTTGAGTGATAGAGCTAGTGACTTAGTATTTGGCTTATTGTGAATGTGTTGTGTTGTGAAGCGTGGATTTTGAATGGTGTGTTTGTTGTCCGCTTCATAGGATTTTGTCATATATAATGCTGATATGTTATACTCTCTCCTAATTAGTTAAGCAATGCTTCTCCTAATTGAGCCTAATATTACATTTTTTTTAATCAAGTTAGTATTTCTTTGTACACTTGCAACTGATCATTATAGTTTATATATTCCTTGATATTTTTAAAGTTTGTTTTTATACATGGTTGTAGTTCTTAGGGGCAAAATACTTGCTATGTTTTTCTCTTCCACATATTTGGATGAGTTCTAGAGCTAGTCTAACTCAGTTAGTTACTCTAGTCTGAAACCTGAGTAACTATCACATGCACTGCAGTGCAACTTGTTGGATACATGGAATGGTTATTAAAAATTCCAAAAGATTCTAGCATTCTTAGCTCAAATTTGCGCATTACCAAATGTAGGATCAATCAAAGAATGCTTAGTTGGAGAAAGGGAAATTGCTCAATATTTTCTAGCTATTCTCAACTAAAGTGATGAATATCAATTCTTTTTTCTTTTATGTCATCTGTCATTACCCTTGTCTCATATTCTTAATCAGGTTGGTTAGAGCATATTTCATTTCTACTTGAATGTTTTCATTAGTGCCAAAGCACTAAACTCTTTGTTGCTCTTGGGCTCTCATTAAGTAGGTTTGGAGAGTGAGATGAGAATTTTTTATTTTAGATGAAAGTTTAAAATGTTATTTTTTAATATTACTATTGTTTTAAAATTTGAAAAAGTCGAATTGAGATTTGAAAATGTTGAATTATTTATTATATTTTGTATGGAGATTTGAAAAAATTGTAATGATGATATGAGATGAGATGAGACTTTTGTGTTTTGTCTTGGTTGCCAAACCTACCCATTTTCTTGTAAACATGTTAGCACAATTTTAGTTTTTTTTTTTTAATTTTTATTAGTGTCAATTTAAATTTGCAAGGTTGTATATATATATATATTAGCTTATATTAGACAATTTTTTATGATTATTTTTTGCTCAATCTCATCTGTTTTTGCTTTTTCAATTTTTTTTTTCGAATTCTTTTAGCCGCAAGATACATCTCGCGGCAAATGCTTTTTTTTTGCCGGAAGAAGTTTTTTCCACTAAATGTTCTAGTGGTTAATACGAATACCCACCAGTACCACTAGTGGTAATTGGTCCTATTCCCATGAGCAATCACGACAAATCTTGCGGTAATAGCTTGATATTTTCCATGACTTGGACCTTTCATGAGATAAAATACTTTTTGTGGCGACTTATATCCCACGAGCCTTCCATGAATATAATTGGTGGGAATAGAGTTTTTCCCACAAAAATGATGCTTTTTGCCACCAAAAACATTCATGGAGAAACACGATATTTCTTGTACAAAACACAATACACTAGTACAATTGATAGAAGATCAATAAGATGGAGAAAAACTTAGGAAAATTATGTTAAAATAAACTAGGATGCAGCTTTTGATAGGGCTACAAATAGGATTGGTATTGGAGTACTTATAATTAGAGATTTAGAAGGTGGAATTTTGTTGTCACTTTGCACAAGTAAGAGACATGTTACTCAACCAACCATAGCTGAATGTATTACTTTGTGAAGATCAGCTCTGGAAGTTTGTATGGAAATGGGATTTTCAAATGCAATATTTGAAGGTGATGCACAATCCATTATTAGGGACATTAACAAAGCTGAGGAAGACTGGACAAGTTATGGCCAAATTATTGATGAGATAAGGCGGATGATGAAAAGCTGGCCTTGACATTGGAAGATTCAATTCATTCATTGTGATATGAACCCACAGAAAGGGAATCCCTTGAATCCACAATCAAATTGAAAACTCACCCAAGAAAGCCAAAATCAAGTCAATGGATGGAGAATCAAGACCCGATGAGAACTCGTTTCAAGAACCTATATTATATTAAAATCTAGACCCATTGAAGAACTTGTCTCAAGAACCCAGATTACAAGGAGGAACGCCACAGAGGTTGTGATTTACCTTTGATAAGTTCAAAAGTTCAATTAAGAACAAGAGGAGTAAAACTCAACTCATAATGAATAAATCATCAAATTTCATAAACTAAAAATTCAAAATGAGGCTACAAGAGTATTTAATGAAAACCTAATTGAAACCCTAACCCAAATAAAACCCCTTTGTTCTAAAAATATCCCTGGATGGATAGTGCCACGTGAACAGTGTTTCGGCTACAGTGAACAGTGCGGCGCTACAGTGATTTGGACGTGAACAGTGCCGTGCTACAGTACCTCTCTTCAAAACCTTAGTTCCTAAAATTGCAACTTTCCAAATAAATCCTTGGCCAAAATACATGGCCTTCCCAAAAATCCTAATTCATAAAAATAAGACATATGTGAGCCAAACATCATAAAGCCCAATTATTCTAAACTAATAAAATAATTCATTTAAATGATTTAAACAATTTGAAATCCTTCAAGTGCCCAAAGCCTTTAAGTCATATTATTTCCCTTTTCCATAGCTTGTATCAAATGAATCAAAATTGGATCTTCATCATTCAAGCCCATTTTGACTATTGGGCTCTTGCTTGACTCGTCCAATGTGGATTCTATCAATCCTTGCATTGCTTCTTTGATCATCTTTGCTCTTATTTTTGTAATTGGTTTATCTGGAACTTGCAAAAAATCTTTATAACAAGGCCTGCCTTGGTTCCCATCACATTGACAAGAGAATACAATAGCTACCTGATTGAGCTACATTATTGCATATTTTACACATTTAAAACCAATAAATTTTAATTGTTTTATTATTTTATCATTGGTTTTAGATGAAAAAATTGATTAAGAGGCATAAATCCAAGTTGTGAATTAAATTGATTAAAAGCATAGTTTATGCTTGATTTTATAACTTGTGATTTATTTGGACAATAATTTCTCATGCACAACACACTTTTAATATTTTATTTTCATCTCTTGTTTAATTTTATTTATTTTAGTTTCTTTATTTTATTTTATTTTATTTTATTTTTCTAGTTCTATTTTTATTATTTATTTTTGCTTGTCTAATTTTTATTTTATTTTATTTTATTTTATCTTATTTTTATTTTATTTTATTTTTATTTTTATTTTTATTTTATTTTATTTTTATTTTATTTTATTTTATTTTTTTATTTTCTGCGCTGGCTAAACGACATGTCGTTTGGTAAGCAGACCAAAACGACATGTCGTTTTGAGATATAAGTTTCTGCCGTCTGAGATAAACGACGTGCCGTTTTGTCTAAAACCAAAACGACATGTCGTTTTGCCCATGAGTTCATTTAAACGTCTAAAGCTAAATGGCGCCGTTTTGTCTAAGACTAAAACGACGCCGTTTTTCACCTTGATCATTTCTACCGTTTGTACTAAACGACGCCGTTTAGTCTACAGACACAAACGACGTCGTTTCGTGTCGTCTTCAACCTCTCGCCCGAGTCTTCTTCAACCTCCAGCCGTGCGTTTCCATCGCCCAGTGCAGCATCTCCACGCCACCATGCACCTTCGCCGGCCACCAGAAACGTCAGACGGCGCCGACGGTCATNGGCGATCCTCCAAGTCCAGCACCAACGCCACGGCTCCGTTCAACATCACCATGCATGCCACCGAGAGTCTTCAGTTTCCAAACCACAACAGAAAACGCCGGCGATCATCCACTGCCCAACAGCTCCTCCAGCAACTCCACTGGCCATCCTCAGCCATCCCCGAAGCCACGAACGTCATGCATGCAGCATCCACGTCCGACTGCATGACGCGGTAAGCAGAAACAAGAAAAAAAAAAGAAGAAAAGAAAACGAACGTGCATGCGGGAGAGCTGGCCGAACGACGAAGCACGCGGGAAGAAAGAGAAAAAGAAAAGAAGAAAAGAGAAGAAAACAGAAAAGAAAAGGAACGAAGCGGCTAGAAAGTGAGGAAAGAAAAGAAACAAAAATAAAAAGAAAGAAGCGAACGTGAGCTGGGGCCGACGCACTGGGAAGCAGAAAGAAAAAGAAAGAGAAAGAGAAGAGGGAAGTGGGCTGGCCGACGCTGGAGGAAGAAGTAGAAAGAAGCACTGGCCGAACGAAAAAGGAAAGAAAAGAATATAAAATGAAAACACATGCGAAGACAGCACATGGGACAGCTCGAATGCAAGCGATGCAGTGGCTTTCTGAAGCCTATAAATAGGACTTGCAGATGAATGAAGAGGAGGCTGAGGTTAGATGCCCAGTAGAGATAGTGTAGGAGTAGTGTAGATTTTAGGAGAAAACGCAGATGAAGTGAGGGAGTTTGGTGATGCAGTTGAGAGCCTAATGGACCAACTGTGTTATCAAACTGTTCTCCTTTATCTGCAGTCTCCATTTTTTTTTTTTAATTTATGTTATTTATTTTTCTACNTATTCGGTGCTAGACACTTGGGCTCTTTGGGTGCAATTCATTGAATCCCATAGAGAGGATTACTCCATGCAATTCATTGAATTGGAGTAATCCATTTATCTTGTTGATCAACTTGGTGCAATTCATTGAATCCAAGTTGATTATCTTTATCTTTTGTTCTTTATCAATATATGAGGTTTATTTCTATCTTGGTGCACTTTTTGATTCATTGTTGAATTGGTTATTGCTTAGCCGAGTTCATCATTGTTCTTGGAGTTCATCGTGTGTTCTTGTGATCTTCATATTTTCGACCACTTCAATCCACCTCCATACTCATATTCGGCCATCCACTTGTTTGTCACTTACCATAAGTGAACCACATCATTCCACCTAGCCCTAGCCGAATACACTTACCATATTCACCCTAGAGGATTTCGGCCAACACTTGCCTTGTAGGGCTTGACTTGGTCGACCACTACATCTTACCATACTAGGGTTTCCATACTTGGAACCCTAGTTGACTCCTTCCACACACTTGGCCGGCCACCTATCCAAACACAATCCAATCCCTAGTTTTTAGGAAACCTTCCTAAAAACACTCACTACCCTATTCGGCCAAGCCCTAGCCGCCCACTCCTAAACCCTAAACCATCTTCCACCCTTAACCCTAGCCACCTCATCCAACCCTAACCCTAATCACCTAGGTGGCGCCACATGTACACCTAGCCCTTGCCGTGCACCCATGCACCCCATGCAAGCCTAGCCATTCCAAACACTTAGCCATTTTCCATCTTCCATCCACTCCATACTAGCCTAAACACCTAACCTCACCATACCCAAATTGCCATCCTAGCCATCTTTGATCGTGAACCAAGCAAGAGAGGAACTAGAATTCGGTCAACCAAAGGAGGACATAGCCGAGGAGGACATAGTGTTTAGGGACTTGACCGGGGTCCCTAACACATTTCCTCCACCCCATGCACGGCGGAGATCCGGTCCGACGCCACGGCAGTCTCACCAACTCCATCACATGCGTTCGGCAACTGCTCTTCCGCCTTGCCCAGCCACTTCGACGTCGCCAGCACAACCTAAACCACCTCCACGAAGCTGCAGCCACCTGCAGCCGCGACGAAGCTGTCATGCATGCAAACCTCCATCATCTCTCGGGCTGCTGCTGGAGGAAGAATAAAAACAGAAAAGAAAAAAAATAAAAAGAGAAAGAGAAGAGCTGGCCGAACGTGGGCTGTGGGGACGACGTGGGAAGAAAAAAAAATAAAAAGAAAGAAGAAGAAACGGCCTGGAGCAGAACCTCAAAGCTGGAAATTCACTCACGCACATGCATACCCACTCGGAACAAAAACTGCAGGAAATAAAAAGGGAACTGCAGCAGCTGGAAACAGATGCACATGTTGGTGCGTTTCAGTGCAGTAAAGAAAAGAAAAAAAAAAAAGAAATGGGGAGAAGACACATGCTGGGCGTCAATGCATGATGCACGCGGGAGACAAAGAAGAAAAAGAAACCGAAATAAAGGAAGAAAAGAGAAAAGAGAAGAGGAAGACGCTGGCACTGGGCTGGCCGACTGCAGAAGAAAGAAAAGAAAATAAATAAAAAATAAAGAAACATGAACATGGGCAGCAAAAGCAGAAACAGTAAAGAATAAAAAAAATAATAAAGAAGACAATGTGCATGCAGTGCAATTATTCCCTTTTGAAGCCTATAAATAGGCTTGAGATGAACGAAGAAAGGGGAGGCGGATGTTAGATGCCCAGTAGACTCTGGGTGGGTGAGACACCCAGTAGAGTAGTTTAGGAGTAGTCTGCAGATTTTTAGGAGAAAGTGCAGATGAAGTGAGGGAGTTCGGTGATGCAGTTGAGAGCCTAAATGGACCAACTGTGTTATCGAACTGTTCTCCTTTATCTGTAGTCTCCACTTTTATTTTATTTTATTTATTTTTTATTTTAATTTATGTCATTTAAATTTATGCACTTTAAATTAATGTCCTTTATTTTTTTTAGCATTTTTAATTCTTGCAATTGATTGGTATTGTTATTAGAAACTTTGATTATCTATATATTTCTCTTGATTCATTGTGATTTCCGAATACAGTGAATGCTTGAAAAATCCCTGTGATAATTAATTGGACTTATAGATATCTCTACCATCAATCCTGCACTTTTATTTTAGATCAACAATAAAATTCATAATTGTGATTTTGATTAATTGATTGATATTTTTAGAAACGTTGATTATCTATATACTTCTCTTGATTCATTGTGATTTTCGAATACAGTGAATGCTTGAGAAGTCCCTATGGTAATCAATTGGACTTTTGAATGTCTCTACCATCAATTATTCAGACTTAACATTTGGTGATTAATATTCTTGGACAAACTTAATTTTATTTTTCAGTACTTTTAATTTCCGCACTTTTATTTTACTGTCCTTTATTTTCTGCACTTTAATTTCCAGCACTTTTATTTAATTGTCATTCAATTTTCTGTTATTTATTTTCTGAAATTTATTTTTATGTCATTTAATTTTCCAGCTCATTTAAATTTCAGTCCTTTAATTTCCAGCAATTTAAATTCACTGTCTTGCATTTTAATTTCTGTAATTTTCACTGCATCCAAAACACGCAAAGCCAATCAAACAAAATGAATCTGGTTCACGACCAGTAAATCTTCTTTTCACTGCACGCTTTCATCCATTGTACATATCATCTGTTTTTATTTTTATTTTCCCATCGTAAATATTCCCACCATTTTACACGAGTTTATTTTTAGCACTTTCCCTGTGGAGACGATCTAGGAATTTATTCCTAATTACTACTCGACACGCTCCTGCACTTGGGATAGCCTTTTGTGCTGCTCATTTCCGAACGAGTCACTACCAATTGGAGAAGATTGGGCTAACAATGGTGGCGGAGCAAATTTGGATTGAGGAGGGTCATTTCTCTATTATTAATAATGTTTTGAAAGATAAATCTTATACTGACTGATGTCGATGATATAAAATATTTTTATCTTAATATACATATATATATGAGAATTGCTATATACATAAAGAGATTATACAAAAGTAAAATTACAAACAAATGTGGTTTTGTGAGATCCGTTAGATCTAGTACTTTATAATAAAAGTAACTTTACAATCTGATGTACCACATCAAGCCACATCTGCTTGTAGATTTATTTTTGTGTCATCTCTTTGTGTCTAAAGTATTTTCCTATATATATATAAGACACGTGGAATGAAAACCCACTAGTAGGAGAAAGAAACAAGAAAAAAAAAAAAGAGTTCGTGTTGTTACAATTATATTAATGGAAAACCAATAGAAATGCATTGTAGAATTTCGTGAACTTTTAAATATCGGAACTTTAGATCAACAACCTCGTAGTGATTGTTTAGATATGTGCAACTCTATTTTCTATCTTTAATTGTAACAACATAAAAGGTCCAAATAGAAGGCCCAAATCTTATAGCGTATACTCTAAAAAAATTAGTCAACGATACAATTAGAACCCCATTAAAACCTTATAAAGAGCAAGAACTTCTCCTTCCCAAGTAATGTGGGATCTCATAAACCACCTACCTTTATCCTTATTACATGTGGTATCACAATCTACCCCCTTAAATTCCTGACGTTATTGTCGGGTCAGTCCGTCGTAGATGGCATGGCTCAAGTCCCACATTTCTGATTAGGATAGACTCTGATATCATTTATTACGCCCTAATGGAAGGCCCAAATCACATGGCCTATACTCCAAAATGACTAGTCAATGATACAATTGGAGCCACATTAGAACCTTATAAAGAGCAAAAATTTCTCCTTCCTAAGTAATGTGGGATCTCATACACCACCTACCCTTATCTTTATCATATGGAATATCACATTAACATTCTCCCATTTGTCAACTTTAAGTTAAAATCAATTTTACAAATTATAATTTACCCGTTCTGTATGGTTAAAAGAGACTCCAGGTGATGCATTAGTCCTTACTGAGGTGAGGTTTTTCTCTTGGTTTAGAGGAGAGTCCCTCAAGTTGGGTTTCCTTGCCTAAAGAGTTGATGATAGCTGAAGAATTGACAAAGCAATGGGAAGGTTTTCGCCTTACTGAGCAGGGGAGTTCACAGATCAAGGTGGAGTCATCCACCCTTCACAAGGCAAAGGAAAGAAGCAGGTCTTGTTTGTTAGTCGTAGTCATTGCAGACAAGGTTGTCAACCATGAAGCATTCAAGATGACCATGTCAAAGATATGGAACACTTTAGGTTGGGTAGAATTTTCTGACATGGGGGAGAACAAATTTTTGTTAAAGTTTCAAAAGGAAGAGGACAGACAGAAGATCATCCAAGGAAGGCCTTGGTCTTTTGATAGATGGTTGGTGTGTCTCCAAGATTTTGAGGGTGATTTATCTTTGAATGAAATTCATTTTCAGAAGAAGTTTTCTGGATGCAAGTTCATAACATGCCTCTTGCTTGTATGACAAAGAAGTTGGAATGTAGGTCGGGGAATGAGCAGGGAAAGTGGTGGATATTATTGCTGATCAATGGGGGATTGGATGGGGGACATTCATGAGACTCAAAGTGGAAGTGGACATCTCCAAAGCTTTGGCTAGAGGTACTTTTTAAAATTTTGATGGTCACCAGATATGGCTACAATTCAAGTATGAAAGACTACCAACTTTCTATTTTAAGTGTGGTGTTATCAAGCATATTAATAAGATCTGTCCAAAAATGTCTACTTTTAGAAGTGAGGATGTCGATGTTCACCAATATGGTCCTTGGTTGCGTGCTGCAGCAACTCCTTTCAATAAATTTAGTCAAAAGAGGTATGGAGGGAGAGGTGATAGGGATGAGCAGATCAAAGGAAATCCATGGCAGAATGGGCAGCGTGGAGAGGATGATGCTCCAAAAGGAAAGGATCATATGCAGGCGGATTTTCAGGAAGTCAATGAGGAAAATAGTATTCAAAAGGAAAGTGTTATTATCCTGTCAAAGGAGAATCATGTGGAGGGGAGAGAGGTAGCTAAGGGAGAAGTTGAGAAAGGAATGGGAGGACTAGGAAAGGAAACTTTTTTCAAACTTGCGGAGTTACCTATTAATTATGGGGTCAAACTTCCTAAATCAGAAAGAGTAACAGAAAAAGAAGAGGCTAAATTTAAGGTACCAGATTCTTTTAGGGATCAGCAACAGATCAAAGTTGGTGCCACATCAGCAGGCTCCATATTGGCATCACACATTAATGATCTGAACCAGTGTTTGCCTAAGCAGGTTCAAATTTTGGAAAGCACAAAAAAACAGGTCAATTGGAAAAGAAGAGCTAGAGACAGATTTGTTGATGAGCATGTCACTGAGAGGAAGGAGCATATTCAAAATTGTGATGAGAGGAAAAGGAGGAAGGGAAATGCAAAGGCTGAGGCCTCTGAGTTTTATGGGATTAAGAGACATAAGACTGATCAAGTGGAGGTAATGGAGACTAATGTGAAAGAGTTGGTGGAGGCTGATTTTCAGCCCCACCAACAACAATGAGTTGCCTAAGTTGGAACTGTCGAGGGCTTGGGAACTCTCGGACAGTTTTGTTTCCTTGATGGAAACAAAATGTAGAAGATCCAAGGTTGAGAAAATCAAAAGGTTGTTGAATATGGAAAACAGTTTTGTTGTGGATTGTAAAGGTTTGAGTGGGGGTCTAGCTTTTTTATGGAAAGAGGATATGGATGCAGTTTTGGAGTCATACACTCAGCAGCATATTTCCTTAAGAGTTAAGGATTCAATGGAAGGGAAGACATGGATTTTAACTGGTTTTTATGGAAACCTTGCTACGGCTAAGAGAAAAGGTAGTTGGCAGCTGCTTAGAAAGTTGAAACCAGCAAATGATATGGGTTGGCTTTGTGTTGGGGATTTTAATGAAATAATCAGTACAAATGAAAATTGTGGAGGGCCTCTGAGACCATATGGTCAGATGGAATGCTTTAGAGAGTTACTAGAGGATTGTGATCTTAGTGATATGGGGTATGTGGGGGACAAGTATACCTGATCTAACAATCGTGGTGGGGCTAAATTCACTAAAGAGAGAGGCTTATGTAAGCCTCAATGGTCTATTTGGAATACTGGAGCAGTGGTCCTCTCATTAACTGCACTTAGATCTGACCATTTCCCAATTCTAATCACCAAGAAAAATTCTCAACAGGGAACAGGTAGTCATACCAAAATTTTCAGATATGTGGTTAGTTGGGCTCAAAGAGAAGAATGTAAAAAATTAAGTGCTGATGAGTGGAAGAGACCTAGATTAGCTTCTAATAAGCTGAGCTACACTACTAAAGGATTTAAGAGATGTCAATTTAAACTATAGCAATGGAGCAAACAGGTTGTGAGTAACACCAAGAAGGAAATACAACAAAAGATGAATCAAATCGACAAACTATAGCAGTGCAATCAGGGAGACAAGCATGACAGCATAAAAGGCTTGAAAGCTGAAGTTGACAAACTGTTGGAAGAGGAGAATCTAAAGTGGAAGCAAAGAGCAAAACATAAATGGTTTAAAGAAGGAGATAGGAACATTAAGTACTTCCACCAGTGTGCTTCTCAAAGAAGGAAAGTCAACAGAATTACCAAGTTTATTGATGACAGAGGACAAGAAGTTTCCCATGCAACTGCAATATGTTAGCAATTTTAGGCTTTCTTCCAAGAGATTTTCATGACTGCTAGCCCTCAAAACATTGATGGATGTTTGTCAGCTACCAGACCCAACGTCACTTATGAAATGAACCAAGCACTGCTGAGGCCCTACACTGCTCAGGAGATTGAGGAAGCTTTGTTCCAAATGGATGGCTTGAGCTCACCTGGACCTGATGGATATCCAGCAGCCTTTTATCAACAAAATTGGGAAGTGGTGGGAAGCAAGGTTTGTGAATCAGTTTTGTATGTGCTTAATTCAAAAGGCAACATGGATGTCATTAATAATACCTTTATTGCTGTAATTCCAAAAGAGAAGAACTGTACTAAAGTTTCTGATTTCAGGCCCATATCTCTTTGTAATGCTTTGTATAAGATTATTTCCAAAGTCATAGCAAACAGGCTCAAGAAGATACTGCCTAACATCATCTCTCAGAATCAATCAGCTTTCATTCCAGGAAGACTTATCTCAGATAATGTGATAGTTGCTTTTGAGGCCTTGCATTCAATGAACTGTAAAATGGCAGGGAGGGAAGGGTATATGGCAATGAAGCTTGACATGAGCAAAGCTTATGATAAGATGGAGTGGTCTTTTCTCAGATCTGCCGTTTGTAAAATGGGTTTTGATTTTGCTTGGGTTGAGTTGGTGATGAGGTGTGTGGAATCAGTTTCTTACTCCATTTTAGTCAATGGTGTCCCTCAAAGTGAATTCAGATGTTCCAGTGGCATTAGGCAAGGTGATTCACTATCACCTTACCTCTTCATAATGTGTGCTGAAGCTTTGAGCTCTATGCTCACTAGAGGGGTAGAAGAAGGAGTTATCACAGGAGTGCCTTTTGCAAGGGGCAGAATCAAAATTTCCGACCTGTTTTTTGCTGATAATAGTTTGTTATTTTGCAAGGCAAATGCATTAGAATGGGGCAATCCGCATAATATCTTGAAAACTTATGAGGAAGCCTCGAGCCAAAGATTGAATCTTGAAAAAACTTCAATCCAATTTAGTAGAAATACTGCTAAGGCTACACAAGACTTCATCCTTAGTATTGCAGGAGTGAGGTCCTCGATGGCTTATGAGAAGTATCTTGGTTTACCAACTGTTGTTGGCAAAGTAAGAGAGAAATCTTTTAGAGACATCCTAGATAGAGTCAGAATGAGGATCAGTAGTCAAAGGGTTAAGTTTTTATCTCAAGCAGGGAAGGAAATATTCATCAAGGCTGTTGTGCAAGCTCTCCCAACATATAGCATGTCTGTTTTTATGCTCCATGCCAAACTCCTTCAAAACCTAAACAGCATTATGCACAACTTCTGGTGGGGTCAGAATGAGGTAGAAAGAAAGATCCATTGGGTGGCTTGGAGTAAGATGGGAAGACCAAAGGATGATGGAGGGATGGGTTTTCAAGACTTGGAAGGTTTGAACCTTGCATTACTAGCCAAACAAGGATGGAGAGTGATTCATAATCCCTATTCTCTAGTTTCACAGGTTCTAAAAGCCAAGTATTTCCAAGAGACTTCCTTCTTGAATGCAAAATTGGGTCAGAAACCTTCATATATATGGAGAAGTATGCTTAAAGCAAGGAAACTGATTGAGGCTGGCTCTTATTGGAGAATTGGGACTGGTGAAGAGGTCAGAATATGGGGAGATAAATGGTTACCTAAGACCATACCTTTAGTTGTTAATAGCCCAGTTTATCAACTTGATGCCAATACTAAAGTTCAGGAACTGATTAAGCGAGAGGAAAAGAGATGGGATATGGAGCTTGTGGAGCATATTTTTGACAAAGAAGATGCAGATATCATTGCTCAAATTCCCATAAGCTCATCTTCTAGTCCTGACCAATTGATATGGAAAGGAACTTCTTTAGGTTTTTTCACAGTTAAAAGTACATATCACATGCATCAAGAGATGAGCCATGCACTTAAAGGCAACCATCGAGCAGTCATAATTTCAAGGAGATTTGGAAAATTCTTTGGCATCTACAAGTCACACCAAGAGAAAAAGTTTTTCTGTGGTGAGCCTGTTTAAATGCACTTCCAACTCAATCCAACCTATTTAAGAGGAAGGTTGTCGATCATCCTAAGTGCCCTATATGTGAAATAGAGGAAGAGACAGTAACACATGCATTATGGGAATGTGAGTCTGCTAGAGATGTTTGGAGCCAATGTTTTAAGAGCATTCAAAAAAGCCATTTCTCACATATGGATTTTCTGGAGATTTTTGAAGCTATTGCAAGAAGTATGAGTACTGAGTGTCTTCAAGAGTTTGTTATGGTAGCAAAACAGATTTGGTGGAGGAGAAATGAGTTCATTTTTGGGCAAGTTTTTAGACATCCTAATCAAGTTGTCATGACTGCTAATCAGAATCTGAGTTTAATGAAAGAAGTGGAAGGGCAAAAGAGTGCTTCTTCAGCACACAGTAAGAGCAACATTATTGTTTGGCAGCCACCTCCTATGCACTTTTATAAGATTAATTGGGATGTGGCAGTGGACAAAATTAGAGCTAAAGTTGGAATTGGTATAGTGGTCAAAGATTGTGAAGGACAAATTTTAGCAACAATGAATAAAAACCAAAGCCTTCTTCCCTTTCCTTCGCTGGCTGAAGCTTATGGGGCTCTACTAGCAGTGGACTTTGCTCTAGATCTGGGGTTAACAAAGACTATATTTGAAGAGGATTCTCTACAAACTATCCAAGCTTTGAAGAAAGAGGAGGATCATTGTCCAACTTTGGCATGTATGTCTCTGAAGCTGAGATGAAGCTTAGAAATTTGAGAATACCTTATAACCGGTCCATCCATTTTTCTCCAATTAACAGCCTACTAATGATAAAGTGACACGTTGGCTTTCCACCAAAGCTATCATGGAGTGCATCGCAGTAGCTCCCACTCAGTAATGTTCATCGAAATGGATTTTTCCAGAAACACTCTCAGCTTAGAAGCAGTCCCTTTCATCTGCCTCCACTCGAAATCGATTGCTCACTGCATAGAAGTGAAGTCAATTCCACTGCCACCATCTCAGCCCCTTCGTCCCCTCTAGCATGGCTTCGTCCCCTCTCTCATCCCTCTCGACTCTTTATCTGGTGACCCACTTCTGTCTCTCTTTGGTATGCTCTCTTGTATTGATTTCCTCTTAATAATAATGCTTAAGAGACCCATAAATGAATTCCTTTCAACCCACATTGTGTAAGCTATTTGAGATAGTTTCCTACATCTATAAAGATGGCGTGCTATATTTGATTAGTCTAAATAATGGGTTTCTTTAAACCCATCCTGTGAGAATTTGCAAGACTTTTTGTTTATTTAATTTTTGTTATCATTTTTCTGTACTGTTTATGCAAAGCTATAATTTCCATACTAAATATCTGAGCTCAGCTTTTATATGTAAATCTATTGCAGGAAGGTGCACAAATTGGTATGTTTATTTGGAACTGGTATTGTTTTCTGAGAATGGGCAATTTTTGTGGCTCTGTTGCCTTTATGTTTCAACAGTCCGACTCCTTTTATATCTTAGTGCTATTTGTTTAATTTCTGTTATCATTTTTCTGTACTGCTTATGCAAAGCTATGTGAGAGGGAGAGGGAACGATGGGACTGAGGCCATGAGAAGGGGTAACCGTGCGAGAGGGATGCGAAGGAGAGACGGTGGTGCAAAATCCGTGAAGGCAACAGACGATCGGCGTCGGACTGGCGCCTGACTTTGAGATTTTCTGGTTGTGGAGGTTTTCTGGTGGCAGTGCAAAGAGATGAAGCAAAGCACAACAAAGTGGAGGAATTAGATTCCTGGTCGGTGAGGTTTTCTGCAGATGAAGTTATTCAATGCGAGTGAGAGTAGTGACATTATTGTGTGATTTCTGATGTGGCAACAGATGAAAGGAGGGCTGCTTTTCTTCTAATAACAGCCCCACCGCTTAGAAGCGGAACTCTAGAAATTTTGTTTCTTGGAATGCCACTCATGTTAAGAGAAGTGGCAATGTGATGGCTCATGTATTGGCACAAGATGCTTTAGTCATTTCTGATGTATTGGTTACTATGGAGGATATTCCTCCATGTATTTCAGATTTGATTTAATGAAGTAAGCTTTATTGCTTCTTTTCAAAAAATAAAAGAGAGACTCTAGGTTTTTCATTGATATCAAGATTCCTCATCCAAGTGATGGATCTTGTAATGGATCTATATCGATAAAGAAAGAAAAATAGACATGAGTAATAATTAATGGATCTTGTAATATTTATGGAACATTTAATGCTATTTAAAAATTTCACACGAATATTAATAAATATTATTAAAAAAATAATTTAATCACAGAAAATTTTTATAAAAGTAAACCTTCAAATTGATAAGGTACATTAAATTATTAAATTACATTTTATTATAAAGTAAATTTAATGTATCATATGGAGTTACGTCAATTTGTAAATTTATTTTTGTATGATATATTTCTGACCGTAATACTTCTCATATTTTATTAACATGCATGATTCACGCTATATATCTCTATTCATCGTAGAGAGCGGACTCAAATTCGGACAAAAACTTCAAAAATCTTAAATACTTTCTTCCAGAAGAGGGACGGCATTTAGATTCTCTCTTTTTTTTTACATTAACAAATGGCATTTTATGACTGCTCCGATCCGTTCCTTTCCAATTTGGATGTTCCTCCTTGCAACCAACTGCTAATAAAGAAATTAATATCAAAGCTAAGCCAAGTTACCAACACTGCCGACCTTGTAAACCGATTCATCCACGCACAAACAACAGGTCCTGCCAAAACCGTACGTATAATAAGCCATCATATTCAAAGATTAAATGCTTAGAACTTCGAAACTATGCCATGTACCAATTCTTTTACCAGTACCATATATATTTTCTTATGCCATTAGTTCTTTCTCTTCTTCTTCTGTGTGGAATCACCAAGCGATGGAGCTTCCCAAGAACCTTTTACCCGACGAAGCAAGCCCGGAGTGGTTGAATAAGGGAGACAATGCATGGCAGCTCACCGCAGCCACCTTTGTCGGCCTTCAAAGCATCCCGGGCCTCGTGATCCTCTACGGCAGCCTAGTGAAGAGCAAATGGGCTGTGAACTCTGCGTTCATGGCATTCTACGCATTTGCAGCAGTGCTTGTGTGCTGGGTTGGCTGGGCTTACCGCATGTCATTCGGGGACGAGCTAGTTCTTTTCTCGTTTGAGAACTCCAGTTTCTTGGGCAAACCAGGCGTGGCGTTGGACGAGAAGTATCTTCTGGGGCAGGCGTTTTTGGGGATGTTTCCGACGGCCACGATGGTGTTCTTTCAAGGAGTGTTTGCGGGGATTACTTTGATTCTGGTTGCTGGTGCAGTTTTGGGGAGGATGAACTTTCGTGCATGGATGTTGTTCGTGCCATTGTGGCTTACGCTTTCATACACAGTGGCTGCGTTTAGCATATGGTGCCCAGATGGATGGCTGGCGAAGCTTGGGATAATAGACTTTTCTGGAGGATATGTTATTCATCTCTCTGCTGGTGTGGCTGGATTCACTGCTGCTTGCTGGGTATTTAACAACATTCATGTTCATATAAATATTTTGAAGATAACTAATTAATCGAATACTAAATAAGAAAATAAATCATGAGTGGGTCAGGCCGACTCTGAACTAAACCCTACAAATTTTACCAAGTACTCAAGCCTAATAAAATCAGAAAACTGATACATTTAAAAATAGTTTTATAATTTCTTTTGCAGTCCACAAATATGATAGTACTGATACCTATCAAAAATGCTAAAATTTCCTTAATTTGAATATTTTAATTTTACATAATTACTCTTAAAGCGATATAGAAGAGTTGCATGTATATCATAAAATAAGTAAAGGCAAATTAACTATATATTAAAAAACTAATGCTATCATAAATTAAATCTCAGCACTAGATATACAGAAGCTGACCCATTTTGATAGTGAGAGGAGATGAGAAGTGTTAAGATGGTTTGTGAATAGTAGTAAGATTATTAGTTAAAATTAGATAAAATGAGCTGACTTCACCTCTGCATCCAAATAGGCAGTTTAAATTAGCTAGCTTCAGTGCTTGATTAAGGATACGTTTGAATATTGAGCTGAGTTGAATTCTTTATAAATAGTAGTGAGTTAGGATAGCAGAGTGAATTTTGTGGAGTCTACCTAAAATAAGTTTAAATGTGTTTGGTTATTATAATGAGTTTAGATGTATTTATGAGAAGTTGAAAAATATTGTAGATCCCACATATAAAGAAGTATTGAATTGAAAAAGGTTATAAGTCTCATGTGTAAAGAGGTTTTGAGTTGAGATACGTTTAGTAATTTAAGAGTTGTGTGTTTGGATATTAATTAAACTTAACTTAAAATTAGATTGAACCGAGTTGAACACAAATTAATTTAACAACAATTTTGGTTAATTAGACGTGAACATCAATGTCTTTTCCCATTTATATTTTAATGCCACTCAAGATCTGAAAAGGGAAAAATCAAAACGATCTTAATTGAAATATGCACATTTTTTACTTTTTTTGTACTAATTATTGTAACTAAAAACTATTTTTTGGAACTAATTGAGAAACTCTACTCAAATTAATATACACGTATACACATGGTCAAAACAAATATAGGACACGTATACTCAAGACTGTAATATATAAATTGCAGTGTTGATAATATGTGTCGGAATTTATTTTTTATTTTTAAATTGCAGGTGGGTCCGAGAAGTGAGAAAGATAGGAAAATGTTTCCCCCAAACAATATTATTCTGATGCTTGCAGGCGCAGGCCTGCTTTGGATGGGGTGGACAGGATTCAATGGTGGAGGTCCCTTCGTGGCCAGCATAGATGCATCTCTGGCCGTCCTTAACACACACGTGTGCACTGCCACCAGCTTGCTGACGTGGCTCTTCCTCGACACGTTCATCGTTGGAAAGCCCTCCGTGATTGGTGCCGTTCAGGGTATGATCACAGGCTTGGTTTGCATCACACCTGCCGCAGGTACCTAGCTATAAATATATATATATATATATAATATAATATTGAGTCATGATCCAAGCAAAGGATGGTTATGGGTTGGTTCTAATATTTCTTATTTCTTAATGCTATTTAGGGAAAAAATACAAATGATTTCCTCAAATTACCACAAAATTTACAATCCCTTGAAATATCCCTAAGTAACGATAGACATACAATTCCTTTTTTATGTTCGGTATAATTCACTTTTAATTAATGGATGACATTTTTGTAAAATAATAATACTCTTACAAATTTATTTTATAAAAATATCCTTCATCTATTGGTGTGCACAAAGACCGGATTTTATCGGGCCCGACCCAAAAATCTTATTTATTTATCTAGTTTTTTAATTTTTAATGAAGGGTATTTGTGTCATCTTTTTTACATAGGATTATATTGTAAATTTTTGATAGTTTGAGTGGAGATAGACAAAATTGATAGTTTTAAGACCTCGTTTGGATAGTCAGATGAGATGAGATGGTCTGTGAATAATAGTAAAATCGTTTGTGAATAATAATAAAATAGTTTGTGAATAATGATGAAATGGTTTGTAAGAGTATTATTATTTTACAAAAATTTCATCCATTAATAATGTACTAGTTTGAAGTGTTTTATAGGTTTTTGAAATAAATTTATTTCATCCATATATTAAGGTGTTTTATAAGTTTTTGGGAAATGATAGATAAAAAGTTGAATAAAAATATTATAAAGTTAAAAATATTATTAGAATATAATTTTTATTTTGAGATTTAAAAAAGTTAAGTTTTTTGTTATATTTTGTTTGGAAGTTTGTGAAAAATGAAATAATTAGATAATGATTAGATGAAAAAATTAAATATTTGAAATTGAAAAATATTTATATTTGTGGTGTTTGGATATTGAGATGATATGAGATAACCTTGCAATTCAAACAAACCTTTGAAGAGTTACTAAGTATGGTACTAGTTTGGAAGTGATGAAAGAGTGATTGAAAGTGATATATATGTTACCAGTTTGAAGGGTTACGAGTATTCTCCCTAATACTTCATTGCATTGACCGTAATAATATTAGGTTTAAAAGATCAGTATTACCAGAGACGCCATAAATTTTACTGAAGTTTTACAAACCAATTTGTTAAACTTTGAAATCAAAATGATTATTGCATTAGAGATGTAACTCTAATCATACGAACCGTCAATTCAGTTTGTAGGATTTTTGTAGCAAAACTTATAATAATCTCTCTAACATTTTCCTATTTAAAATTGTATATATCCAGGCTTGGTTCGGATAGTGAAAGTATCTCAACCCGTCTCATTTAATTATTATTATAACTTTTTCAAACTTCTAAATAAAATACAATAAAAGATTCAGCTTTTTCAAATTTTAAAACAAAAATAATATTTTAATAGTATTTTATTTAACTTTCAACTTTTATCTCATTTCAACTCACTATCCAAATCAGGCCTTAGTCTATTTTACTGCTGTCTTTGTTGGTTGTTCTTCTTATTGAGTTTCCATGCAAATCATGCTAAATCGCCTGGTACTTAACAGGAGTTGTGCAAGGTTGGGCAGCCATTCTGATGGGTTTGATCTCAGGTAGTGTTCCATGGTACACAATGACAGAGCTCCATAACAAGGTTAGGTTTTTAAGACAAGTTGATGACCCCATGGCCGTTTTCCACACCCATGCCATTGCTGGAAGCCTTGGTGGCATTCTAACTGGCATTTTCGCTGTGCCTAAACTTTGCCGCCTATTTTACATGGTGCCTGATTGGGACAAGTACATAGGACTAGCATATGGCCTTCAAAATGGTCGAACTTCTGCAGGCTTTCGACAGATGGGAATTCAGCTTGTTGGCATTCTTTTTGTGGTTTGCTTGAATATTGTCATCACTAGCTTGATTTGCTTGTTCATTAGGTTGATAGTTCCACTGAGGTTGGATAATGATGAGCTGCAAATTGGTGACAATGCAGTACATGGAGAGGAAGCTTTTGCCTTGTGCGCCGAAAGAGATCAGAGATTTGTGAACTCCTCGAATAATACAGTTTATGATGCACAAGAGTTCTCGTCCATTTATGTTACAAGGACTTTTGGTGAAGTTCAGATGGTTTAGAAAATTCTCTTAAGAGTTAAAACTGGTTTAGGCTTAGCCAGAAAACTAGGTTGGTTTATGTATTGACTTTTTGGTATTTTATGTAATGATGATATGATTTTGTCTGACTACAACAATATCCCATAAGCTGCAGAAATCAAAAGCAAGAGAAAATCTTTCATGAATACTTTCCCTCGTTAAAAGAAGAAGGGATGCTACATCACCCGCTGAAGCTCCTGTTGGGGTGTTGTAACATATTTTTATAGGTGTATTTTTAAGTTTTTTTTATATAATTTTTTTAACAATTTTAAATATTTAAAAAAATAAGAAAAATTCACAATATTATTAAAAAACACCTTCTTAATTAGAAAGTAAAAAAAAATTATTAAAAAAATGCTTTCTTAATCATTAAGTAAAATAAAAAGAAATTATCTTAATCATTAAGTAAAATAAAAAAATTATAATTTTTTTTCTTACTTAATGATTAAAAAAGTGTTTTTTAATAATATTGTGATTTTTTTTATTTTAAAATATTTAAAATTGTTAAAAAAATATATATAAAAAAATTTTTAAAAACACATACAATATATGCTATAACACCCCCAGCAGGACTCCCAGTGGGACTCCCAGCGGGAGCCCCAACGGGGTATGTAGCATTTCCCTGAAAGAAAAGCTTCAACTTGTCTCCTAGATTATGTTTGGGGGCAAAGATGAGAAATCTCATCTCATCTCATCTCTATCTCATCTCATCATTACATCTTTTTCAAATCTCCATATAAAATATAATAAACAATTCAACTTTTTCAAATTCTAATTCAACTTTTTCAAATCCCAAAACAATAATAATATTAAAAAATAATATTTTAAACTTTCATCTTAACACTATTCACAAAATTTTTAAAAATTCTCATCTTATCTCAACATCCAAACCTAACCTAAATGTGAAAGTTAATCTGGCGTATAACATAAAATGTTTTAATGTATAATATAATGTTACGATTGATAGATTAGGATAACTTTTCTGAAAAATTATATGTATTCATTGGTGATACTGACCAAGCATTGCATCCGTTGCTGGAAGGATGTCAACATTGTTAATGTTGAAATATTCCCTAGCTTATGAAGATAGATAGGTTAGGAGAGTTCCTTCAAAATTTGTATGTATAATTATTTACTCTATTGTAAAATGAGGGGTGGCCAATAGTGGACATGTCCCCTTACACTTATCCAGGATAAGCAAGACTAGGCATTGTATTTTGTAAAGTGAGGGGTGGTCAATAGTGGGAGTGTCCCCTTACACTTATTCAAGGTAAGCAGAACACTAGGCATTGTGCATTGTTAAATGGAACAATGAGGACCACTTCTTCCTCTTTATGGCTAAGCTTAAATGCCGGTGTTACTCGTGTGACGCCCACAGGTTTCGATTGGAATTTGACGGAGGTTGAAGGGTCGAAACATGCAACACAAGGTCATATACTCTCATTCATGACAGTAAAAGATGCAGTGCATCTAGTATGCATCTAACAATATATAGTATTCACAGCAAAGAGTTTTTTTTTTTTTCTTTAGGCAATACACAATGTACCATAATATCAATCCTCAAACATTCTTACGTCTTATTTATATAAGTATACTCAAAAGTAACATCATTGGTCCAACCAGTCTTCAAACTAAATAGACATTGTACTGGAGTTGGAACTCCTTAATTATAGATCAAAAGAAATCTAGTATATGCCAAGCCGCTCACGCAATTTAGTTATCAATGCCAAAACCACATTAAAAATCTAAAATAGCATACCCATTAATTCTTTTAGACTTGTCCCCAATCTACTCAATGTCATCTAATCTGAGACACGGTATTCCATCGAGCCTTGACACGGCTCCTACAATCTGGAGAAAACGATAATTGGGACTACCATAGTGAGATTTATAAAATCTCAGTAAATAAAGCTCTTAAGCGACCAACCGTATAAATAAGCATACATGACAATAATATGACATGTATGTATCATGACATGAACTTGAGCATGCATAACATGACTTGAAATTAACATGGTTATACATGAACATGACATGACTTGAACGTGTCATGACTGAAAATAATATGACTTGACATAAACGTGACATGCTCGCTCGTGTCAACTGAATTCATTCATTCTAACTGAGAATAGGAGTACTTAGGTAGTTCGCACGCCTTCACACTAAGTACCCTTTATACTATGGTAGATGTACGTCCTTCACCACAGTATCCGACAGCTCATGTGCCTTCATCGAAGTGCCTACAGATCGTATCTCCTTGACAGTAATACAACTTAACTTGATAAATGTTTCATGCTTGAGTCAAAAATATTTAATGAAGGACTCTTATGCACTTGGGGTAGTGATAACAAAAAGACTCATACATGACTTAGAAATATTTTATGACATACTAAATGCTTATGACATGGCATTCATAACAGGTAACAGAAAATCATGTAACATAAATGAAGACGTGGCATTCGTTGGCGTGTAACATATGTCATGGCATCATTACTTGTGATAGTGACATGGCATTCACATAATAAATAAATGTGTAATAGATGACATACTATGTGTATAACAAATAAACGAATAACAGATGAGATGACATTTATATAACAGATAAATGTGTAACAGATAATATGGCATTCATGTAATTAATGGCATGACATGATATATAATAACAATTACAATAAGCATAAGTTACATGAATATAAATATCACAATAGTCTTACCACCATACACATGTAAATACATTAAGAATAAGTTAAAAACTAACTTATAGTATTTAGCATACGTAAAGCGAAGCGTAAAAAGTTGTGAATTGAAATTAGATATTTTTAAGGTTAGAATATCTCAGTGATTTCTTATAAACATAAAATTTACTAACTTATGACTAAAATTAAAAAGTTACCCATCTACTTATGAGAAATTACAATTTTATTCCTAAAATAAGGATTTTGCATTTAAGTTCCAGATCTTACCAAAATTCACATTCTTCATGTAAATTTTGTCATAAGTCCAAATATCAACTTGTAAAAATTTAAAAATAAACACAACTAGGAGATCTCTCTCATGTCCAAACATGCTTAGGCTAAAAATAACATTTTGTTGCAACTTGACTAACCATCAACTAAAATGCTTAAACCCTTTTTTGCAATACTAAAAAATCACATCCTAGGTTCTAAAATCATACTAAAACACCAATTTATACATTTTATGAAAACCCAAACTCATTACATCAAAGAAAAATGCCAAAATACCGAGTTTAGGTCATATAGAACTAACCCTTGATGTTCTTGGTCTAATACCCTTAAATAAACTCCAAGGACTTCAAAAGTTCATAAATAAATCTCCTAACATGTTCATCATTCAAACCTAAGTGATATCATGCTTGATTAAGCACCAAAATCACAAAAATACAACTCACACAATCAGTTTGCATGAAAACTTCAAAAATGTGTATATCATACTTTGAACTTGAAACAAAATAACTAGATCCTTGATTTTCATAAAATAATTCTTTAAAAATACAACCATATACCTCGAATTCAAGTGCTAACTTGATCTACGCATTAAATCTAGCATGAATTGACAAATATTTCATCAAAAACATATATTATACCTGAGAGTCTCTAGATTGAGTTTTAAACAAACTCTTTTAGGCATAACAACATTCTATCAAAGTTCTAAACCAATATTCTACAACAATACAGTCTTAACACATAGATCAAAGTCTCAAGACCAACATATATGAAGATCAAAGCCATTAGATCTAGATGCTAGAACCAAAAATACAAACTACACCAAAATAGAAAATGTTTTGAGTTATGCAAAGAGCTAAAATGACTTTGAAGATCACACAAAACTATTTTATAAACCATATCATGCTTTAATTCACATCCTAACATGTATATAAATCAATTAAACGCTTCATCAAATCGAGATCTACCCATAATTTCATCAAAATAACACCAAACTTCCAAGGTTCATCAAGGAACACCAAACTTTTCCAAAGCAGGACCTTTGCATCTTCAAACTCAACTTTCACCAATCAAAATTACATGAAAAATTTCTCAAGATATACTCACATAAACTAGACTAAAAAACTAAAAGGATACAAGAAAATTGAGTAATATAAAATACTCACAAAGAGCTAGAATGAAGCAACCAAAAAACTGCTAGAAACGTTCTCTCAACTCTTTCTTTGTATGCTCTTAGAAAAGTGGGGAGAAAGGCTAAGTGTGGGAAATAAAATGCAAAGGATGTGGGTTATGGAAGAGAACTAACATGGGGGTGCTTGAATGGGTGGGTGGCAGCTGAAATGGTGGAGTAAAAAGGGTTGTACAACAACTAATTTCCCACTGCATGTCTGGTCGAATAGATGGGCTGCTTTGTGTAGCCTTTGTTATTGTCATCAAGCCACTATTTGAGGCTATCCAAGAGGTGGCATGTCAAGCCATAGGGTATACTTGGATGGAGGAAGAATCTTGCTCAAGAATCTTGGGTTTGGTGGTGATTTCGGTGGACCAAAAGTGGGCCAAAGTGAGTGGGCTCAATTTGGGGTTTCAATGGGGTTTTACTTAGGATTTCGGTTAGGGTTAAGTCTAAATCAAAATTTTCTTGGTCAAAAGTAATTACCAAGATATGTCATCTTTTTTATGTGTTTTTATTGAACAATGCGTAAGTGTTTTAAATGAGTTTAGAGTGTGTTTGATTGTTAAAATTACTTCAATCCATCTCAAACTAATCATTGATAGGATCCACTACTTTTTTAATTTTTCATAAACAAAAGTTAAGGGTGACTCTACAACCATTGCTGGGAGCTCCCGCTAGTGCATTTGCAACATTTCATGTGTTTTTTTTTTACTTGTTTTCACATGCATTTTTTTAACACTTTTAAATATTTAAAAAAGAAAAATTCACAACATCATTAAAAAACAGTTTCTTAATCATGAAATAAAAAAATAAAAAATGAAAAACCAAAAAACAAAAAATCCCAGCGGGAGCCCCACCGGGAAGACTAGCATTTTTCAAAAATTAAACACATATCAACATACTCAATATACTTTATATTCAAACACATATCTCAACCTACTTACATTCAAATACATCTTATTGTGAATTGCAAAACACTACTATTTATAGATCAATTCAAATAGATCACCTCAAAATCCAAATATAACCTATACAACACTCTTTCATATAATGTTTCTTTGTACTTGATTTTTTTCCTACGTGAATCTGATAATCGAGTTCTTACATGTAACTTGTCAAGACACATTTATTTATGAGAAATTTCTTTATAAACTAAATATTTATTTTAATTATTTGTCTTGTTTGTTAAGATCTCACTTTAATTTAATATAATTATTAAATTAAATATAATTGTTATACGAAAAAAAAAGAAAGAAAAAATGCTTTAATTACAAAAAGATCATATAAAAGTAAATTTACAAATTGACGTAACTTGATGTAGTACCTAAAGATAACGTACCATATGAAATTATATCAATTTATAAATTTATTTTTGTGGAATATTTTTGTAGTTATAACCCGTACCATAAGGCCTCATTTGGATAGCTATCTTAACTAATCTCATCACATCTAATTTTCTTCCCAAATATCACTCAAATACAAATACTTTTCAATTTTAAATATTTAACTTTTTCATATAATCATTACAATTTTACCAAAATTTTAAATAAAACACAAAAAATAATTCAACATTTTAAAATTTCAAAACAAAAATAATACTAAAAAAATAATATTCTAATAATATTTTAATTTTATAATATTTTTACTCAACTTTTTCTCTTTCATTTTTCAAAATCTAATAAAACATTGTAACTTAAATTATTTCACTACTATTCACAAACGATTTCACTTACTATTTACATATTTTTCATCTAATCTCAACATTCGAACCAGGTATTATAGTAAAAAAAAAAAACTTAGTATCATTTGGCTACATAGATGAGATGAGATGAGAAATCTGTGAATAATAATGAGGTGGTTCATGAATAATAGTGAAATTGTCTGAGTTAAAATGTTTTATATGGTTTTAGAAAATGAGAAAGAAAAAGTTGAATAAAAATATTATAAAGTTAAAATATTATTAGAATATTATGTTTTAATATTATTTTTATTTTGAGATTTGAAAAAGTTGAATTATTTTTTTTATTTTAATTGAAAGTCTGAGAAAGTTATAATGAATATGTAATGATTAGATAAAAAAAAAATGAAAATTTGAAATTAAAAAGTGTTTGTATTTAGGCCTCATTTGTTTTCAGGAAACTTCTCAACTCATCTAATCATTACAACTTTATCAAATTTTAATACAAAATAAAATAAACAATTCAACTTTTTCAAATTTCAAAACAAAAATAATATTAAAAAAATATATTCTAACAATATTTTATTCAACTTTTTAACTTTAAACTTAACTCATCTCATCTAATCTGCAAAAACAAACGAGACAAATGGTGTTTGAATATTAAAATGAGATGAAATTAGATTAGATTAGATATGCTGAGATCATATATGAAACCAAACAGGGCCTTAGAGCATTCTCATTGCCTTAGCCAAATGTAAATTCAAACCAAAGTTTGGTTAACAATTCCTTAAAATGGTCTACATTAGAAGATACAAAAGGCAAATATTTTACTTTCTAGCAACAACAACTCTCTATGTTTGTATGCTTACTGTTCACCATCTTTTGAATAATTTATATTAATTTCTTTTGAAAAATAAATTAGCTAAAAAAATTATAAAAAATATTAAATTAATAATATATATTTTTTTATTATTTTAGCTAATAGATGGATAATTCAACCTAAGAATCTCTCTTAAATGGAATAGGTAAAAGGTAAAATATGTGATTTTAATAAGATTTTAGCTTTGCATTTCCCTAAGCCAATGAGAATACTCTAAGAGAATGTTTAGAAAATGAAATAAGATGAAAAATTTGTGAATAGTAATGAAATAGTTTGGATTATGATGTTTTATTGAATTTTTGAAAAATGAGAGAGAGAAAATTGTATAAAAATATGATAAAGATAAAATATTATTAATTTTTTAGAATTAGGGCTCTAAGAGGACCGGACCGGACCGATAGTCTTATTGGTCGGTCTCAGAATATGGTTTTTTTAGACTAGACTGTATCGAAACTAACCGAATGTATATATATATATAATATTATTTTATAAAGTAATTGTATAAGTTAATTATGTAATTTCCATCCAAGGGATTATTATTGATCATATATACAATGAAATTATTTAATATTCAATAATCATATATAAAGTGTTAAAGATATCACTTAATTTCATTAACCATATATTTACAATGAAAAAAATGTTCATAGACTAAATCAGATCGAATGGATCGACCAGGCTGATAGCTAACGATCCGATTCGAAAAAAATGATGGACCGAAGTTTTTGGTCCGTGATTCCCCCAGACTGAAGTAGATTGATCACATCCCTAGTTAAAATATAGTTTTTAATATTATTTTTGTTTTTGGATTTGAAAATGTTAATTTTTTTTTATTTTTTGTAATAATTAGATGTAAAAGTTAAAAATTTAGAATTAAAAAATATTTATATTTAAATGATATTTTGTAAAATATAAGATTAAAATAAATGGAATGAGATGAAACGAAATAAATCACTCGCATCTTTCAAACAACTCACTTATTCAGGAGAAGAATAATGATAGGCTTACCATTTCTTCTCACTCCTTTACTTCTTCACAGTGTATTTAAAATTTTTATTTATTTTTAAGTAATTTTTACCATTCTTAATTATTAAAAAAATTAAAAAATATACAATTTTATTAATAATAATTTTCTTAACTATTAACTAAAAGAAAATAATAAAAAAATTAAAAAAAAAGTAAAGAGTGTAGAAAAGAAGCGGAATTAATTATCTATCATTATCGGAATAAAATTCAAAACTGGTTGGTCGAGAAAAGTAAAAGGACAACAGAACCAATTCAACACAGTGCCATAATTTTCATCTTCTGCACTCTCTCTCCCTCTCTCTGTGAAAATGTCAGACAGCGCGTTGACTATTCTGGACGGGACCCACCTAAGAGCACTTGACCAGACCCTGCCGGATCACGGCCCCGCTTTGACCGGAGCGGAGGTGCTCGACCTCGCCGATTCCAGAGCCTCGTCGGCGCTCTTTGGCGTCTCATTGCCTGAAACTGTCAAGTCCTCCGCTCTCCAAAGCATTGACGTGAACGACGTCATCTCCTTCCGCCACACCCAACTTAGCCGAGACCAAGCTTCCCGGAGTCTCGCAGACTACCTCAACGCCATTGCCGATCGACTAAAAGGTACATAGCTCTACGTATGCCGATAATTAACATTGATGGAGCTCAACCATTTTCTCGTGGATTAGTGTGATTATTTGTAGATCGAAGCTTTTCAAATGTACTTTTCTTTTGTGCTTGAATATGGCTATATATGCCAACGACCTGCGGTTCAACTGGCAACCACGCTAGTCCTTAGGGATCATGGGGCCTTTGTTGGGGTTCCAATCCCCAAGGAGCATTAGCATTAACATTGGATGGGCTATCTCATTGAATATGGATATATATGAGCAAATTTAGAGCGTCAATTTTTTAGTTATTGTCTCTTTTCCGATAAAAAAAGGTGTCAAAACTTTCATTCATCAAAGACGCTCTGCCATTATAATTGGTTGAATGCATAAGGGTTCTTCCTGTATACGAACATTTTGACCAGTTAATTGTCTTAAATTATAATAAAGCTTCACTATCAAAATTGATATACGAGTCACCGTGTCATAGTTTTGCCTATATATATGTGTGTATATATATATATATATTGGTAATGTGGCATCGGGTTATCTTGTGGGAATTGGAGGATTTGCAATATATACGTATTATATATATATAGAGAGAGAGAGAGAGAGAAAGAGAGAGAGAGAGTGTTCTGCATGATCCGTGGATCACCAACGATCTAAAATGTTTCAATATAGGCTTTGATTGTGCTCGGTTCCTAAGAAAGTGTGAGAAGCTAAAGAAACTTAACATGGTTGAATATCAGACAATCAAATATAATACGATTTTTTTTTCTTTGGCTATGCTGGTTGCTGAGAAAATCTGGAGAAGGAAAAAGAGAGTATTTCAATTTCAGATCTTAAAATCATATTCATCTATTGGTTATACCAACCAATATAGACTTGTACATTTAATGTGTTCAAGTTGTGTGTGTGTGTGTGTGATTACGGTTGGAGCTTGGATTGCATTTACTTTGTTTGTGTATATGTGTGTGCTTGTGTGCATTATGATGTTTGAAGCTTGAATTATATCTAATTTGTGTGCGTGCATGAATGTGTGTGGTTATGTTAGGAGCATGGATTTTGCTATGTTTGTTGGCTGAGGGATTATGAGAAAGGGAAAGAAAAATCAATGTTTCCGAAAGCTAAACTGATGCTAGACGATTTTTCTGTGTGAAAATGTGGGTTTTTTAAAAGAGGGAAGATGAGAGAGAACTTGACTTTTTAAATTTTGAGAATCAAATTTATTAGTGCACATATAAAAATATGCATTTGTATTTGTGTTTCTCATTATGTTGATGAATTGAAAAAAAATGTGTCCTTATGGGTGAAAATTCTGTTCAGATGATCCACTTGTTATATCAATATTGGATGGGAAAATTCTCCGGTTGTTTTTAGACGACGAGGATGATTTTGCAATGATATCGGAGAATTTGTTCACTGATTTAGATGCAGAAGATAAGGGGAAGATCAGCAAGGGTGAGATACGGAATGCTCTTGTCCTCATGGGAGTTGAAATGGGTGTTCCTCCTTTCTCAGGTTTGCTTTAGTATTTTCAGATTATTATTATGGTTTGTGGATATTATTGAATGAATAATTTTTTTAAAATGAGTATTTGTAATGAATTTTGCACTGGTAGATTGAGTTGGATTTTTCGAATTTTCTGTTGAATGTGGACTCTGTATATAAACTTTTGATGATTCATTTGTGGATCTGAAACCATTATTTGGAAACAAATATAGACAAAGAAAGAGAAGAGAGATAGAATGGGAGGAAAGAAATTTCGAGTCAATGGAAAAAAACTCTTAGGCCAATGAAATGCACTTCTAGGAAGTATTCGTTGACTATATATATATATATATATATTTTGATAAGTAAATATTCGTTGACTATATTGTTAAGTGCATTATCTCCTAACGGTGACACTATGTTCCATCAACCCTCCACATAATGTGTAACCCCCAAGCCTTAGATCCTAACGTTGGGGCTAGATTTAAACCTAAGCCCCCGGCACTGTGAAATTGTTTTAATATTGTTTTCACTTTATTCTCAAACTTATATGGCAATTTCCAAAGGGGAAAAATATAAGATTTTTGATAATTGAAGATTTCCTAAATAGAATAGGAATCCTATTTTTACTAGGAAATCAAATTCTGAACTCACTGACACCAAGGGGTTATTCTTGCCCAACTTATTGATCCATGGGCTGATTATAAGAGCAAAACCCAAACAAAAGCTCCAACACATGCTGCTGCTGTCTCTGGAGATCATAAAGACTCGTAATCTTGATAGGAATCCAAGATAAAGTTGGAAAAGCACAAGGAATTGCTGCCACAGCCCATAAAATCCAAGAAACCTCCAAGATATAAGGCTACCACACCTCATGAGTCAACCTTGGAGTCCTAAACCAAGAAGAAGTATCCTATTGAGCCCTAAGCTGCCACCACACTCAAGAAAGCCCTAGGACTCTAAGGGCATATTTGGGTAATGAGATGAGATGAGAAGTCTGTGAATAGTAGTGAAATTGTTTGTGAATAGTATTGAAATGGTTTGAGTTAAGATGTTTTATTGGGTTTTGAGAAATGAGATAGAAAAGTTGAATAAAAATACTTTTTTTTATAAGTAAAAGTTGAATAAAAATATTATAAAGTTAAAATATTGTTTGAATATATTTTTTTAATAATATTTTTGTTTTGAAATTTGAAAAAGTTGTATTATTTTTTGTAATTGGTTGAAAGTTTGGGAAAGATGTAATGATTAGATAATGATTAAATGAAAAAAATCGAAAACTCAAAAATTTGAAATTGAAAAATGTTGTGTTTGAGTGATGTTTGGAAAGGAAATTATGAAAAAATTTGAGATCTCATCTCATCTAAGTGTCCAAACATGGCCTAAAACTCTTGCAAGATCCCTATAGAGCACAAGCTGTTCGAGGTATAGTTCAGCCAGGAAATCTGCTTACGCCGCCCCTTAGAGTCCCAAGAAGACCCTAGCAGCTGCTGCCACCCAAGATTCCTAAACCCCAACAATCACTAAAACACAGGTTGTATAAATACACCATTCTGTGCCACTCTAATTCACTAAGCCCTAGAATTTTCAGGCAATTATTTCCCCCACTCTGCAACAGTGCTGCCAACCATAGAGCAAAGAAAAATCTAGTCTTTCCCCAAACTAGTTAGTGCCATATGCCAAAAAAAGTCCCTTCTTGTGCTGTTGTGATACCCGATATTAAATGATGAGTGTAGGTGGTGTATGAGATCCCACATTGCTTGGGAGGAAGGAGTTATTGCACTCTATAATGATTCCAATAGGGCTCTAATTTTACCATTGACTAGCCCTTTTGGAGTATGGCCCAGATGTGCCTTGGGTCTTCCATGGGGCGTTATAAATGGTATTAAAGTCTATCCCAACTACAAGTGTAGGACTTGAGCCGTGTCACCTGTGATTAAATGGGGCCTATCTGAAGCCAACAAACTAAGTTGCTTCATGAGTGGGCGAAAGGATGAGATTTGCCTACATGTTAGGATGTTAAATCCTACTAATTTGGTTGCCGCTTATAGCCTTGCTATGATACAAGAAGAAAATGTAGCCCTCACTAGAAGGTATCATAGGAGCTCCTTGTTGCACTCTAATGAACCTAGAATCTTAAAATATCCACATGTCCCTATTGTGGAATCCAACAAGGGCTCACTTAAGACCAACATGCCAATTTACAAGATCAACCAAACTCAGATGAAGGATAGGAGGGAGAGGGGATTGTGTTACTATTGTAACTCTAAAGTGTCGTTTGGATTCAGAGATGAGATAGTAGAAAATAATATTTTTAGACTAATATTTTTTAATATTATTATTGTTTTGAGATTTAAAAAAGTTAAATTGTTTATTATATTTTGTGTGGGAATTTGAAAAAATTGTTTTGGGATTTGAAAAAGTTGAATTGTTTATTATATTTTGTGTGGGAATTTGGAAAAGTTATTTTGGGATTTGACAAAAAAATATTATTATATTTTGTGTGGAAATTTGATAAAGTTGTAATGATAAAGATGAGATGAGTTGAGGAGGTTTGTGAATTCAAACAAGGCCTTCTGAGACCCAAGTCACAAGTGCCAAAACCCTAGGTTATACATTTTAGAAGAAGTTCTGGAAGACAGTGAGGTGGAAGAGAAAATGGGGTAGATAATTGGTGACAAGGAGACCAAGGAGACAAGGAGACTCGAGATCTCACTACATGCCATCATAGGTTCACACAACCTTCGGACTATGAGATTAAAAGGAAAGGTTGGATCTCTGTGGTTCATTATCTTGATTGACATAGGCAACACGCACAAATTTTTTTTTTTT